>OZ024836.1:22285638-22370638 GCA_964016985.1 Anodontia alba | reverse complement strand
ATATTCAGCTTAGGAACTTACAAGACAGATATTTGTGTTGGTATACACACAAGAGTGTGCAGTTTATAAAAGAAGCTGGGGAGGATGGGCAGGGGGGATTCTATCCACCTTGTAAATTAAGCAGAAGGGATTTTTTCCTAGTTGGAAAATTTACAGAAGGGATTCTGTCCACCTTGTAAAAATGAGCGGGAGCGATTATATCCAGGTTGCAAAAAATATAGGAGGGATTATGTCCACCTATACAAAAATGAGCAGAAGGGATTATGTCCGGGAGGGATTTTGTCCTACACTCATGATATATATATATATATATATATATATATATATATATATATATATATATATATATATATATATATATATGAGACCCTTCAAGTAGAAATAAGAAACGACCTTATGGTATTTGAGACCAGCTTAGACCATGGTGAACCGGCTTTTCCGCGCAGTCTGATCTGGGTCTACACAAATCACCAACAGAATAGTTTGTGTCAACGTTTTGTTGTCCAACTGAACCTTTATCACTCTCTGGGCTAACTCAGCAGATGACAAATTCATGACTTTTTTCTTATTTTCTCCCATAAAACAGGTCTTGACATTTCACGCAAATTATCTCCACCGAAGACAATTTGCATGGAAAGTCAAATCCTGTGGAGATAATATGTATTAAATGCCGACACCTGTTTTCAGGGGAACATAAGAAACATACTTCAAAATGCATCTGCTAAAAATTTTATATAGAGTAATTTGCCTTCAAGGAAAAATAAGAAGAAAAAAACTTTAAAATGTCATCTGCTGAATATTTTATACCGAGTACTAAGCGCTAAAACATTTAATTGTCAAAAAACGTTGATTGTCATGTTGTGTAAAAATAATAGGCTTCACAAAGTATAATAATTAATCATGTTAATTCTTTCGAAAATACCAAATTATCTTAATTATAATTGTTTTATAAAAAAAAAGAAAGAAAATATAATAAAAAAAAATACAATTTTGATACGTAGCTACATATTACTTTTGTTGTAAAAACATGGTTTAATACGGTCCGGACTAACAAGTATTTATGATTCGATTGGTCTAAATACATACAAACGGTGCCAAACGGTCAAATGATTGACCGATACGGAAAACGGCGTTTCGATAAGATCAAATGATTGGCCGAAACGGTGAAAAGCGTTTTGTTAAACGTTAGTAATTTTTCAGTGCGCATGTGCAAATTTAGCGTTTGCGTGAAACGCTTTGCTCTGTAATTTGATTGGCCGAAACGATATGAAACGCTAGAAACGTTGTCGAAACGCAAACGTTATGCAACGATTTCAAAACGCACCTCAAACGCATAAACGGACAAAAGAAATGCTGTCGCTACTGTAGCTTCCTTTTGCTACATAGGAGACATGCTCTCAGTAGTCGGTGGCTGTAAACTTTCAAACCGCGTGCGATTGTCGTAATTTTGTGTGTTCTTTGTTTCCAAAGGCCATCCTTTTTGACTTCTGTTTCAACCACACCAATTGTGAAAACCGCCTGGAAGAAGTTCAAGGAGCTGCTATCAGCTCTCTCTCTCGCCGCCACCTCTATTTCAAGACAAGTTGCCGCGTGTACAGCTCTTTAGTGCAAAGCTAGTCGATGCCAAATGTTGGGAATTTTGGCTTATATGTGGTAAATAGTAAATATGATATTTCTCTGCAAAGACATATGGGCCACATCATGAGAAAATGTACCTTCTGACAAATATGCACTCAACGAAGTCTCAAATCAGCCTGTGCGTCCATACAGTCTGATCAGCATAAAACAGGACCTTTATATAATATGCTGAGAATACTTTTAACATGTTTCGTCCACAGTCTGAAGATGTGCATGTTTTTTTCATACAACCCTTGCTTTATATTTATACATGTATGTCAGTTAATTACTCAGTTATTAAGAAAGGTTTCTAAACTTACGTTTAAATGTGTGCCAGAGACATTTTATTTTGTTTCCGCCTGTTATACCCATTGAAAACGTGTCGCCGAAAATGACCAAGCGGATCCAGCGTGTACATTTCTTGAGCGCTGCCTGTTAATGAACAGGGTCATCCAGTTTTATGTAAGCTTCCCAAGTCGCGTGGAATAATACTTTGGGTCTCAAAGCTTCATTTACATTCAAAGAATGACAAATAACTTCGCAAACAATTGGAACAGCACATGCTTCTAACACTACAAAAATGACCACTGGCTTTTGTTTAGCTAGATCCTTGATTATTAATTTCATACTGATAATCATAAACTAAACAGTGAAAATGTGGCCAGATCCCCCTTAAAGTGAAAGTAGGAAATAAAAAATAATTACATGATTACAACAGCAGAGTGAGGGATAGTTTTAATTTAGAAAGGATACATAATGACATTAGACGTGTTGTGCTCCATGTATAAGATGATAGTTTTAACATTAAACCAGGCCGTCTTCTTAAGAAACTTTTTCTGTGAACGTTTGTTAAGTAAATTTTATGCATGCAATTTTCAAGTTCATTAGTATTACTAGCACATTCCCTCAGACTCAATCAAGTCAATTAAGCTTATATTATTTCTAGTTTCTTGCATATGTTGGAATAAATTGCTACATTGTGGTGATAATACTTTTCTTGTGGCAACATTGCCATAATATTGGCGGAAATTTATGTTCCAGTTCATATCTGGATGGTTTTAGCAGTATTGCATCAATATTGCCAGGAAGGATCATTCCGGCAAAATTGTGGGTAACTAATTTGCATACGAAATCCAGTATTGCCGCAATATTGCCAGAATATATTGCGGCAATATTGCTGCAATATTGTTGCAATATTTCCGCAAAATATTGCCAGAAGCCCTGTATTTTGGTTTAGGAATTATCTATCAAATTATCTCCGCTAAAACTGTTAAATCAAAAGTAAAATATATAAAATAAATAAATAAAATAAATAAAAACTGTAGATATGTATAACTTGTTGTTAAAAAGGGATTTAATATGGCCTTTGCCCTCCATTAGTAAGAGAAGAAAGAAACGAGCCTTGATTTTAAAAAATAGTTTGTTCAGTTTTGCAACCTTCACTCTAAAAACATTTATAAAAATAAAACAAAAAAGAAAAAAAACCAAAAACGTTGACATTAAGTGATCCACTGGAAGGAAAAAGGTTTGAAAGAAATAAAAAAGGTTAAAACATTGTGACATATTATAAGCAATTTTGTATTATGATACAGAAAAAAACACTAACTTTTATTAATGATTTACGAAAAAAGTATATATAAAAATAACAAAAAAATTCAATTTCATCCTTTCATCTTTGATACAAGACATTTCCATCTGAAACTATCGAATAGATACAGAGTAATTTTACCAATGTGTGAAGTTCTAGATTAGCACGTGAATCCGCGCATTCTGATCTGGTTCGTTGCTGCTCGTCTGTATTCGATACGATCTGCCCTTACTCCGGTACACCGTCTTCTTATATTTAAATCTAAGTTATACCATGGCTCGTCCGCATGTACGATGTGATTAATGTACGAGCGTAAGCACGGGCACTAATGCAGGTACATGCGCAAAACCATATATAACTGAATTTCACATTTGCAGGTTTGTAGATTATATACATTGCGAGATATTTCATGCTGAATGTTGTGATAAATGGGACATTCGTGCATTCTGATTTGGTTCGTTCCTGCTCGTCTGTACATTGTTTTAATCGATCCGATCTGCCATTTTTTCTTCAGCCCATTATTTAATATTTAAATATAGTGTGCTATAAATCCGATTTTCTAGACTAGCTTCTGCATCCGCACATTCTGATATGGTTCGTTGTCCGTTCCTCCGTACATTATTTTATCTTATTATAAAAAAGAAGCACATCGTCTGCCTATATTTAAATGTGGCTTGCAATAGGCCAAATTCAAGATTAGAATGTGCATCTGCGTATTCTATATAGGTTACTGCTGCTCGTCCATATATTTGTTATATTTGATTAGTTCTGCAGCTACTCAAGCACATCCTTTTTAGTTTGCAATATACAAAATTCTAGATTAGAATATGCATCCGCACATTCTGATCTGGATCATTGCTGCTCGTCCATACATTCTTTCATTTGTTAGGATCTGCCTTTACTCCAGCACATCGTTTTCTGATACAATATATATTCAACAGCTGATCAACATATTCAGTTATTCCTTTCTTTGTCCCGATTTTCTCTTGTGCAGAGGCAATACCGGAATTTTACTTTGTGCAACAAAATGACAATTCACATTGACTTTGCACAGAATATATATATATATATATATATATATATATATATATATATATATATATATATATATATATATATATATATATATATATATATATATATATATATATATCTTCCAACTTTGTTCCGAAGGTTTCCACTTTGCGCAGAGGCATTTACTTGCATGATAAACCAGTCGAATGCCTTGCGCATTTCTAAAATTGTACCGTAACACACAAACACACACACACACACACACACACACAAGTTAGTGAGCAGACGTTAGTGACTTTATGAACGGCAATAAACGTCTAATTGCTGAAGTTTAAAACAGGGCTCTTCAATATTCTCTTAATTTTTTCGTCAATAGTATGAATATACAGTCAGAGGCCGACAGTAATTCCAGGAAAATATTTTCTCATAGACTTTAATGCATTTTAATGTTTGCAAAACACTTAATATTGTGTAACATTGTAAAGAAAATACTGATGTACCGTAATGATTGGAAAGGTAAATGTAAAATATATGACTGATAAATATCAGATATCTGTTTTCTCAGATACAACAATTTAAATTAAGAGGAAATTTTAAAAATGGCAGATTTCCATTGACGTCAATGTTAACGTCGCTCAAAAAGTACCCAAAATGTCTTACACAAAATTTAATTCTTTGTCTCTCAAGTTTGCAGAGAGAAAGTCCAATGAGACTCACAATGTATATTACATAAATCGTCCAGCTTTCAAATGATGTAAAGGTCATAAAGATATAAACAATTATTTTTATTATTGTTTTTATTTTGTAAACATGACAGTGCATTGAACTCTATGTGATTTTTGACGCTGTGGAATTACTTTTGATCCCCGACTGAAACAACATTGGGTTGAAAAATTTTTATCTCGTGATTGTGTCTTTTTGGGTATCGCCACTGACTTTTGATTGTACATTTGATCTGAAAATTGGCTTACAATTTTGTTTCTAACAATCAATCTTGTTATTACAAACACATTATTATTTTTATTTTCATGTTGATTTTTTTCCTGAGTGTACTCGTATAATCGAACACATTTTTGATGACAGTTTAGTTGCAAATATTAAAAGAAAGATGCTGTAACAATTTTAACTTTATAATAAAGACATCAGCCATGTATTTTAAAACCACCTTCTTTTACCAGGCAAAACAAATTTTCTTTTTGAGTCTAGAATTAAAGTATCAAAGAATTCTATACAGGGATTGTTTTTATTCCAACAGAAAAAGCCATAGGTAGTGTTGTTGTTGTTTGGTGATTACTATATCAATGCATTGCAATAGAAATTTGGCAGCATTTATTCCAGTATTTAGATTTCTACTGGTGAGAAGTCTTTTGTAGACGAGCACAAAATTCATAGCGCCAGATTAGCGGTAAGTATTAAAGAAAACGGCTCCGACGTTGTACTGGTAGCAAACACTTCATCAAAGTCCATGATTATGTGCCGCTACGTTTTAGCAAGAAAAAATATGCAGGACCAATTTCATGCTAAGCTCAGTTGAGCATGAAAGAAGTTTATAACCTCGGGACCAGGGCAGACATTTTCGAGCGTTCTGTTTATCGACATATAAAGAAACTGTAATAGAAAAGTCCAAAGTTTTCCATTTTTATACTACCTTGACAAAAAAAACTGTTTAAAGATAAGCTGCTTGATCATATTGAAGAAACATTTAAGAAACGGAAAGATTCTTGCATTTGTTTTGTACTGAAAACAATCGTTTTTCCCTACAGAGGCTCAACAGAAGTACACTTTATGCTCTTGGCAAAAAATGGTACTCTTATACATCTTTCTGATGAAATCAGATACCAAATTGTTTAGTGGGTATTTCGATGGAAATAATTGTGATTCTCATGTTGTTGTTTTATTTTTCTGTTAGTGCAAATGTTCAGGGTTTATTCATTTTATAGCTAGGGACGTCTGTGCTTTGTGATCGTGTCCTTCTCTGGGTAACTTCATTTGTGTCGTGTCGTGTAAAAACTGTTCGGGGTATAAGGCTGGCACAATTAATCGGATAATCGATTAATTAATCGGTAAATACCACAAAAAATAACTATCATTACAGATTTTCTAATAATCGATCATTTGATTTCTGTGTCTGTTACTTTACCATATTTACCCTTAGTATTCAGACACCTCAACCTCCTTACCACACTTTATCTAAAATTTGAACAAGTACAATTTACTACCTACTTTAGTGTCTTAAATAGCTGGATGAGTGAGAAATAGTGTAGACCCGGATGGGTGTCGGTTCCGCGTCTAAACTGGGTCTACACTGTTTAGCCAGCCCTATCGGGGTATATGCGAATAGTGAAGATCGGAATGAGCCTACACATTAGCTATCTTTGATTAAACATGGTGATGCTTCTCAATATGATATTTGCTGTCTGCATATCCCCTAAATGCATGTTTTACATGCCGTGTCGTATTTAAGCTTTTTAACAGTCATGCATATCTATTCACGCATCAAAACAACATCAAATGATGCTTAGTAAACGGAAGACAGTTCAAAGCTAATTTAAGCACCAAAATATCAGATCCGATTGATGTCTCCACAGTCAAACCAGGGTCTTTGTGGTCAGAAAATAAACTCTTCGTTATCAGTTGTGCCTGTACACGTATATATTAATGACCCTGGTCACATTTCATGGATAGTCAGACTGATCCGATCCTCGACTGAACAATACCAGATGGGGAAGGAAGTCAAACGGCATTACAGTTGACACTTTATTGAAACTAATTACACAAATGTATGTAACTTAGGAAGAAAACAAAACTACATAGACATGCAAATAAACACAGCAGACCACCACTAATAGTTTTGAGACGTGTCACAACTTGAGAAAAATCACTGCTTCAAGTAATGTCACAAGTGCTTGATGAAGGCCCATTCTGTCTGCATGTAAAATTAAAGTGATCGTGTGACTGCGAATGCAAAACTACGCCGTCATGTGCGGAAACTTTATTACGATTTGCGCTATTTAAACGGCAATATATTTTCAGACTACTGACCAAATTATGAATTTTTATCAGAAATCTGTGTATGTTATGATCTCTTGTTTGAAGACTGTGGCTTTTTGTGCGCTGTTTAAGCAGTTTATTGGTTATAAATACTGACACTTGGCTGGACGAATTCATTGATATAAAACATCCCGTCTTCGCTTTGTAATAGCTTATTCCTCTAACGTTACAGGAATATGTTCATTAAAGAACTTGTATGTGTACAGTTCAGTGTTAGAAACGTACATGTTTCAGATATATAGCTGAACGTCAGTTTATATAGCCAGCAACTGAAATTGTATATATTATTACGTTTTCCTTTAGTTGGTCTCATATACGACGTGAGTGACTGTCGCAAGGTGTTTTAACACACACACACACACACACACACACACACACGCGCGCGCGCGCGCGCGCACACACACACACACACAACAACAACAACAACAACAACGTCGTGCTTTGTTCTGACAATAGAATTTTGTATATCACTCGAATCATCTTAAATCAAATGTCACTATGTATATAGTAAACAACACGTCGTAGATTTGCCCTATGCTAATATCGCCCAAATGTTAAACGCGTAAGAGACAGTCTGGTATCTTACAAAACAATTTTCTAATTCTACTGAAACAGTAAAATCCAAGTGTCAACTGTCATTTTGCTCATCGTATGAATTTTATTACGCACACGCTGCTGGATACATAAATGCCCGATAAAAAATTTTTGCAGTATTTCCATCAAAGTTTATATTTCAGTCATTACACTTGCATAAAAATGATAGTTTTCCATGTTTCTTTTTCAAAATTACCAAAACTTTATCATAACATGAAATATACACCAAGCACCAGTTTGTAACTGTTTGCTTTGTCTCGAATATGTGCTCACCAGACAAAAATGTGGACAATATTTGGTCAAAATAGTCAAACTCTTTTTGCACCGCTGATCTCGTCAGTCTTAAATGAATACATGTTATAGTGTTGGTAGTTGCAAAATCTATACTGTGTCCAGATTTTAGAAGACAAGTAACCTCAACTGTGTCCGATAAAATGGCGACTGGCCACATTTTCTTTGGTGCGGTTTATATGCTTCTTTGGATACTCGTTAGAACCACCTTGGCGAGGCCCTACAATCTACTTTTTTAACAAAAGTAAGAAAAATAATGTATACCCCTGTAAAATCCAGTTTTATTATAGGTGTGTTTTCGTAATGGCAAATTGCCAAAACTTTCAACTGTTCTTATTGTGTAAACGTCTGTTATTGTTGTTGAAAATCCTCAGAGTCTTTGTTCTAGATAATATTTTCACCGTCTAAGTGAAGATTTTGGTTTTCTATAATCCATGTTATGTTAATATTTAATTTATTTCGATACTTTTTGTACGTATTGTATGTTTATAAATCCAGTCATCATAGTGTAATGTACGTTGAGAAGATATATCCAATCATCATGGCGCAATGTACGTTTGAAAGGAGTAGTTTAGGAATATTTGCCATAGACATACTCTGCCATCTCGATGTATGTTGCATCTTGGTTAAACATATTAAATGCTATTGATACACCCAGACTGACGAGGTCATAGCCTACATAGCTACCACCTTTCAAAGCTTCCATTTTCGCTATTTTGTATGTTGCCGTATCGATGTACACCTGCAAAAGAAATAAAATGGGTTTTGACCAACATAAAATTGGTTGTCTGCAAAGATCAACAGTGGCAAAGCCAGAATTGAATAATTTTTACGCATACCCCCAAAAAATCTTGAAAACTATGCTTAGAATCACTTCCAAAATAGAATCTAGGAAGCTGAGGGCGAGGGTTAGGATCCCGTAAAGCAAGCTTAAGCCCCCCGCTCCCTCCCCCTCGCATGTAACGTACATGTGTAATGAGCGCTACGCCTAAATAAAGGCATGCCGTGAGCATGTACTTATTAGAATCGCTTCGATGAAGCGATTCTGGTGAGTACACACACCACAAAGTTTTAAGATAAAATAAGAAAATCTCCTTTAATTATCTGCAACTATTTTTTATCTTGAGCTTTGCGAAAATTTTCTACGGACTCCGGAACAAGGTCGAAACAGCCATGGTAAACAGGCCAAGGCGTTAGTGCCATTGACTGTTCACTGTAATTCACCAAACCAGTCAAACCCTGAACGCCAGAAACTCGTAATAATTTGGTACAGATGGTATCTCATATCAGCTGAAGTTCACTGGAGCAGGTGTCAGTGCCGTATTGTGTAGATAATAGTGCTGGTATCAGTGCCGTATAGTGTAGTTAATAAAGCTGGTATCAGTGCCGTATAGTATAGTTAATAAATCTGGTATCAATGCCGTGTAGTGTAGTTAATAGCGCTAGTGTCAGTGCCATATAGTGTAGTTAATAGAGCAGGTATCAGTGCCGTATAGTGTAGTTAATAAATTTGGTATCAGTGCCGTATAGTGTAGTTAATAGAGCTAGTGTCAGTGCCATATAGTGTAGTTAATAGAGCTGGTATCAGTGCCGTATAGTGTAGTTAATAGCGCTAGTGTCAGTGCCATATAGTGTAGTTAATAGAGCTGGTATCAGTGCCGTATAGTGTAGTTAATAGCGCTAGTGTCAGTGCCATATAGTGTAGTTAATAGAGCTAGTGTCAATGCCATATAGTGTAGTTAATAGAGCTGGTATCAGTGCCGTATAGTAAAGTTAGTATTTTCTGGTCCTTTGTGATCTTCATTACGCAATATATCGAAAATTTTTCCCCAAAAAAGTTATCAGATAAAAGTTATGACATTTTTCATATTTCTGCTCAAAAACATAAATTGTGGGTACTCGTTAGAACAAGTACCCACAAACTATGTTTTGGAGCAGAAACAAAAATGATGTATACCCCTGTAAACCCAGCTTTACTATATAAAAGTCGGATTTAAGGGGTCAAAATTATACAGGTATGTTTTCGTGATGTTGAACTGGATTTTTTTTTCCGAATTTTATGTGGGTCACTGATGATGCCTAATGGGCCAAAACAAGCTAATCTGATCCTGCAACTACCGTTTTTTTTTTTTTTTTTTTTTTTTTTTTTTTTTTTTGCGGGAGGTGGATGGGGGAGCGGGTGGGTGTGTGCTCAGCACTATCAAGGGACATACCTTTTAGATTATTTTGGTATTTACACTATATCGTCAGACCAAAGGACGCGCATCGTTTTAATAACATATACTGAAAGTAAAGGTCTCTGTTTTCTATTAAAGCACTCATATACAAACCTCTCTGAGCAGTGGCTGGGTAGCATTCTGCCAGTCCCCGTAGTAGGTCATAAGCTGGTTAAGCTTGGCAGTCATCGTGACGTTCTTGTCTACTACAGTGTCACCACAAACTAAGATAAACAAATATAAATCAACTTTTGTCCTTTCGACATCACTCAGAAAGACGTTTTAGCCTGGCGTTTTATTTTAAAAGAAAATACTTTGTCTGATTGATCATATCCATACCAATGCAATTTTTGTAGTAAAGTGATTTTTTTTTAAATATTTGTCTATGAAAATATTTTTACATGTCTTTGCCAACTTTAAATTATTGATGTTTCTCAACTACTTAGTGAAAACTAACGGAACTTGTTGAAACTCTGCCTCCAAGTTACCTACCCTATAGATTTACATTCATTTTATACTAATGGAAAAGTGAAGATATAGACCTTTTTAATACTACTAACCACATGACTACAATGTTATGCCACGTGACCAGAAATTGTGGATGGCAAAAACATTTCCGGTTCAACTGATACCAATGGAGTCAAGCCAAATTTTAAGTCAAGCTTTGATGCATTGACTGAGTTGGGAGCATTTATGCGAACCGAATTTTTATGTATTTCTGTATTAAGAGTAGCATCGGGACCCAGGGTGAAGTTAGCTAGATGTAAAAGTGCTTTAAACCCCCAGTGGTTTGCTCTACCGACCGTTCTAAGGCGGTGGTCCCGGTGTTAGTCTTACTCTTTGTTGCTTTATGGTTTATTCTACGAGGCGATTTGTTGTATGTCTTTCCGTGTGTCATTTTGTTCTTGTGTTTTTCAGTCGTTTTAGTGTTGCAATTACCTCGCTTGGGGAAGAGAGAGCTAATCTTAGTGCTTTTCGTACGTTTGTTTGGTTTGTGCTTGTTTAGATTTGTCGGTTTCCTCTTCCTCTTGGGGTCATGGAAGGGCTGCGGTTTGTGATTGTGGCACTCCCTGGACTTTTCTCTTATCTTTGTTTTTCTATATATATTCTTTTTAGAAAACTAATGCCTAGAATTTTTTATGTGCATAGGTAGTGATGATAAATGGTTTTTCATTAGATCATGACAAAAGTTTGCAAATTTACTTATTCTGTGTAAAGCGCCACGCAAAACACGACTTTCTGAAAGATGTCGAAAGCCTAAGATTAAGATTAAGATTAAGATTTATTCAGGCATTAAGATCAACATATAAGCATCAACAAAAAAGCGATATGGCATATGAATGAGACTTATTACATGGCAATATATTCAGTGATTACGAGGGTCATGCAAAAAGTTCTGTCTCTAATAGGCTTTCTTTGCTTTATCCCAGGTATATTTTAAAACGCATCACTGCACTTGAATAGTGTGTTAAATAGCTAATGATACCCGTTTATGTCATGCAAATTGCTGTCCAACTGACCGAGTTATTTCAAATTGAAATAGATGCAGTCATATACACTGACCAATTTACTTGTTACATTGGAACATGGAGCAGAAGACTAAACTTCGTATCTATATTAAATGCCGCATTAGGTTTACTATAGATTCAAAGCAGATATTAATGAATTGTGTGGTATATATGGACCTCGGGCCATTTCAGTGCGCACAGGTTTTAGTTTGCTTAAAGCTTTTAAAGCTGGGAAATTATCTGTTGAAGATGATACCCGTCCTGGAAGGCCTAAAACCTCTGTTACCAAGGCTAACATCGCTGCTGTAAAGATTGTGGTCTAACAGGATGCGCGATTGTCTGTCAAAGATATAGCTAGTTGTACTGGCATATCAGAAGGCAGTGTGCAAACAATTCTGAAAAAGCATTTGGACCTGAGAAAGGTTTGCGCTAGGTGGGTACCTCATTTGCTCACTGAGGAGCAAAAGACACAACGCCTTAAATGTATCCGGGAACTTTTGAAATCATACAAAGGCTGTATTAGACGGGTTATTTCTAACTTGCTAACAGGTGATGAAACCTGGGTGCACATGTTTGAGCCACAAAGAAGGGCAGATAATAAGCAATGGATGCGAAAAGATAAAAAACGCCCATGTATTGCCAAGAGAACCATAAGTTCCAAAAAGATGCTGTACGCAATTTTCTTTAATTCAAGTGGGCCAGTCGTTCAAGTGTCTTGTCACGCTGGACGATTCTACAAGAATTCTGTACTGAAGAAAGTGAAAAAGTTTTACAATAAGAAACGACCAAGCAAAGGATGGCCAGGAGTCCACCTTTTACATGACAACGCCTCCTGTCATGTGTGAGGTTGTTAAGTCTTTCTTGGCTTCTGAAAAGGTAAAAGTTTTAAACCATCCACTTTATTCACCTGACCTGCGTCCCTGTGACTTCTTTTTATTTCCAATGCTTAAGAGAATGCTTTCTGGAAATAAGTATACGTCTAGAAGTTCTCTTGGCAGCGCTATTTATCAGTGTCTCCAACAGATACCAAAAGAAGACTATTTATCTGCTTTTCGCGACTGTGTAAAAAGGTTACAAAAATGTGTTTCAGTAAAGGGGGAATGCTTTGAAGGTTTGTAATAAAAAATATGTTTGATAAAACGTAGCACTGAAGTAATTCGAACCCAGTGATAAAACATTTTGCAGGACCCTCCTAAGATGATGGAATGTGGCACTGGTTCCGTAAATAAGATCTACAGCATGACTGAAACGGATTGAATTAATTTTTTTTCAACGTGTCACTCGTCCATAGGATCGAGTCGTTAACATTGAAAACATTAAAAAAAGGTAAGAGAAAAGTTTAAGGAGTGCCACAATCACAAACCGCAGCCCTTTCCAGACACCAAGAGGAAGAGGAAACCGATAAAACCAAACAAGCACAAACCGAACAAACGTACGAAAAGCACTAAGATTAGCTCTCTTATGCTCAAGCGAGGTAATTTCAATGCTAAAAGGACTGAAAAAACACAAGAACAAAATAACAAATCGCCTCGTAGAATAAACCACAAAACAACAAAAAGTCAGACTAACACCGGCTTAGAAACGGGACCACCGCCTCAGAACGGTCAGCAGAGTAAACTAAAATAAGTCTAATGTTCCTAGATAAAGTGTTGTGTGTTGTCAATTACCAGAAGCAGAACTTTCGTACAACTGAATAGTTTATTTAGGAATGTTAGCTCTAGGATTACTCATAGCATTCCAACAATGAGAAGATTTTTGGTTCGATCGCTTACAACAGAGCCGAAGTATACATACGCCTAAATTTGTTTAAGGTAGTTGTTCATGTGATTATCATTGACCAATGAAATTCAAACAAGTGATTGTACAAAACCAAGGTAGCGGTTTGTTATAGCCGCTCTATTTTTGTCGCTGTGACGTCAGTGTGCAGTGTAAAGACAGTTATTTGTAAAACCTGGACTAGGACATTGGACAGTGCAGACCCAGATCAAACGCCACAGGACGCGCGCGACGTCTAATCAGAGTATGCACTGGTTGCTTAAATTACAGGAAGTTAAGCGTTAAATAAAACAGTCTTAAGTCCCCGTTCAAGACCATTTTCCAAGCCTACATGCAGAGTAAATCGACACACCAGTGCTGTCAGTGCTTTTATGGCTTTCATTACAAAAACACGCCTATTCGAATGTACTGAAAATTTTACAACCAAAAAATAAAAATTTTCAGATAAAACATTCCGATACTTTTCATATTTCTGCTCAAAACTTACATTGTGGGTACTCGTTAAAACCGCCTTGACAAGGCGGTTCTAACGAGTACCCACAATCTATGTTTTTGAGCAGAAATAAAAAAACTAATGTATACCCCTGTCAACCCCAGTTTTACTGTATAAAAGTGGGGTTTAAGGGGGTCAAAACTATATAGGCATGTTTTCGTGATGTGTATTTGCTTCCTGTGAATCTGTTTTACAGACCTCACATGCAGTTTTATATTTGTGTCAAATAGTAACTTAATCAAAGGGATCAGCTTAACAGCAATTTAGCCTGGGCACATAATTTCCCATAGCATGTTCGCCAGTCTGATTGTAGTCGTCGCAGTCGACTTGAAAAGCCTTTGGATCATGGCTACCCAGTGAATGCCACTTGAGAACTTTTCTTAAGCTGATCTGAGTCTTCGCTGGGCGCACATACAGTATCGTCATAAATGCTGTGCCCCGTCTTAAAGTAAGTACTTAAACAACTCTGTGTGTGTGTGTGTGTGTGTGTGTGTGTGTGTGTAAACAAGTTTCTGCAGATTTGTATCACTGACAAATATACAGTATCTACAGTATATGTTCAGACTGCGCAGGGCTCCTCTATATATCAATGGAAAATGACACAAATGCACCTTTAAGTAAATACGTAAAGTGTTATGAAACAAAACAATAATCTCAATGGCGATCTAAAGCCTTAGCACAAGAAAAACATAAGTAGGACGACGACGACGGGCCAGGCTCAAATATACATAGGCATGTACAGTTCGCCAAATCTTTAAACAATGTAGATTTTTCAAAGTGACCATCTAATACCCTGACCGGTCAGGGCACTAGATAGTCATTTTCATTATGACGGCACTCTGGTGATGGCATTAGATGGTCACTTTCATTATGACGGTGCCAACATCAATGATGACCTACGTAACTTATATTTTCTATCCATTTTCTTTGATTTGTCGAAAGAGAAAAAAAACAGAGATATCGGTGCACCGGTAAAAATAATTAAGCACAGTTCCCAGTAAGTATTCTTTATAAATCTATAGAGAATGCTAGCTGGGTAAAAACTTCCTGTGCAAATACAAGCCTATACAACACGAGTACCGGTACATGAACGCCTATTTGTTAACCAATTAAACTCTGTTTTTATTGTTGTTGTGTTGTTTTTTCATACTGTTTAATAAAGAGCCGATGTACAACAAAATCTGATAAGTTGTCTAATATAAATGACTAATCTTAATTTCGATGCACTGAGAATGAAAATATCACATGTAATTCAACGACTGATAAAATTTCATGTCGTTGCTCTTACGGGTTTGTCAAGAGCACCTTCATCTACATTTAATTGATGTGTTGATATCACTGGTTTTCAATATCGTTCGATAGTTTGTTTGTGCACCGATATCACTCGCTTTAATTTCCTACAGTGTGCCTATTCTTTTTAACCCATTAACACCTAGCGTCCCATGGGGGTGCGGGGAAAGAGGGGTGGGGGGGGGGGGGCGGCGGGGGACCGGGGCATTGGCAAACAATATTAATTTCGATGCACTGAGAATGAAAATATCACATGTAATTCAACGACTGATAAAATTTCATGTCGTTGCTCTTACGGGTTTGTCAAGAGCACCTTCA
The DNA here is from genome assembly GCA_964016985.1 of Anodontia alba. NCBI lineage: Eukaryota > Metazoa > Mollusca > Bivalvia > Lucinida > Lucinidae > Anodontia > Anodontia alba. Next base: position 22,354,882 of record OZ024836.1, on the reverse strand, counting down.
TCTACATTTAATTGATGTGTTGATATCACTGGTTTTCAATATCGTTCGATAGTTTGTTTGTGCACCGATATCACTCGCTTTAATTTCCTACAGTGTGCCTATTCTTTTTAACCCATTAACACCTAGCGTCCAATGGGGGTGCGGGGAAAGAGGGGGGGTGGGGGGGGGGGGGCCGGGGCATTGGCAAACAATATGAACCAAGATCAGATCAGTCGTCGCAGAACGCTGTATCTGATCAGAACCTGTACTCTTTGCCAAAACGAGATGCAACTTACAACCACAAAACCAGTTATAACAGTTTCTGTTTAACAGCCTTTTAACTTTTGTAGACTGAATAAACTCTCCCACACAAAATATTGGAATATTCTAATTTCGATTTTAGGTATGTCAGGCTATGTGATTTAGATACACTAGAGAAAATGGTTGAACTATTTGCGAAAAAGAGGAGACCCTGATCAGACACCGCAGAATATGCGTTTTCTGATCTGGGTCTGCACTGTTTGCCAATTACCCTTTAAGGGATCTCGAGACTACAATTGGTTAAACAGAACAGTCAAGCTTACATGGTCGAATAGTACTCTGACGATATCTGAGCATGTATGAGTTAATATTTGACGTTTGACTTACTTGCTCGAGCTGCTGTCTCTGTTGAACCAGACGAAAAGGGGGAACAATCCGGGCATTTGTCCATACATTCTGCCATTTCATGGGAAATAGTAATGTCTCTTTTCGTACGAACGGCCACCGCTTCGGCATACATGGTACTTCTTTTGCGACGTTTACCGAAGACATCTGACAATTATAAATAACAAAACGACATGGATAAGCTAGTATTAAAACGATGTCTGTTCTGTGTTTTTTCACTACCATATTTACCATATGTATTCGGACAGACAAGCGTGAGCAAACAGTGTAGAGACAGGTCAGAGCCATAGAACGCGACTTCGCATCAAGCAATGTTAGATAAAAGAGCAAGCAGTGAAATGGACTCGTTCATATTTAAATTAAGGTGTCACACTCACTTCCAATTTTTAGTTAATCAGAGAACGCAGTGAAATGGACTTGTTCATATTTAACCATTGTTATGCTGAATAAATTAAGATGCCGCACCCACTTCCAATTTTCAGGCAATCAGGTTACTTGATCAAGTTGTTGATATACCTTCACATACTGAATGACAAACAGTGCAGATCCAGATCAGTTGGTTTCTGATCAAGATCTACACTGTTTGCAAAGGCAGGGTATATCCGAGTTCAGCGGGACTAGGGTTAAGACCAAATGTGGTAAAGAGTTTAATTGGCCAAATACTTAAGGTAAATTCTGTAAAAATAAATATGCATTTGTGTATATATTTCTGGGATAGCATATTTATCCTAATTATTTGAACAATTTAACTTCTCGCTACACAAGCCCAGTAGTTGAACAAAGCAACTGACTACTGAATGAGTTGTCTTAAATGCTATGACAGAATGGCAAACTGTAACAGTTAGACTTTAGTAAGTACTGTGCACATACGAAATACACTCGTATGTTTTCCGCGAAGAATTTCAAACAAATCAATTGTGAGGAAGTATATGTCGTCTGAAAACTACTGGGTTAATGTTAAAAGGTATTTTTATCCTAATCAGGATCTACACTGTGTGCTCATGCCTATACCATCGTAAATTTATTAGTGAAATATAGAAGATGCTGCAATGAAAATGCTGCAATGGAGCATATAACAAGGAAAGAGAAACTGTTTCGCTTGTTTCTTGAAATTATATTGTTAAGCCCCACAAAACTCCCGCAGCCTATTGGTCTGAAAACACCTTGTTATGGATGTTTCTTAAATGAGCTTCTAATAACATAAAATAACAGAAAATTCCTAACCTTTAATGCGCGGATGACAAAATTTTCAGTCAACAAATGATAAATTGTTTTCTTATTTTTCTTAGAATCTAAGACTTGTCATTTAATGCAAATCATCTCCTAAGGACCTTAGGAGACGGACGATTTGCATGACAAATCAAATAAAAATCTAAAAGGTTGTCATAGGAAACAAAGAACACACAAGCTGGTGAAAATCGGAGACCCAGTTTTATTAAGTCTCCTCATATGCAGCGATGTAGTTTGCGAAGCTGCATACACCCCTAGCACTTGTTTTATTTTCGTGGACAACTTAAAAAACACATTTACAATGTAATTTGCTAATATTTACAATTAAAAGTTAAAAGTGCGGATGGTCTTTGACTTCAGAGGTTTGACCATTTCGATTCAGTAGAATACACCTTAAGAAACCATTATAATCTTATTAAAGATCTCTAGAAGTAAATTAAGTCCATGCTAGAAAATGTTGTTACCAGAATATGATTTTGGTGTATAAATGTTTTTTTCCCCACAGAGGGAAAGGGTGGGATACACTGGGGATTAGACAGCAAATACATCCTTGACCTTAGGAGATACTAATGAAAAACAGCGATTGGATTTTAGAAACTTGAACTAGAAATTCGTCAGGTAAACGAGTTTTAGAAAAGTGGGAAGCCCACCTATGGGATTTTTGACTCAGAGCTCAGGATAAGGGATTAGATTTCCCAGTGGTAGTCTCGCCGCTCTCCTTTTGGTGAAGATATTGATAGTGCATCTGAACTAAGAAGTATATAACCTTGTTTGATATTACACATACCTGCAAATTTATTGTAGAGAGCTGTGAATGCGTCCTTGATTTTATCAAAGGCTGCCTAGAAAGAAATAGGGAAGAAACAATAAATCAATAAATATAAAACAGATAAGCAAGTACTGGAAAACGGATTCTACGCATCATGCAAACACGCCTATATAATTTTGACCCCTTTAAACCCCAATTTTATATTGTAAATTGGGGTTAAACAGGGGTATAAAATATTGTTCTTCTTTCTGCTCAAAAGCATAGAATGTGGTTACTGGTTAGAACCGCCTCGTAGAGGGTAGAGACGGTTCTAACGAGTACCCACAATCTATGTTTTGGGCAGAATTATGAAAAAACTATCAGAATTTTTTATCTGAAAAGTTTCATTTTTTGGTGGTAAAATTTTCATTATTTTTGAAAAGGCATGTTTTCGCAATGGTATAGCTGTCTAACTAGTACTTGAGATTTCCACGTTAGCAGAAACATATAATCCTGTAAGAAAACAGGATCTGACATTTCATGCAAATTAAGCACTCATAGGTAGTAAAACGGACCTATTGAAGAGAAGGTTAAAAAGTAAGGGGTATGACTATTTAGGGTGAAAACGGCATTCCAAATTTATCAAATTTATCCAAAATATCCCATAAAAATGAAATTTTGAGTCAGGGCGGAGAAGGGGGGGGGGAGGGAGAAGCAGGTGGGGGGAGGTGGAGGAAGGTTTCGATCGAACCCGCGAACCTCCTCTCTGAATCCGCCCCTTCAGGTGTTAATAGTATTTACTCTTAACATTCGGGCACTTAAAATCCTATACATACATGTTCTAAATATTGAACACGCCCATTTTAATTTTTGATAACATACAGACAACCCTGTTTATACTGACTCTCGATGCAACGACAAAATTCGTTTTAATAACAATTTGACTGTCACGAAACCTTCGCCTAAGAGGTAACAATTAGTCACAAATAATGCAAGAATATCGTATTTAAAACTTTAAGAAACATATGTTTTGGATATTTGTTAGGATCGCCTCAGTGAGGCAATTCTAACAAATATTCATAATATATGTTCTGTGGGGAAATAAGAACAAAACAAGACCTTTCTTACATATCAGTCTGCTAATTAAATATTCTGTACAACAGCAAATTCATTTTTATGACAACGTCTTAGGGAACAAATGTCTCCGTTGTAACGAGGGTTTAGTGTACCAAAAAAGTAACAGTTGAATAGCCAGAACTAACTCCTTAACATAAAGTCTAATTACAATGGCGCAAACATCTTAGTGACCATGAAAATTTGTTCTAAACATGTGCAGTTTGAGCTACTGAGTGTTAGTCATAAGGCCAATTCAGGACGCAAATGAGGATAATTTAGGGGTGTCTTTTTTGTCTTCTATAAATAAAAAAAAACAATGATATGTGAAGTGTACTCATTAGAAACGCCTCGATGAAGGGATTGTAAGGATGACATCCAAAATACATTTTATAATAAAATAAAACATCTCGAAGAATGTGTTTTGAGCAGTCGGAAGAATTTCCAAGGGACTAAAAAAATCAGCCCTGGTAAACAAGCCGACGCTGTTCAAGTCGAGTCGAGTCATTGAAGGGTTACTGTACTTCAAAATTTGAACAAGCCCATTTAATTTCCTGATAATGTGCTTAAGAAAGTGGCGGTTGAATGTCAAGCACTGTAGAAATTTATCAGACATCTGCGCCAACTGATCTGAGTCTCTAGTGTATGCTCAGATCTGTCTCAAATACATAAGATAAACACGGCAGTTGTGTTTGTATTTCATGATTCTATCAAGTAGACTCGATACACTTGGTAGATTTTCTACAGGTTTGACGAGGAAGACAAAACTTATGTGACTTCATGTTTGTTTTCCTGAGCATAGACCCCTCCTGAAAGGGGAAACAATTTCTGACCCCCACTTCACGTTTCCCGCACCCCGATTTCGTAATAAATCTTCAGTCGGTACAAGAGATTTGAACCAGTGATAGGTTCCATTATTTCCGGAATGGGCTCATTTATCACAAAGGACCCAAAACTATACACAATAGTGAAGCACGTGGAGACGTATTACGGCGGCCACACAGCATTAATACCAGCTGTAGTAAAAATAAATAGGTTTGCCTTCTACTCTAAAAGAAGGGGTTCTCCGCTTGATTCTTTACTTCTGACTAAATTTAATTTGGAGACCCCCAAACGGGTAACTTACAAACCTATCTGTATCTGTTCTTCTAGAGACCTCAATCACATTTGATTACTATGTCTCTGTGGTGGTAGGTAAGGGAAGGAGGGGAATGTAGGGAAGGCAGAAACTAGATGACAGAGAGGCAGAAAGTAGTCGAAAGTTTGAAGTCTGGTTTTCGGAATCATCACCGGGTACAGTAGCTGCCACTAGATATGGTAGCCCAACTGGCACAGCTCCAAAGAGATTCCGATCCTACTTGCAGACTTCTCCCTACCTAGCTTGAAATGTATGAATGGAAAGCCCCTGCTTGAAGGTTATGCAAACTGTATAGTTCAGACGCCATAGAATGTGGCATCTGATTACGGTCTACACTGTTTGCATGTATTGCACTAAATTTTATAGAACCTAGTAGTAAAAAATAACCAGTATATATACCCTGCTGCTAGAAATAGACCGGTCCAAAGAGATTTTGCAGAAGTGGCCACGCGACGTAGATGAGGTAAAGGAGATCTCTTGTTGTGCAGAAAAACATTCAGGAAGTTAGAAATGAATGCAGTCTCCTTTATTTGCAAATACAGTAATTTAGATATGCATTAATTACCTAAATTATTCGGATAGCCTGTTACCTTACAATTGTTATACTTAAAAGCAAGCAGGTTTCGCAACCTGGCAATGTGTCTAAAACAGCTGAGAGAATGGCAAACAGGGAAAACCCTGATTAATATCCTCCTTTATTAGGATTTATAATGTTTTACTCTGGCCTATCGCTCTGAAGATTTAGGATAACTGGGTAGATTGTTTACAATATTGCCAAAGTATACATACACAAAAATTTCCTTAAAGCTGTTGTCCACGTGGTTACAATTGACCAATGCAATACAGTAAACGATTGTTTATAGCCGCGCTATTCTTGTTGCTGTGAGGTCTAAAGAGGGTTATCTGTAAAACCTGGACTGGGCTTAGTGCCGGGACACTGGCAAACAGTACAGACCTAGATTACAAGCCACAGAACGGGGCGTCTGATCGGAGCGTGCACTGTTTACTTAAAATACAGGAAGTTGTGGGTTAAATGAAACAGTCTTCAGACCCGTTCAGGACCATTTTCCCAGCCAACACTCAGAGACAGTCGACCCACCAGTGCTGTCAAGAGTTTTGATTGCAATAGTTTATCCAAAGTTCTTGTACCTGGTGTATGCACAGTACAATATAAGTAGTATAGCCGGTGTTAGATACACAGAGACTTAATGACATTAAATTCCCTATATAACAGACATACATATACGGCATATACCATTGTAAGTTATATTTTGTACTTTCCAGAGAGACAGACAGTAGAAACAGACATTACCTTATATCTGCACGAGATCTCAGTTTTCGACTGAGAGAGAGAGAGAGAGAGAGAGAGAGAGAGAGAGAGAGAGAGAGAGAGAGAGAGAGAGTAAACACCTGTAATCCGGACTCGATCCAATCGCCTAGCTGAGAGAACGCGCCACCAATGGCCTCAAATCCAGTTTTTAGATTACTAACAGCTACAGCTCCATACTTATTATATAACTCTTCTGCCTTGTCAGCGATTGCATCAGCGACTTTGGCTAAACTATTTTCATAAGCGTATATGAGTCCTGCTCTCATCTGCAATCGATATTGTTCTAGTTTATCCCTCCAATCGGTACTGCAAAGAAAAAAAAAAAACAATTAAATATTACAAATACAACTAACAACGCCCATATATCTCCGAAAAATCCCTTAAACCTTAAAACGCCAGTCACAACAGCAATAAACGACTTTTATTATGATTTTATATTAAAAAAGAATAGGGAGTATATCATAGAATACATGCTTTGCAGATATTTCACATGTAATATCAAGCTTAAATTTTTTGGAGACTGAAGTCGTCTGCAGCCATCTCAAATTTGAATGGCACATTAAGGATTCCAAAATGTCTCGTACTTTATGTTGCAGCAGGCGAAATGTGCAGAACGCCTATTTATTTGGACCGATTGTTTATAATGATTTACTCAGATCTAACGCTCAACATATTTGGGATAACTGAGTCGATTGTTTACAATCGGGCCAAAATATAAATATACCAAAATTTCCTTAACCCTTATCCCGTTGAATAATTTAATTAGCCACATCCATTTCTGACTATCAGTCAATCAGATTACATCATATAATGTTTTCATTCAAATTTACAAACTAAATGACAAACAGTGTAGATCCTGATCAGATGGCTTCTTCAGAAGCCACCTGATCTAGAGCTACACTGTGTGCAAAGGTAGGGGTTGTCGTGAACAGCAGGATAAGGGTTCAGATTATTGTCCACGGGATTACTGACCAATTAAATCAAGAATAAAAATTTAGTCATTGGAGACTTGAGCCAATCTAGGAGAGATTGGGAGCGTATTGTGTATTCAGAGAGAGAGAGAGAGAGAGAGAGAGAGGGAGAGAGAGAAATGGGCAGATAAAGTTGGCATATTTTGCACTTTAGTATACGACCGTTAACTGTTGACAAACATTTCATTCGTACTTAGATTTGCGTATCCAAATTGTAAACGAGCAGTTTCTTTTGTGCGGAAATTGTTGGGCATTGTTTTGTACAAAAATGACAAAGTTCATAACCAGTGCAATTAAAACAGAGCCACAAAGCCAGCAGTGTCTTCTAGGTACATGTGAACAGCGCATGTATCATCTATACAGTTTTACGTTAACAATTCTGTCGTGTACCAATTACCCACCAGGTTCCCTCATAATATATTATGAAAACATGCGTATGTAGGCGTATGTATTACTGAGACGATTTTCAGGGCTGTAGTTTTTTTTTTTAACCAACAGTCTGATATTTCTAGCAATATTTCGTAATGTATAAATCTGTTTCAATATGCTTAATAACCCAAACCTTTCTTTTTCCTGTACCATATGGCAAAATATCATGTCTTACAAAGCTCTGGATAAAAGGTGTATCAAATGTATTTCTCCGCATAAACATAAGTTGTCATTCTCATTAAAGTTTTAATGAGTTACCAGACTATGTTTCTGTGAAACAATGAGAAATAACTTAACATTCAGTAAAATTCCGCTATTAACCCTTGTCATGCTGATTAAATTAAGATGCCAAGCTCACTTCTAATTACCAATCAGATTACTTGTTCCGAGTTTTTTTTTTTTTTTTTATAGAAACTCAGACATTTAATGACAAACAGTGCAGATCCAGATCTTCAGAAGCCAACTGATCTGGATCTACACTGTTTGCTAAAACGGGGCATTTTTTCCAAGAGAAGGGTTAAGACTACACGAAATTAAGACCACTTCACTATAAAGGCAAACTTTGTCAGTCCCATACGTTTTCTTTTTTTTATAACGGTATGTCCTAAAATTTCGTACACCAAATTTTCCGACAAAATGGCATAACCAAACAGTGTAGACGCACATCAGATTGCTCCTCCCTCCTCCAGGGGCAGTCTGATCAGGTTCTGTTCTGTTTGCCATTCTGCTAAGTATTTTAAGAAACAACTGCGTAAAAGCAAGCTTTTGGTCTAAGTTTTTGGCAAGAAAAGTCTGAAAGTCTTCCAACTGATCTGGATCTGCACTTTTGTCATTAAATATGTGAATTTCTATCAAAAACCCCGATTAAGTAATCTGATTGGGTGGAAATGAGAAGTGGGCGTGGCATCTTAATTTATTCAGCAGGGCAAGGGTTAAGACAGCCACTTTGGATATCAGAACGGAACGATTTTAGCAGTTCTGAATCACCATGTTGCCACAATGCCTCCCACTAAGTTTTCAGCTCAATCCAACTTATGATTCTCGGGGAGATATCGAAAATATGAAAAGCTAACGATGGACGACGGACGGAAAGACGACGGACAACACGCCATGTCATAAGCTGACCTTGAGCAACGAGCTAATAATACATTATGTTAGCGACCTGTGTAGTGATCAGATAGCGTGAACGCGCAGGCTGATCAGTATAAACTGGTCGCATTTATCATCCGCATTTGAGTCACATGACTCATAAAAAGTCACATAAAACCGATGACCCGTCTACTACGGCTTCTTGAACTCTTTTTGAGTCACTAGGAAATTCTTTCGACAGCTAAGGAAACAAATGACTCGAATACCGATGACTCCTATACTGTGGCTTATTTGAACTCCTTTTTGACTCTCTAGTAATTCTTTCGACCGCTAAGGAAACAACTATTTAGAGATATGTTAGGATTTTCTATCCTCATTTTATCATGAATATGAATATTGTGTGCCTTTGTTAGAATCACCGCATCGAGGTGATTCTAATTAGAACACTCAACTTACCATTATTTTACAGAAGATCAAACAGACTTCCCTACATTATTTCTGTTTGTCTCCTAACCTGGCGATATGATTAACCCTTAGTGGCTCGAACTACCCATATCTCGAACAAATATCCATGCTCCAACAGACGTTCGAGCCATTGAGGCTCGATTGAATTTGGAGACGCTCATATTTTGGATGACGCGTTTCATTCGGGCAGGCGGCTGAGAAAAGGGACCTTAGAAAATATGTGAACAGCGAAGATCCGGACCAACCTGCACATCCGTGATGTCTGGTCAGGGCCTTTACAATTTATCACGAAAACATGCCTATATAATTTTGACCTCCTTAAACATCACTTTTATAATAATAGTAACTGGGGTTTACAGGGGTATACGTTATTTTTCTTATTTTTGCTCAAAAACATAGATTGCGGGTATTCGCTAGAACACTCTTGCCCAGGCGGTTCTAACAAGAACCTACAATCTATGTTTTGAGCTGAAATATGAAAAATATCAGAGTTTTTTTATCTGAAAATTTTCAGTCATTGGAGATGAATTTTTCTATACATTTGAATAGGCGTGTTTTCGTAATGTCGTCTTTACAATATGGGGACCTTAATGAAGATATGACTAATAGGAAGATCTTGACCCGACGTGTGGCTGCGCAAACTAGTCTAGAGCTTCGCTATTCGAATATGCCCGTAAGTCTTTTTGTCAGCCGGGAGCATTTACCTTGGTGCACAGTCAACGGTATCCAGGCAAGCCACACACTTATTAACTGTATCATTCACGCTCTGGGCACACGCACTCAGTGAGGGTTTGAAAGCTTCTACTTCTGCCAACAAAGCTTCATACTTGGCCGTAACCAGACTGGCCACCTTTGAGGCATAATCTGTAAAGTAATTAGTGCAATCAAAGAAACATGTGACCAAGCAATTCAGATTATCTATGTGTGAATGAACAGCATAGATAGGTACCAGCTTGTACGAATGCATTATCGTGGAACACATTTTCTGTTCAATTCATAATAGAGTTTGTTTTTGGCTTGGCCCGCCGTGGTTCAACTATTGGTTTTCATTTACTCTGGCATACAGTATAATTAGCCATGAGTACTCGTCTTTGTTTATTATAGTGATTAATTTGATTTTTGTGTTTTCGCTTTGATGCATTGACTGAGTTGGGAGCCTTTATGCGAACCGAAGTTTTATGTGTTTCTGTATTAAGAGTAGCATCGGGACCCAGGGTGAAGTTACCTAGCTGTAAAAGTGCTTTAAACCTCAAGTGGTTTACTCTACTGACCGTTCTAAGGCGGTGGTCCCGGTGTTAGTCTTATTCCTGGTTGCTTTGTGGTTTATTCTACGAGGCGATTTGTTGTATGTCTTTCCGTGTGTCATTTTGTTCTTGTGTTTTTCAGTCCTTTTAGTATTGCGATTACCTCGCTTGGGGAAGGGAGAGCTAATCTTAGTGCTTTTCGTACGTTTGTTCGATTTGTGCTTGTTTGGATTTGTCGTTGTCTCTTCCTCTTGGGCTCTGGGAATGGCTGCGGTTTGTTATCGTGGCACTCCCTGGACTTTTCTCTTACCTTTTTTTTATCATCTTAAATATAGTATACTTATTGTTCACTTAATGTTTTGGAACATTTTGGTCTCATGACCCTCATCAGCCCGGACCTAACTTCGAACTCTACTTCGTACATCACATTCTACATATAAAGTTTAAAACTACAGCTGCAGTTCTTGTGTGTGTATGTGTGTGTGTTATTTTTATTTACATTGCGAAAACACGCCTATTCAAAAATACTGAAAATTTTACCAGCAAAAAAAATGAAAATTTTCAAATAAAAAATTCTAATATTTTTCATATTTCTGCTCAAAACATAGATTGTGGGTACTCGTTGGAACCGCCTCATCGAGGCGGTTCTAACGAGTACCCACAATCTATGTTTTAAGCAGAAATAAGAAAAATAAAGTATACCCCTGTAAACCCCAGTTTTACTGCATAAAAGTGGGGTTTAAGGGGGGTCAAAATTATATAGGTAAGTTTTCGTGATGAATTCTTCGTTTTTGGTTTGTTTGTTTTTTTTTTTTGTTGTTTTTTTTTTTTTTGTATTTTTTTTAGTTTCTTTCCGATTGGTAGTTTTTTTTTTTTTTTTTTTTTTTTTTTTTTTTTGCTTTAGTTTAAACATTTATTACATCTCTTTCTTAACATTAATATTTGAAAATATGCAAGACGTATGGACATATGTTTACTACATTACAATATTATACAACGGGATTCAGAAGAAAGTCAATTAACTTAAGAAGCCCGTCTCCCATTTTTGCAAATATAAACGTACAAATACAACATGTGATTTGAAATAAAACAAACTTACACTGATAAAAAAGACACAATGAATTTCAAATAGAACAATTGTTTAGGTACATCTTTTCAACCAATGACAGCTCCACGGAGATGTGAAAATACGTTTTGCACATATGAGATGGAGAAATTGAACAAATAAACAATAGAATAATCCATCGTAAGACCAAGTTTAGGTAAGATTCATTTCTTGACCACAACAAAGTTTTTCCAATTCGTTAGAGATAGTACGAGTTGAGATTAAGAAAAAATAAAATAATAAAAACAAAACATCGTAATTTTAGACGAGTTTAACAAGCAATAGCAATTTTATAAGACTGTTGTACACGATCTTTCAATAATGTTAGTTATCATAGGTTAATTATGTATCACTTCAAAACGTTTTGGTTTTATTAGAAAGTCTCGAACGGCGAGGAATATTTGTCTGTTATAAGAGTCAGAGAGTTCGTGACAGCCAAACAGAAATACATTTAAGGATGGCTGAAATATAGGGGTTACTTTCTTTACAATTTCTTGTCGCAGGTTTGTGTATCGTGTACAAACCATGAAGAAGTGTTAAGTATCTTCATGTGCTCCACAGACGCATATCGCTTTCAAGAGTACTACATCTCATTCTTATCGAGCATGATAAATTTGGCCAAGTCTGTTACCATCAAAGAAGAAGTTAAGTACTGCATTGAGGTCTGAATCAAGGTGCTGTTTAAATAAAGATAGTGTAGGAGTGTTTCTTAATTTCTCAGTTAAATCGTTCCAGTCCTGTGTGACAGAGGGAAGAAAAGATTTATATTAAAGTTGAGATTTGCTTGTACAGTATTAATCTTGTTGTAATATGGATGCAAATTTAACTAGTTATCCTATCTATACAAACCTTTGTGGGACAACATGAACATGTAGTATCACGTTTTCACATAATTTCATCTACTCTTTCAGATAATTCAAATTTCGTTAATATCAGGATTTTTTTTCGAATTTCTGCAAGAATAGATTGAACAAATATGCTCAAACTGGCATTTGTGTTACTCATTGGTTGTATTTTTTTTCATTCAGATCAGTTACTTAATTGACATGTGGATTAGTACATCATGAAAAGCTTTGCCAATTTAAAAAAAAAGTTAAAGATGATTAAATACTGTGTAACTATTCTTCCTGTTTGTCACACGATGTAGGACGGGAGGGACTACAGAAATGACCCTTGTCCTTTTGTGTGTCATTCTATCCGTCTGTGTGTCCATCACACATCTTGTGTCCCTAGCGCCTCTAACATTTTTATCGGATACTTCTGAAAGTTTGAAGATTCTCTGCTTTTCCTTTTATATCAGGATGCACGTGTTGTATTGAATTTTCGATCCAATTATTTCTGACATAATTACAGCCCTTGTGAAATGAGAAATAACATTTTTAATGCTTGTAACTCCTCCTCCTACATTTTTAATTGGATGCTTCTGAAAGTTCGCATGTTTTCTTATCGTTATGTGAAGATTTGCGTGTGGTGTTTGAATTGTTGAGCCTGTTTCATTCAAAGTCGGTGATGAGGCTTTATTAGCCGAAACTGCGCATTATGGACGTGCTCTAACTTCTTATACATTTATCCATTGCTCTTAAAAAACCTCTGTTTTAGATTTTTATTTGCCCAAACATTGGGTAACAGTTGGCATTCAGCCTTTAATTATCAAAATATCACCATTATATGTCTTCAGGAAAATGTCTTTCTTCTGAACATAATCAGTTCAAACTGCATTTTACTTTCATGTTATAATTTATAAAACCATGAACAAAACCAGCTCTTTCCTTTTCATTGATACTTATCCAGTGACAGTTCAACATTAATGTCATTCATTTTTCATTAGCTTAGCACAGCAGAAGCTCCGACAAAGCACATAGGATAGTTCTCCGTTGGTGTCGCCGTCATAGTCTGTCATCGTCAACACTTTCAGATATCTCCTCCGACACCACAAGACAAATTTAGCCCAAATTTCATCTGTAGCACCCTTAGGCTGGGGGATTGGAAGTTTGTCTCTTTTATGAAAATCAATCCTTTGGCTTGGATGCTATGCCAGTTACAGTTTCTATATACTTTTAATGAGAAAGTATTTACTGCCCAGCAATTGCAGATAATTTAACAAAATGTATATTGTAATGTTCCTTGAGTAATATTTTATCAGCAAAAGGGCTTTATTTTTACTGATTACCATGGAGAATAGAAAAAAAAACTTAAAAATTATCACCTCAGAAACCATATCCTCTATGAAGCTGAGACTTTCTACTGAAATATTCATCATATTTAGCCTTTAAAGATATTGTGTTGATTTGAAATCTATTGAGTTTTGAAGCCCCTGGGCCTTCTGATACCCCGGCCACCAGCGCCTGCAGCGCTTTGATTAATTCATCTTGGAGTCCACTCCATCCATGTCAACTTATCTGCATGTTTCAGGAAGATTTGATCAAAACTGAATGAGTTAAGTAGGTGCGGTCATGGTACCAAAGCCGTAATCCAAACTCATAAATCCATAAACGAATGACGAATTAGAATGTTCAAACCAACAGACATGGACCCCAGAACAAAGGGTGTAATCAGGCGTCCGCAGATAGTAAGCATTACTTGGTAAACAAGCTTCGCCCACCATGCCCATAGGCCTGAACGAAGGAAATATCGGTAGAAGCGTATGTCCGGGATTTGGGAAGTCTACTTATGGCGCGTCACTGTCAAAAACATCAGAAACAATTCTGGAAACTGCCACATTGTATCATGATGTCTCCCATAGAACTTCTTAAGTGTTGCTACCAGTTTGGTTTTTTGATACCCCTGGCTCAACAACTTTGTAGTGAGCACTTTCCCACGCTCCATGAAGTCCTGATAAATTGAACAGGTTCTGGCATAACGGATTAACTGTGAAACGTAAACGCCGTATGCTGGTGCAGAAGGGATATTACTGCTCAGGAATGGAAACTTAACAATGGAAAAATTCAAATCATCCCGTTTGTCGTAAAGCCTAGTAGTAAGCTTTCTATTGTCAATGTAGAAATAACAATCCAAGTATGAGGAGGAAGCTGCAGTCTCAGAGACAATACATCATCTATATATCTGTAGGTGAAATTGAATTGTTGTGCGAGGTGTTTCTTGCCTGCTTGGAGGAGGCTTTGTACAAACTCCGCCTCATACGAGTATAAAAACAAGTCGGCAAGTAACGGTGCACAGTTAGTACCCATCGGTATGCCGATTGTTCACTGAAATATCCGACCGCCAAACTCCACAAAAATATGGTCGATTAGATATTCCAGCATCTTTATGACATCTGCATCTGAGTATTTTTGTGGCGCATCAGAGTGATCCCGAACGAAGTATGTGTCTTTGTAGCCAATGACAACATACTGAAATCGACGGTTACCATTCTTGTGGAAGAAACACTGGTTGATAATTGCTTTTAATTTAGATTTCAATTTATCATGAGGAATAGTAGTGTAAAGAGTAGAGAAATCGAAATCGAAATCGAAAGCTGACAAAAACAAACAGAGGCTTTTTCAGCAATCAAGGGGACGTAACTCTAAAATAAATATTCTGGCCAGTTTTTTAAACTTGTACAAGATTTTATATATGACCACCTTAGCTGCAAGTTTCGGGAAGTTCCGATCAAAACTAAACATGTTATGGTGATGATAAAGTCTATCAGAGGCTTTTGCAGCAATCAAGGAAATGTAACTCTAATATTAATGATCCAGCCTGGCCAGATTTTGAAATTGTCCGAGATTTCATCGATGCCCAACTTATCTGAAAGTTTCAGGAAGATCTGACTAAAACTGAATGAGTTATGCTGACGATAGTCTGACAGAGGCTTTTCCAGCAATAAAGAGGAAGTAACTCTAAGATTACTGACCCGATCTGGCCAAAGTTGCTCGATAATTCATCCATGTCCACCTTATGTGCAAGTTTCAGGAACATTTGGACAAAGTTCAACGAGTTACGCTGACAAAGTCCAACGGAGGCTTTTTTTCAGTTATAAAGGTGACGTAACTCTAAGAGTAATGATCCGGTCTTGCCAGGTTTCGACTGTCCGAGAGTTTATTCATGTGCACTTTATCTGAAAGTTTCAGGAAGATCTGATTAAAACTGAATGACTTATGCTGATGCAAAGTAAAATCAGTGTTTTTTTCAGCAATCAAGGGGGACATAATTCTAAGAGTAATATTCCGATCTGGGCAGTTTTCAAAATTATTCGAGATTGTATCCATTACCACCTTATCTGCAAGTTTCAAGAACATCCGATCAAAACTCAATGAGTTACACTGATGACAATTTTAAACAGAAGCTTTTTCAGCAATAAAGGTGACGTAACTCTAAAATTAATGATCCGATCTAGCCAGATTTCAAACTTGTCTGAGAGTTCAGCCATATCGTCCTTATATTTACAAGATGCAGGAACACTCGATTAAAACTGAGTTATGGTGATGACAAACATTTCCCACTGTAAAAAAAGTAGGGGGGGGGGTAAAAGAAAAGTCCAGGGAGTGCCACAATCACAAAAAAGGTAAGAGGTAAGTCCAGGGAGTGCCACAATCACAAACCGCAGCCCTTCCCAGACACCAAGAGGAAGAGGAAACCGACAAATCCAAACAAGCACAAATCGAACAAAAGTACGAAAAACACTAAGATTAGCTCTCTCTTCCACAAGCGAGGTAATCGCAATGCTAAAAGGACTGAAAAACACAAGAACAAAATGACACAAGGTAAGACATAAAACAAATCGCCTTGTAGAATAAACCACAAAGCAACATAGAATAAGACTAACACAGGGACCACCGCCATAGAACTGTCAGTAGAGTAAACCACCGGGGGGTGGGGGTGTTTAAAACACTTTTACATCTAGCCAACTTCACCCTGGGTCCCGCTACTACTTTTAATACAGAAATACATAAACATTCGGTTCGCATAAAGGCTCCCAACTAAGTCAATGCATCAAAGCGAAAACATAAAAATCAAATTAATTACTTTAATAAATAAAGACGAGTACCCATGGCTAATTCTACTGTATGCAAGAGTAAATGAAAAACAATAGTTGAACCACGGCGGGACAAGCCAAAGACATATCGTCAAGCAACAACCCACTGGTTAAAGTTTTACGAAGAGGCCGTCATTGAGTCACAAACCGCAGCCCTTTCCAGACACCAAGAGGAAGAGGAAACAAGCACAAATCAAACAAACGTACGAAAAGCACTAAGATTAGCTCTCTCTTCCCCAAGCGAGGTAATCGCAATGCTGAAAGGACTGAAAAACACAAGAACAAAATGACACAATGTAAGATATAAAACAAAAAAAGTAAGAGAAAAGTCCAGGGAGTGCCACAATCACAAACCGCAGCCCTTCCCAGACCCCAAGAGGAAGAGAAAACCGACAAATCTAAACAAGCACAAACCGAACAAACGTACGAAAAGCACTAAGATTAGCTCTCTCTTCCCCAAGCGAGGTAATCGCAATACTAAAAGGACTGAAAAACACAAGAACAAAATGACACACGGAAAGACATACAACAAATCGCCTCGTAGAATAAACCACAAAGCAACAAAGAGTAAGACCAACACAGGGACCACCGCCTTAGAACGTTCAGTAGAGTAAACCACTGGGGCCGAGGTTTAAAGCATTTTTACAGCTAACCAACTTCACCCTGGGTCCCGATGCTACTCTTAATACAGAAATACATAAATTCGGTTCGCATAAAGGTCTATGGAAAAGTCTACGGAACCTTGTGGTTGCCATAACAACCAAAGTTTTCATTAGGTTTTCATGAAAATCTTATGCCATCATTCCTCCACCAGAGGCATGCTACAGATTAGAAATGATCAGCCTGCAGACTGTGGAGATACAACTGGTCAAAGGTGCTTACGGAAGATGGACGATGGACGGACTGCCCTATAAGCTCCCTTGAAACCTTCGACCCAGGTGAGCTAAAATACACTATGAACCTGAGACCCTAAAATACGCACACAAAAAACACACAAAATACACACACACACACACACACACACACACACACACACACACACACACACACAAGTCCACAATGTGCCAAAACGACTTTATGTTATATTTTCTTATGTTTTAAACTAAGTCTGTAGGAAAAACCATCATACAGTGTGTCTGTAAATACCGACTTTTTGACCCTCAGAAGCAAATTCCAGCTTTGCATTTACCATTATTAGTAAGGTTTTGCAAAACTAATAAGCATGGATGCCAGGTTCTAAGAAAAATGCCATTAGAAGTTATCTTTGCCTACGTGGCGGGCTAAATAAATATATGCCTACGCGGTGGGCTAAATATATCGATGACCGTTACAAGAATGAGTAACGACGGTCACTCTAGATTGTTTATGTACTGTGTTGATTACAGCACATGTTGTCATATCCTACAATTATAGGCATTGTCGCTAGCTTGGGTTTTAGTTTATCGTTAAAGCACGAGGCAAAACTTTAGCAAACGACATTGTAAAATTTGTCATTTTGTTCTTGTGTGTTTCAGTCCTTTTAGTATTGCGATTACCTCGCTTGGGGAAGAGAGAGCTAATCTTAGTGCTTTTCGTACGTTTGTTCGGTTTGTGCGTGTTTGGATTTGTCGGTTTCCTCTTCCTCTTGGGGTCTGGGAAGGGCTGCGGTTTGTGATTGTGGCACTCCCTGGACTTTTCTCTTACCTTTTTTTTTTCCTAGTTTACATGAAATGTCAAATCTTAGTTTCTCGGAAAAATAAAAGAAAAATAGTTTAAAATCTGTTGCAAAGGGACTTTAAGGGTATATTAATATCAGTACATAGGCGTGGCGAGGTGAGAGAATGATGATACACTCTTATCATTTAACAAACTTACTGTCTTGAGATACAGTCCATAACTGGTGAGCCCCGAGCGTCGACCCTACAGACACGATAAGCACCACAGCGTATGTCATGTGACGAAACATCTTTGCTATCTGAAATTACAGAACCCATAATATATACTATGATATGCGTCTTAGGAAAAGTGAAGGGCAAGATTAGAATGCGCATGCGCTACCAGATATTGACTGTCACTATTCCTTCACACATGCAGGAACTGTAGAATATAGTAGTGAAGTAAAAATACACAAATCAGACTGTTTGAAGGTGGGATGGGGATGGGGCGGGGGAGGGGCAGAAAATTAAATAGACCTTCGCTTCAATATGGCTAAGAAATATTGATCTGAAACCTGCTATGTTTGGATACCTGTGAAGAATGCCCATAGTTTGTTCGAATAAGAACTACAAGGAAAAATCATGATTAGATATCTTCAGTGAACTAGTCCGACAACCTCTTAGTTTGCAGATTCCGTTTTATATGGTTCTAATAAAGTACTATATGTCTTTACTGAACTAGTACGACAACCTCTTTGTTTGCATGTCATGTGACTATTCCTCATTGTTTGTTTCGAATTATGCTGCATGTAAACGAAATTATGACCGACTATCTGCAAGAACTTGACCGTCGACCTCTTTGCTTGCTATGTCGAAATATTATTTGTTTCGAATAAGGACGACTGGTAACCGAATGACTTAATATCGCCATTGAACTTGTCTGTCAACCTCTTTGTTAGCACAAATGTGACTCTTTTTTATTGTTTATTTTGAATAAGGTCTACATGTTACCGAATTATTGACTGGATATCTCCAACGAATCGGTCTCAATCTCTTTGTTTGCATGTGGAGATGCATTATTACGTTTTGCTCGAACAAGGATTGCACGTATATAAATTTATTACTGGATATCTCCAACGTACTTGTCCGTCAATCTCTTCGTTAACATGCCCTGCATTATTTTCCGTACTACTTGGAAACGAATTTATGGCTACTATCATCAATCAAACTGGTCCTTCACCATCTGAGTTTGCTGGCCGTGTGAAGAAGCGTTATTAATTGTTTCGAATAAGGACAACATGTAAACAAATTTATTACTAGATATCTTCATTGAGCTGGTCCATAAACTTCTTTACTCGCATGCCACGTCGAGTTGCATTATTGTTTGTTCGTACTTGAGACTAAACCATTTATTACTGGATATCTTCAATAACTTTTTCCATTATGAAGGTAGAAAGGCGCGCTTTATATTCAAAAGTGTGTTATATAAAATTACCGGAATTGTATCTGTAATTGAAACAGTCTACTGTTCTAGCAAGTAGAGCAGACTGAAATCAAACATCGCTTTATGGATCTTCACAATATGTAAGCTTTTGTTTTGAAACGCAAGACATTATATAATGGATTATAGTAGTCTCAAATCGGTACTACAGATGCTGCACTGATCCAAGTCAACAGGGTATCCGTATACAAATGCTCTATTCTAGGCCGAAATAGGTCAGTAAATGCCTATCCTTGCCGAAAACTTTAAAGCAGGTACAGTCGAATCTCAATAACTCGAACATCTTTCGGGCTAAATTTGTTCTAGACATGAGTCATTCGGGCCTCCGAGGGATAACGTCAGGTTTCGAGGCAGAAGAATTTAATTCATAGATGTCTTTTTTTATCTTCTGTATAATAATTGTATGTTGAGTCTACTCATTAGAATCGCCTATTCTAATGAGTACATGCAACATACGTTTCGCGATAAAATAAAAAAAACTTCCTCTAACATATCCATAAATATTTGCTTTCTTGGGCTATCAAAAGAATTTCCTAGGACCTCAAAAACAAGTTCGAATTAGCCATGGTATACGAGCCATTGGTGTTCGAGTCATTGAGATTTTACTGCATTTAGGATGTCCTGGTTTAATTCATTAGTATACAGTATTATTCATTTTTTTTTTACTACAGCTGATCTAATTCGATTCTAACGCACTAAAAATTGAAGAAAACTCATTAGATTCATTCAGATTTCTCCCTTGTTTTCGCCATTACTGAAAAGACGCTCACCAATTCTTTTGACTGTATCATGTAATTGCTTGTTTTTACAACAACTCTTATGCGCTAAAATGACGTTATACCGTCTAACGTCAAAAACACGACAGGTGACGTTAGAAAAAATGCCATATTGTCATAAAACGGCGGTTTTTTGCGCCACGCTCTTCCGCCCAGTGAATTGTTGCACAAGAAAATATGTTTTCTTACCATTGACTATATGGTCGAGGTTTCTTTATTTTAGAGTAAAATATAGTTTTATTCACTTTTTGTCAATTTAACAGACTAGCTATAAAAAATAGAAAGAAGTGATGTTAAAAAGAATAATTTTCCAGAACGGCATTGCTTGTAAAATAATAATTATATTTTTTTTAGTCTTCTGCAAAGCTGTCGCCTGCCTCGCTTTAGATCTTATAGTTCGCGACGTCTGATCAGAGACTACGCAACAGCAATTTTAGATACACTAGGAGATATTCTTACGGTCGCATTCAAATTGTAGAACAAATATGGCAAGGAGATAACATCACGAAAACATACCTATATAAATTTGACCCCCTTAAACCCCACTTTTACATAGTAAAACTGGGGTTTACAGGGGTATACATTTTTTTCTCATTTCTGCTCAAAAACATAGATAGGGGTATTCGTTAGAACCGCCTCGACGAGGCGGTTCTAACGAATACCCAAAATCTATGTTTTGAGCAGAAATGTGAAAAATACCACAAATCTTTTATCTGAAAATTTTCCTTTTTTTTTGGTTGTAAAATTTTCAATGTATTTGAATAGGCGTGTTTTCGTAATGAAGTATCTGAACACTTAGAGTAAATACGGCACCTTTATTCAGGTGAAAACAAATCCACAAGGCTAAATCGTTGCTACCTACATGGAACCTGCAGTCAGTGGACCACGTCGATATTTCGTTTTATTTCTATCTTGCCTAATCTGACTGTCTGGATTAGGGTGGGGTCAGCTAATTGATAATCAATAAGTATTAAGCCATTTAATCAATTGCTAAGCCAGTAAAATGTTTGCTATCGTAAAAAATACATAAACCTTAAAGCAATCTATTTTTGCAGTATAACCCGCTATAGATTTATAAAGAATGCTAGCTGGGCAAAGAAATATTTCACAATCCTGAACGATTATTTTTATGAACACCGCCACACACCAACGTGAAAAAAATGAGGGAATGAGACATTTCAATGAACTGAAATGTTGAGAAACGTGCTTATTTTAATGACTTAAAGTTAAGAGACAAAGCGGCAGAGACAGCAGGAGAGAAAGAGAGGGAGAGAGAGAGAGAGAGAGATAGAGAGATGAGAAATTCTACTTACTTTTCAGCAAGGTCTAAGGTTAGTCTCTTCGTGTACAGAGCTGACTGACTTCCACTGCTTTCAGCTTCCATATTTATAGTGAATGCGTCCTCTCCTTTTAGCAAAAATCTACATATCCACCAGAGGACAAGTAACATGTCTGTCTTGAGGCCCATATTTGCATTTTAATTCAATCCAAGCTGTTTAAAAAAAAAAAAGACGTCCGTAGGCTGGGCAATTTAGTCACAAAATGTCCTTAACTTGTAATTAACCATAAGTTATTTACATTTTCAAAATCAGTAAGGTATTCTTAATTAGAGAGGAAACAATGTCCTTAATAACATTTGCAGCCAAAACCAAGATTTTTTTGGGGGAAAACAAATAAAAAATCTGTACCAAAATCAACAGGAATACGCTTTTGAAAAAGAGATTTATGATATATAAACAGTTTGAATCAAATACTTTCTTTAATCTAGTGTTCCATATATGGAAATAGGTCTTTTGGTGGTAGTAATTGAGAATTTCTTGTCAACAAAATGCAGGAAACTGGAACCTGGAATATATATATATATATATATATATATATATATATATATATATATATATATATATATATATATATATATATATATATATATATATATATATATATTCAAAATTTACCGCTAATGATTCCAAACATGTTTTGACTCCAAATGTAACAAAAGGGCTGTCCAGTAATTGTTTATTACAGATGTGTTATTTTAGGATGGCAAAAAAATCATACATTTTTAAGGATAAAGCGGAGACACCTTTCAAAGTAATCCATAAATCGGAAAAGGGTCTTTTGGGGACAAAAAAAAAAAAAAAAAAAAAAAAAAAAAACTAGAATTTTTGTCACCTCTAGAATGGGAAGATAATTTTGATCAAATTGATAAAATTAATGCAAAATATAAGTATAAATAAATAAAATAGAATAAATAACTAGATAAAATGACATAAAAGAGTAATAAATTGTTAATTTTTCGCGGCCATCCTTCTGTCATGCAAAATGATTGCATTCCAAGCCTTTTAAGAGGAAAACAACATGGGTGAAGAATATACTGAGATACAGGATGTCGTTTTCAGTTACTGGCAACCGCTCTATCCTATAGTAAACAGAGTGTCGGGGAGGACCATCCCCCTGAATACTTTACAAAATATGTAGACGGTAATATTTAGACCAAACTAGTTTTATTATGGCTAATTAACTAACTAACTAACTAATTGGTATTCAGTATTGGGACAAGTCTGAGGAAACATCGCCGACTAATGGCAGACACTGCTCCATTTGATCAGGGTATGTACCACTAATACACACAGAAGGCATCTGCTTGTAACTCAGAGTTTATGAGATGTATGGTTAATAGTTAAAATGTCCCTATATTTAGGGCAAGTATAGTGTGATCTAATTACACTGAATCTGTCTCACTTCCGCGCAGATTTACTCAACGTCTAAATGTCCACCATTAAATGACAGAATAGAGAAAATAGAAACTAAGAAGAAAATAGAATCCTCTAGAAATCTTATCTCAATGAGGATTGGCAGTATACAGAAAAAAGTAATACGTGATAAATTCAACAAGTTTAAAATCTTGATCAACACGTCATGAGCATATACAAACTCGGTGCGTTGCTTCTGGTAGTTCTTTTTATTTTAACCATTTTTTCACATGGTTATTTTTTGTTGTTGCATAATTTTCGAGTGCATAGAAGTATTTCAGATTGGGTTTTAGAGGAATAAGTGACAGTTCTTGATTAAAGTGTTTTGTTACATATATATTATATTGAACGAACATAATTATCCGTAGGTCTGGTGAAGGCTATGTATTTCCTATATTAAAAATAAAAAGTTCCTTAACCAATATCAGAATTATGTTTTTAACTTTATAATCATTGACGAAGTGACCAGTTAGGGACAAGACCAAAGAATATAACTTATAGATTCTTCTTCCCGACAGTAATTACATAAGGAGTTTGATGTGTGTTTTATTTTATATAAATGTTTTCTTGTGGGTTAAATCCGATGTTTAATCCTTACCTGGAACCACTGTAATTTTGTGCTTATGAAGGATTGAAAGGGAACATTTTATATGTTCTTCCAAGTTTCTTTCTCTATATTATAAATAGTTCTTACTTTTGTTGTGATGTCGGTTTACCTTCATTTTGTTTAAAATAATGTATTTTTTGCTTCCTTTTTTTTTTACTTCATATAAAAGTACCAAATTTGCTCGATTATTGGGTACTGGAGGTTTTTGTTTTTGTTTTTTTTTTTGTTGTTTTTTTTTTCTGCGATAAAGTGTGTTATATTGTGTTATATATTTGCGATGTCATAAAACCCTAATTAGATATACAAAACCGAAATAAATTATATTTGCAAAACTATTCAACCACTGTATTTGTATTTAAACATTCATTGACTTTTCCCTAATCCCACACAATGTTTTCTGTCAGAAAGGGGTGAAATGCTTAGAATCTCAATATAGGGATCAAACATGGTTTTTCATGCATTAACATTCGCCAAGTCCCGAGAGAGGTGTTGAAAACCAAGGTCTTCAACACCTCCCTAGGGACCTGGCGAATGTTAATGCATTGAAAAACCATGTTCGATTGCTATTATTGCATAAAAACTGAAAACAGTTGCTACATTTCGCGTTATTTCTTGCACCATTTTGTTTCGCCTTTTCGCCGATGTCTCGCGAACGCAATTTCCGCGGACTATGCTCGTTCTAGGGCCGGGAAGTACACATCTCGTAACGGCAGCAAATATGTGGCCCCGGTACGACCATGTTGAAAGTTGCGTAGCAGTGCATTAACAGCGCGTGAATTGCCTTGTTAATACATGGCTTTTCACCGGTTAATGCACGGCTGTTAATAATGTGCGACATTGCTTTTTATGCAATAATACCTTTTCAATATGGTATCGACATTAATAAATATATTGAAATTTTTTAAACGTCTTTAACTTGTTTACTTAATCAAACTTTTATCAGCTTTGCATTAAAGTGCTTGATTTATCAAATAACACTTCAGATACACTTTCGCCCACCTCGCATTAAAGTGCTTGATTTATCAAATTCTTTCACTTCAGATACACTTTCGCCCACCTCGCATTACCCCCATTTATATTCTCTAAACTTTGCTTTTGGACAAAAACTTAATGGTTTGTTAACTGAAATCTATCGCACGATAGAACGTATTGGAATTAGTATGAACGACAAAGATCGGAGAAGAAGATGAATTCCCTTTTCCATAGTCTTTTAGCAAAACTTGACATACATGTATTGGGCTTCCTGATCATCCACTTCTGGTGGTGCCATTTTATTATTGTCGTAAATGGCGAAGGTAAAAATACAAATTAATAGCACATTTTGCCATTGGATACTTTTAGAGACTTTTCCCATGTGACTAGGAACACTATACATAAAACTAAAAATAACTTTTGCGAAGAAGTTTATATTAGGTTAAGAACCTTTTGGGACATAAATATCTAGTCGACATTTAATGGACTAATGTCTACTAATGCTTTCTCCAGATAAGGCATAAAAATAGTACCATCTTGACTATAAAGCAAAAACTTGATGACCAACAAACCTAATACATCTGTGGCCTAGTCCTGATTTCATACATTTTTAGATCTTAAATATTTCTTATATATTTGTGTCAAAAAAGCCAGTTTCAGACTCTAAAATTAAAATCTTTACACATGAAAAACGTTTACGAATATAAGGCTTGTAAATTGCAGTAACATATACTACAAAAGCAGGAACAAGTTCTGTCATTTATACCAGCCCCAATTCTTTTAATCTCTCTCTCTCTCTCTCTCTCTCTCTCTCTCTCTCTGTGATCTCACCAGCTAAACGTATATATTATTGTACAAAAAATGAATGTAGCAACTTTAAAAGAAAACTTAAAAAACTTTAAATTGTGTGTGTGTGTGTGTGTGTGTTTGTGTGTGTGTGTGTGTGTGAGTGTGTGTGTGTGTGTGTGTGCTAGCGTGCGTACCTTCGTGACTGCATGTGTGTGTGTGTGTGTGTGTGTGTGTGTGTGTGTATTGTTTCATTTCTGTAAAAATGCCATATTATTGTATAAAATTTGAAGCTGGCAAATTTAAGAGAACTCTTAAAAGACTTGAACTTATTTCGGATTGTGTTGTTTTTTGTTCAGATGTTCGACTGCTTTTCAACTTTTTGGCTGCATATATATTTGAGGACATTTTTGTATAATTAAGGTTCCGAGACTATAAACGTTTTCGTGCTTAACTTTGCTGAGAATGAAATTTGTCCTGCTTATAAACCTCAAATTACTAGACAAGTGCATTTATTTTTCTATTTGTTAACTATTGTTGGTTTGTTGGTTGGTGTTGAGGTTTAACAGCTGAGTCAACCCAACAGGGTCATGTCGGGCGCGGTCAGTTTTCCTAACCACACTTTTACTGGACAGGCTTAGTCCTCTAAGCAGTTACCAGTATTATGCATATTCTTTCGCCAGAAACTGACAACTGCCCTTCTTGAATCAGTGGAAGAGAGAGAATGACCGTAGAAAATATTTCAAAATCAATCTCCACGAAAGAATGTTGCCGACTTCGGCGGGGGTCGAACCCGCGACCTCCTGGTCTCCAGTCGGACGGGCATCCAACTGAGCTATCGAGGCCGGCAACTATTATTAGCATTTTCATAATTGTTCTCTGCTAACAATTGCCAACAATTGCTGGCATTTTCCTATCTATTAGCAGAGAAATTATCATGCCTAAAAGGTTTTGTCGGGGCCTGGATGCCGTACTGAGTTTGAAAATGATAACAGCTTTGATGGAGCAATTACACCTCGTCCAACCGTAACGCCGGATAACCGGCCGTAACGCCGGATTTTCGGTTTAATAACGCCGAATTACGGTAGCTTTCATAGGATCCGCCGACATTTGAAGAACCGCATTTGACGGCGGGTAGAAAAAAAACTCATTTATTTAAAGTTTTAGGATAGGTTGATCGAACATGAAAAGTAGCTTATCCGGATCTACATACATTCTTCTAACTGACAAATGTTCAATTGATACATGTACTTTGCTAAATTGTCACACACTCAAAGAGAAAATTATTGAGTAGGTTCGGCCATACGTTTAAAAAAGCATTCTTACCAGACGGGTTCGTACTTTTTTCATGTTCTTAAAAGCCATGACCAACTGGTTTGATGAAAATGCATTTGAAAATGATCTTGGACCTTTGACTGACCGTCGCTGAGATTTATTTACCGACAAACAAAGACCGAGGCACAATCCACGAAAATTATGGTAACGCCGGGTAAAGCGGTATCTTTTTTTATCTACAATTGGCCACTATTCTAGCAAAGGCACCTGAAAAAAATAAGGTGAGTAAAACAATTCATTATTTCTGTGTTTGAGATCCCTCTATATAACGTCATAACATGACTTCCTGATGCATCCCCATCTTTCTCCATATATAACCTCAAGCCCTCGAGTCCGTTTTTCATCAGAATACGGTAACGGTTTCGAAGTGCTATTGCACCGTTGTCGTGAGGGCGATGTGCACGCAGTGCGTGTGTTTGTTTATGGATTACAGGCTTTGATGGTGATCCACAGAGCAAAACATTGTCAATGAGCTATTGGAGATATAGAATTCGGAAGTTTTCGATCACCCCCACTGCCGTACTGTCCCGATCTGAGCCCCTAACCAATCCCCCTCCATCATACCAACACCGATTTTGATCTGTTTCCAAAACTGAAGGAATCACTACGGGGAATGCGCTACGACAGTTTGGATGAACTAGAGTGTACCGTGGACGGGGAGGTCCGATGGTAACAATTTGGTTGCTTAGAAATCGGCATTGAAGCGTTGCCAAAGAGATGGAATTCTGACGTTATGTCCAAGGGAGATTACTTTTAGGGATTATAAACAAATTAGGTGTTAATAATACAATTAAATAGATATAAGGCAGTGATCAGTTATTTTTGACTGACCCTCATGGTTCAGTTTGGAGAATTGTTATTGGCTTTTAATACAATTGCTCGTTTATTTTCGTTCTGTGCTATGTCACGTGACTGCCAGTCCAAAGCCGTAACTATAACCCTAGGACTAACGTACAAGACTTGGACAAGCTTATACCCTCCTCTACCACGATATCTTACACGCCAACTTGAATTCTGTTTCTGTAGAATTTAAAGATTTATGTTTCAAACTTGCATACATAGACACCTGGTCGATAGAAAATTCACGTATAGATTTCAAGTAATTTCCAACAGAACGATGCTGCAATTATGCTTATTAAGATTTGCGATTGCCTCGCATTAGATAGAGTCATCAGTTTGCTCTGCTTGTCTTTTTTACTCATTAGGTTTACTGTTGGTTTCCTTTTGCTCCAGCATTTCAGTTGTTTCGTGCTGTCGAGTCCTCATCGTTGTTTTATCTCTGTAATTAGTTAATTTTTGTGTTCTCGGAGATGTAACACTGATGAATTAGGAAGCCTTCATGCGGACTGAACCAATTATGTGTCTAAACCGCGGCAGAAGTAAGGGCGAGGATTGTGGTCGCGTAAAATCGATTTAAGTCCCCCCCACCACCCCGCCACCCAGTGAAATACTTTTCACTGACCGTTCCAAGGCGTTCTTCTGTCTTGGTTTATTTTTGTTATAGTTCGTCTTTGAATGTTAACTTTCACTCTTGGTTCAGGTGAAATTCTTTTAAGCATATAAAGCAGAAGATTCTTCAGAATGTGTGGAATTACAGTCTCGTAATTATATTGGCATATACCATATAAAACACTTGGAGTTTCTGTCAAATTTCCGAATTTCGTAGAGATATTTTGATCGTCAGTGCTTTGAATGCCTAGATCTTTGACTAGATGTTTTAGGATCTACATAAATATTTCTGTGGAACTGCGGCTTTATTTCCTTTGGAATAATTCAGCCCATCCTTGTTATTTTGAAAATTGAATACCGCTAAAGCCGTTGCTAAGGGCGTATGCAGCCTCGCAAACTACAATGTACAGTGTTGCATATGAAGAGATTCAATCAAACCGAGTCTCCGATTTTCGTGATTTTGTTTGTTCTTTGTTTCCAAAGGCGGTTTTTTTTACTTTTATTCATAGACAATGGGTTCAATATAAGCTATTTGCCATCTGTATTTATAAATATGAGAGATGGGCTGCATTCAATAGTGCAGTGACAGCGAACGTTTTTGCTCTAGACCCGTGTATCTAGTGATGAGCGCCAACAGGAGCAGAGGTTCATGGCATAACAGTCGCAGGTAACTTGCACTTCTGAACGCAGCCTAGATACTACATTATTTACATTACGTTCAAATGTATTTTCAGGTATGGGTCAGAATCCCAGTAAATGCCTCATTTGTGGTAAGAGATTCGATATTGCTTCGTCCTTGCGATGTCATTGCGACCTGCTGTGGTTGGAACTGAGGGTGCATCCTTGTTCTGTAGTTCAGTTTTCAGGCTGCAAAACTGTCAGGGTGCCACATAGCTTTTGTAGCTGAACTTTTAAGGCTGCCCAATGGCTATTATAGTTGAACTGCTTGTGTGCACACTTGCTTTGTGGATCGACTTCCAGAGGGCACCCAGAATATGTAAGGGAGCACTATAGATCACTATGAGCATATGTTTGAATACAAGTGGGGGTGGAGGATTGGAGGTGGGGGTGCATGTGCACTCAGTACACATTGGGTGGATCGGCCCCTGATTAATTTTAGAATCATACATGTACAGGGTATACCACTTTGAGTATGCTAGGGCAATACGGCCGCCGAATTAAGAGGCTAGACGTATTTTCCATCTGCAGTATTCCAATATGTAAGTACATGTATCCAGTTTCTTCAGAGATATTGTAATCAATTAAATTATCCAAAAAGTTTTAAGCTACTGTGATCGCCAGGATGCTTAGCAATCTGGGCCCAATTGTTCAAAGCCTCGTTAGCTTAACGAGCTCGTTAAGGGTTATTTCGTTAACTGTTTTAGCGGATTCAATACACAATATTCTGATATTTTATGCTGAAAAAAGTAGCTTTTGCACTCATATTTTTTTAGCAAAAAAATTCAGCATATTTGCATATCACTCAGTGTAAAATTTCACGAATCGTTAACTAACAACGTCGTTAGCTTTGAACAACTGGGCCCAGGCATTTTATCACACCAACAACATTTTATTTCCAATTTAGAATATCGATTACTTGGTAGTGTACTGTGTAGGTCAAGTTTTACATTTTCAAGTGTGTTTGTCTGCGAGAATATTGCCAGTTGTAGATAAAAAAGATACCGTTTTATCCGGAGTTACCTTAAATTTCGTGGATTGTGCCTTGATCTTTGTTTCCTCGGTAAAAAAATCTCAGCAAAGGCTAGTTTATGATAGAAGATCATTTTTAAATGCATATCCATCCGCCAATTGCTCCTGAATTTTAAGAAATTGGAAAAAGTACGAACCCGCCTGTAAGAATGCTTTTTATAGTATGGCCGAACCTGCACGACAATTTTCTCTTTGAGTGTTTGACAATTTCGGCAAAGTACATGTATCAATTGAACATTTGGCAGTTAGAATAATGTATGTAGATCCGGATAGGCTACTTTTCATGTTTGATAAACCTATCCTAATATTTAGAATAAATGTTGTTGTTTTTTTTTTCTACCCACCGTCAAACGCGGTTCTTCAAATGGCGACGAATCCTACAAAAAAAAAAAAAAAAAAAAAACATAATCCGGCGTTATTAGACCGAATATCCGTTACGACCGGTTATCCGGCGTTACAGTTAGACGCGGTGAATTAGTTTTACTTCTAAGAATATAAGTGAAGATACCCGGGAAATGCCACCATCACGAAGCACTATCTCCCGAGGCACCAAGAGAAGGAGAGCTGAAGAATAAGTAAGGACAGAACAAACATCCCATATGAATTAACGTCAAAAAGATTGCCTTTGGAAACAAAGAACACACTACAGATCAGAAAAATGGGAGTCTCGGTTTTATTGAGACTCTTCATAAGCAGTAATGAAGTTTACAACACTGCTCACGCCCTCTAGCGTATACATGAGCAGAACTCCATTTTCAAATGTACCATAATGGGCCCAATGGTCAATGAAACCACAGACGCACAAGTGAAGAAGAACTGTAACAGTCCTTAGGGTATACATGAATGACGAAACCCAAGACCAGGCCCCGAGGTTATAAAACTTTTTTCATGCTCAACTCAGCTGAGCATGAAATTTGTCCAGCTAATAAATCTCAAATTACTAAAAGTTGCAAATTCTTTCTTGTTGGCATTTTCATATTTATTAGCAGGGAAAATTTCATGCTCAGCTGATTTGAGCATGAAAAAAGTTTTATAATCTTAAGGCCAGTTTGCACATCCACATGTCGGTTGAACAGCTTCGCTATTAGTCATAATGCTCAACAAAGTCTCTGTATTGTGAACAAGTAGGCAAACAATATAAAAATTTTATGTCTGCGTTGTCTGATCAGACCATTCGCTATTATCCGATAGATTACCTAAAGATTCTTTCAGCGTAATTAGGATTAATGTAGGTCTATATTTGAGATACGCAGGTTCATCTGGCCCCGAGGTTATAAAAAATTTACGTGTTTAACTCAGCTGAGCATGAATATTTTCCTGCTAATAAGTCTCATATCACTGATAATTGCAAATCTTTCTTGCTAATCATAGTTGAGCGTGAAAATTGCTCTGCTAATAAATTCTCTGTTTAACATGCATATCTGTCACCAAAACGGTAATATCACCTTTGCAGCGGGAGAAAAACTAATTTTGTTCCATATTCACTTACAGGACTCCGGTCTGATTATATGGGAGACTAAATAAGAGGTTGAATTACATCGCCCGATTTTGGATATCGGCGAACGTGCCAAAATGTCAGAATTATTTCAACGGACACCCACCTATAACGCTATCTAAACTGATTCCTGAAGATCTCCTTACGGGTTTTATTTTCACAATACAGTGTTGCGCGTGTGGAGATAAGCCGTGGACAACTTTTGGCGGCTTGATCGTAAACAATTTAACCAAAAATTAATGGGATACATAAATGTAGTTTTATGTCTGTCTTCCTGCGCACAAAATAATATATAGTCGCGTCAAGCGAAATGTGTCTTCGAGCATGCGCAAAATGTACATATTCAGACCATTCTCCGCATGCGCAAATTATCATCCGGGTATTAGCAACCAACCAACGAGTTGTTGCCGCGAAGCGGCAACAACGAGAGTTGGTTGCTTTATGGTAGTATTCTGTTCTATTCAAAAATTGCTATACTAAGGCTGATTTTTTTGTGTAACCGGAAATTGTGACTATGAACCTTTAAATACGTCACTTCCGTTTTCTGCGTTTGTTTACAATCACCCGATGACAGCAACTGTTAAACCTAACAGATATCACGTTTCCATGCTAAAAACAAATAAAAAACAGGGTTAGGCGAGAGTTTAAGGTAAGAATAAAACACACAATAGTTTTGTCAGTATTTTCGGTGGTATTCCAGAAGAACGTATACCTTGCGCGCTCGCAACGTGACATCCGGTTGAAACGAAAGTAGAAAAAGCTCCACTGATATCTGAGCATTATCGCATATCTAGAGTGAAAATAATAGACTTTCAAAACAGTTCTTAACGGTAATTTGAGGGGGATATGTGTTTTACGACCCTTTCAAGAATATTTCACTTAAATCGAGCTGATCGTTCATAAAAATGGGCGAAAACCGGAGAACCTGCAGAAAAAAAAAACAGCTGACCATCCATAATCAGAACTTGGCTTTCCCACATATGACCCAAGGGAGGCTCGAACCGCAGTGGTAAGAAACCTAATAGATTAAGAGTCGGTTCTCTTATCCACTAGGCTACGGGGGCCCGCAGGGGGAAGGGGGGGCATTCCAGCTGTCAGATTCAACATTATCTCAGTAGACCTTGATCTTATTCAATCCAAGTACTTTTTCTGGCAAAAGAATGTACACAATACTGGTTAACCGCTTAGAGGACTAAGCCTGCCCAGTAAACGTGTGGTTAGGTAAACTGACCGCGCTCGACATGACCCCAATGGGTTGACTGGGCCGTAAAACCTCACCAAACAAACCAAGTACTTTTATAACTAACACACAGTTTTATTTTTTTTTTTTAAACAATCATCGCTTAAAATGACTTTCCACAATAATGTTTCAGGCCATACTTATAAATATGTTGATACTCTAGCATAAACTCCAGACCTTTCATACCCTACATCATTGCCTAATTCACTGAATGATACTCCAAATATTTAGCATTTTGTGACAAATTTTGATTTTTATGCATAAAATTGTAAGTTAAAACTGATTTTCTTCAAAATCAGCTGTAATGTAAGTCATTTCTTATTTATTTTAATGTGGCATAAATTTAAGAAAGATTTGTTTTCATATTATTCTAAGAAGGTGAACGGAATTATGAGAGCATGCCATAGGTCTGAGTTTACTCTGTCGCTGACCAATATTCTGGTATACTCTCCATGTGACAGACCACTATACTCAAGGATACTGACTGATACGCCAGCAGGGATCAATTTTAGCACTTGCTAACTTGCTAAATGCTGGTTAATTTGATCAAAAAGCAAGCTGCAATTTCCGTCACTTGCTAACTCTAGCAAGTTGAAAAATTGTTCTTTAATTGGCTGAACCTGAGGCATTATTGCAGAAGTTTTGCAATTTCTTTTTTCAAAGGCAATAACAATATTTTTCTTACTTTTCCCGTAAAGCAGGTTTTGACATTACATGCAAACTGTCTAAACCTGTTTTCTGGGAAAATAAGAAAAATATTTTAAAATGTCTGCTGTAATTTTACCCAGAGTGCTAAGATATAAAGCCACATTTAACAGTATTTACAAGTGTGAAAAAGCAAGTTGGGACAAAGAAATATTTGATTTCTGTTTCTGTTACATAACAGTATTTACCCATAGTATTCAGACACCTCAACTCCTTACCATACTTAACTAAAATTTGAACAAGTACAACTTACTACCCAATGTTCATGATGTTGTATCTAATAATAGCTGAATGAGTGGCAAACAGTGTATACCCTGATGAGACACCACATTTTCATCTGGGTCTACACTGTTTGCTCAGGCCTGTCAGGGCAAGATAAAGTGCAGTAAACTTAAGTATAACATATGGTAAGAGTCATGCTGAGACAACAGGTAAAATTATGACCAAATCTTCAGTGATTACTAATCGATTATCGATCACAATAGCAGGACTGATTATCATGTTAATCATCTTTTCAACTCTGATTAGCCAGCCCTATGCACAGCACATAAATTATAACAAAATATGTGCAAAGCATTCCAGAATATGTGCACAGCACATACTAGAATATATTGCTCAACACATACCAAAGTATGTGCATAGTACATAACTTATGCAAACAGTACCATATGTGAAAGGTCAGTATAGGTCTGCCGGCATTAGCATTGCAGTACAGTTGATCGTTATCTGGACCTTGCTTATCTCGAATAACCGCTTATCTCGAAGTGAAAATCTTGTCCCTGGCTAAACATGAAAATCTTACAACAGGTTAAAAAATATTGTTGAAAAGAGGAGAAATTGGTCCACAATTTCCACAATATTTTCAATATATCTCTAAACTAAAAAGTCCAGTTACATATAAATTTGCTAAATGTGGTTGTTGGAATTATGTTTTCCTCACTTCTGCAAATCTGATATGTCGAGCTACGGATATCTCAAAGTATTTCAAAGAGTCCCTTGGAATTCGAGATAACGAGAGTCAACTGTACATATAATTAACAACACAGTTTAAGTATCTTAATATGTTAAGCAAAATTTAGCTTCAAGCCACCATGTTTATTATGTTAAAAGGATTCAACTGACATAAGGTGACATTTAATTTATGTGTGGTGATATTTTTCAGGAATTCTATTCAGCCTACAGCGAGCCACTGAAGACCTTCAGGACACTGGAACTGAAAAGGGATATGCCAGAAAAGACCATCACATAGATCATTGATGACATGCTCAGTTTTGTTCAGGAATGGTAAGCAGAAATATCTTATATGTAAATCCCTTTTCACTTTATGATTTTATAAAATGAACCATGCATCACTTTTTAGACCCCGCCACACGATAATGGCGGGTTTTTATGGTTTCACATTGGACGTCAGTGTATCTGTCTGCGCACCCACAAATGGGTAGTTGGCTAAGAATTATGGAAAATTGCAATGTATTTCAATGGGATTTATTCCGTCGGCCACATAAAATCAGTCTTTTATGTGGCTTTTTTACTGTTAGGTGGCCATGTTTTAGCCACATAAGTATGCTAAAATAGTGATGGTAGCCACATAACTATCCATTTGTTAGAACATCCGTCTGTCACACGTCCGTCCGTCCATCCATATTTAGTGTCCAGATGATTTCTTGAGTAAACATCAGTGGATTTTCACAAAACTTGGTATGTGTATTGATATTGTAGAGGTCTGGTTTGGGATTGCTAATGCGCAAATTTCATCAAACTTTGACAGAGTTATCTGCCCGAGACACGCCCATATTTTCGGTTTCCTGACAATAACATGTAAATGTCAGGGGATTTAACAAACTTGGTTCATGTATTGATATTAAGGAGCCCTGGTTTGGGATTGCTAATGGGCAAATGTTGTCAGTGTTTGACAGTTATCTGCCCGCAGCACGATTATGGTGGGGTATTATAGTTTAACATTATGCATATAATAGTGAAAAACCTGAAGCTTTGCTGTTTTATCCCTATAGGTGAATGGATACATCCAAAAGACATCACCCTGCCATTGAAGTGTTTCCTCCCCTTTCAATGGGGGATTACTCTTAAAGGAAAGAAATTGCTTTTACCCACTGGAGCAATTTTTTTTTTTTCCTTTAACAGTACACCCCTTCTTTGAAAGGTCTCACCATATATGAACAACAGACTAATAAGAAAAACATATCCTTTTTAATTGCAGGTTTTCCATCTTCAAAGTGGAGCCCCAGAGGTGTTTTTTCTGCTTTCCGGTACCAGCTGTTAGTCAGTGATAAAACCAGCCTCTCTAGATATGGGAATTGGATTTGTGCACTCTGCACCAACATCTAAAAGACATTTTACATGTGGACCAGGATGAGTTAATCCAACAGCAGTATAATCATTACTGTATTGATAAAATGAACAGAATTACAAATAATGACCAGAACTGTCTTTGTGCATGTTAATGAACTTGGCTACTACTGGACCGGACCTGATGAGTTCAATCCAAATACAGGGTGCCCACTGGTCAGGGAAAACTTACTTTTTCTTCCAAGGTCAGGGAAAAGTCAGGGAATTTTGCGAAATGATCAGGGAAATTTTAAATACTAAGAAAGTCAGGGAAATTCCTAATTTTGGCCAAAACTTGTTAGGCTGTGGCAGGTATTTTATCCATTTTGAGTGACTGAAAGTCTTGTATTTTTTTTTTCCGCTCACTCCGCATTGCTACAAATTAATGCTCATTCTAGAAAATGAATGCCCAAAATTTTGACAATATTTTTTTTTTTTTTTTTTACTGAACAATTAGGGCGGTATATTTATATGTGTTAAAATAGAATGAATCATTTATTTTCTGCAAGATGAGAAAAAGCCCATTAAATTTTCAGCATTTTGGTCAGGGAAAAATAGAATTGGGTCAGGGAAAAGTCAGTGAAATGTCGGGGAATTTTGATTCTGACTGAGGGTGGTCACTCTGAAAGAGCTCAATAAGCCATTGGCTTAACTCTGATGCAGGGTTTTAACATATTAGTGGACCTACTTCAAAGACATTGTAGATGAACTACCATTGTAAAAACTATATTCACTGAAGTGAGACTGCTAACTTATGACATTCTTTTGTCAAATGAAAGAACTGTTTATATGAAATCTTTTCATTGCAGAAAGTGTCATTGTTACATGTAATAACTAGGTCTTGAAATTTGCACTTGTCAGCTCATATTTATGAGTAGATGTTCTTAAAGGGCAAATGAAAAAAAAATCAAATGGCTTGCCCAACAGGACAGGTATGTTTTTTCTGAGTAAGGGTAAATAGTGAAAAATTTGGATTACCTAGCATAATTACAAAGTTCTAAAAGTCACTCCAAAATGTCACAAAAAGATGTCAAAATCTGCTGACAAGTTAAAATTTCAATTCTGGAAGGTGTCTGTTAGAGTTTTCTATTCCGCAGCAAAACAGCAACAGTAAACCCCGCTTCAGTACGTGAACTAAATTCCATGACTTTATGGACAGGTTTGTTTTTAGTACCAAATGTAAGACTAAGGATGAGTACAGCTTAAGGGCAAGTAACAATTTGAGGCCACTTGCCCTACAGGAGGAGTTAGTTCAAGAAAAAATTTTGAGCCCTGAATAATATAACACGAGATAGTCCAGTGATGAAACTTTGTAGAACTGCATATTTTTTTTTTTTTTTTTTTTTTTTTTTTTTTTTTTTAGCTCACCTGGACTGAAGGCTCATGGGGAGCTTATAGGGTGGTACATTCTTCATCCATCAGTCATCCGTCGTACCTTTAATCAGTTATATCTGCAGTCTGCAGGCCGATCTAAATCATTTCTTATCTATAGTATGCCTTTGGTGGAGCTTCTCTTTTCATGGTAACCCAATGAAAACCTTGGATGCTATAGCAACCAAAAAGTCCCATACACATATTGTGGTGAAAATGTTGTCCAAGCAGCGTGCAACAGCGACTTTGTTTTATGATCAGATCTATATCAAACTTGCTATTAATGAAGCTGGACATAAATCTTGCACAAGTTTTCAACCAGATCAGACCACTTGCATGAGTTACCTGCTCTTTCAGACTCCCAGAGATGTAATATGGCAAAAATATAGTCTGGCTGATAGAGACTTCATTAAACTACATGTATCTCAAAAACTATTGAAGCTAGAGCTTTGAAACTTGATGAATAGACCGGTAGTGATGAGTAGACGATCTGATTAACTTTTGAAATAATTTTAAAAAATTACTTCATGAGTTATGGTCTTTTGTAATTTTGGACATTTTTACCTTGTCAGCAGAATATTTAAAAAATTGTTGGAGCTAGAGCATTGAAACTTATTAAATTGATTGATAATGATGAGTAGATAACCTGATTCTTTTGAATAAATTCTAAAAATATTTCATGAGTAATGGCCCTTTGTAACTTTGGGCATTTTTTCCTTGCCAGCAAAATATCTCTCAAACTTTTTCCCTTGCCAGCAAAAGATCTCAAAAACTATTGA
The DNA here is from genome assembly GCA_964016985.1 of Anodontia alba. Taxonomy (NCBI): domain Eukaryota; kingdom Metazoa; phylum Mollusca; class Bivalvia; order Lucinida; family Lucinidae; genus Anodontia; species Anodontia alba. The sequence goes on along the minus strand of OZ024836.1, from coordinate 22,316,941 downwards.
AGCTAGCGCCTCATAACTTGATGAATAGATTCGTAGTGATTAGAAGTTGACCTAATTAACTTCTAAAACTGTTTAAGGAATTATGACCCTGTGTAGATTGGGCCATTTTTACCTTGTATTATCTTTAGAGGCAAGCATATGGTTGGGGGGCATAGTGTCTTTTTTTAAACACAATTTCTAGTTATCAAATTGTTCATCAGACGAGCAGGTAATGAGGACGGTCATAAAACCTTGGATGAATTTGAGTTTGTCTAGTGGATTTGCACCAAGATTGTTCAATTTATAAGCTTTGGGGTTGTTTGTTTAGAACCGTCATGTGTCTTTTTAAAATAAAATTTATAGAAAAATCTTGAACAGTCTAGTTTTGTGAAACTTCGAAATTAAGTATGTAAATCTGTTAAGTTCAGGTGAACACTACAGACCGTTATTGTTCTCTTTTTTTTTTTTTTTTATTGTTTCATAGAATGACAGTGGATGGAAGCACTGTTCTGTTGATAATTCTTGTAAGAATCACCATTGAACAGTGCCATTTCTTTATTTGTATCAGGTTTCATCACTGAGTTATTACTGTGTGTTAAAAGGCACTAACTGCAATGAAAAGACTCCTATAAACGGTTCTTTCATATGACAAAAGGATTATATATATGTCATGTCTTATTATCTTATACTTGGCACCATCAGTAATCTAGTCCTATAATCTTTTATGGAATAAAAAAAAAGAAAAAAAATATTTGTTCACTTTCTCTTGCTAAAATAATCTGTAGAAAAGAGAAGCATTTTATGATAATAATTCTGGAGTTTATCTAATTCTTAACTGTTGAAATTCTTATTTACAAAGAATTAGTTTATTCTCTTATAGATTACTTCTGTTATAAATGAGATACAGTAACCTTGCATGTGAATCCAGGAACTGTTAGTAACTGCTTCCCTCATCTACAGATGAGTTTTATTTCACTGCAGCATAATGCTATCACTTAAGAACTGTCTGTATTTGCAGAATGACAGATTGGTTTGCACATATTGCCATAATTTGTGACTAGTTTAAAATTCATTTGGACAAGTGTTTTTTATAGGTCATTTCATTGTTTTTTATGGTGGCTCGTTTGGGTTAAAACCAATTTAATACAGATATCTATATTTAAAATGCAGATATCTGCATTTAAATAAAGGTATCTGCATTTAAATGCAGCTACCTACATTAAATGCACATATCTGTATTTCAAATACAGAGTATTTATACGTATTTGAAATGCAGATATCTCTTTTAGGTTCTTTAATGGACATGTCTGAATTTGAATCATAGATATCTGCATTTTAATTACAGATGTCTGCGTTTCAAATGCAGATATTTCTATTTAAGTGGGATATAAGTACATTTTAGAAACTCGGGTAGCTGTTTTTGAAATACAAATATCTTTATTTGAAATACAACTATCTCTAATTGAAATACGGATATCTATGATTATTATTCAAATAAAATATATCTGCCGTTCAAATAGAGATGCCTGTATTTCTAATACAGATATCTGTATTTCAAATACAGAAATCTTTATTTATAGAAACTACAGATAATTGTACTTTTAAATGCAAAGTTCTCTTAAGAACCTGATTATTTTCAACTTTTATTTTCAACATAATTAATAGTCCCTTGCAGACTACTAGGCTTCCCTTAAACTCGGACAACAGCAGGTAGCTCACTGGTGAGTCCAATAGCCTCAAGTGCTGGAGGTACGTTCAATCTCGGCCATTGGCGAGAGAGAAAAAAAAAACAATAATAAATGGAATCCGAACACGCTTTCCTTTTTGATTTGCAGGGATGACATAATAACAGTGCAGTCTTTGCTGGGGCCCTCTCTGGCATCTGCATGGAAAATCAAGTACCCATGTGAAGGTTAAAGAACCATACATTCGGTTTTCTAAATAATTACTTGTGGACCTTCATTCTGCAACCCAGAATGTATCATGTATACCTGCCTAGAATGCCTGAATTTATGTGATAGAACTGTCCAAAAACTGGTTCTCTTAAATACATGTACTGAAAAATCGCATGATTATAGAAACATACGGAAAATGAAAAGTTATCCAGGGTAAGATAAAAATTGAGATTTCTCACGCTTTTGATGTGCACTGGTTGTATAGGAATCAAGAGGTACACCATCGTTAAGGTTAACATCACTGAAGTTAATGCTGTCATTAAGCATCACAGAAATGTTATCAAAATATGGAAGATGTCAACAATCAAAGGGATTTGACTTCAGATATGGTACAAAGTATGCAAGAAAAAGAATCTTTCGTGCGTGACAGGTAGATCGAAATATCCGTCCCTCGAGATCATAGTCTTGCATCACTCGGCAAGCCTGAATTTTTCTGTCTACCCCTCACACCCATGATAGATTCCTAAAATATATTTTACACATTCTCTTTCTCTCTTTTTTTTGTGCTCCTCTTAAAGGAGCGGTGGATTTGACTGTAAAGACATAATGGTTTGAAACCTTGAGCATCTTTAATTAGTTTTTTTATGGTCTGCAGGGGCGGGAAATGTGCTTCCCAACATATTGTAACCAGTGGAACAGTGCATGTGAAAATACGCGTAAGAGTAAATAAGGATATCTTTTTCAACCATAAATAATGATATCTGTAATGAAATGCAGATATCTGTACTTGAAATGCAGATATATGTATTTAATTTAGAAATAAAGATATCTGCATTTCAAATACAGGTATCTGCATTTGCATCAGGAAAACATGTCTATATAATTTTAACCCACTTAAACCCCAGTTTCATATAGTAAAACTGGGGTATACCAGGGTATACATTATTTTTGCTTAAAACCATAGGTTGTGCGTATTCGTGAGGCGGTTCTAACGAGTGCCAACAATCTATGTTTTGAGCAGAAATATGAAAAATATCAAAGATTTTTATCTGAAGATTTTAAGTTTTTGGAGATAGAATTTTCTATATATTTGAATAGGCGTGTTTTCGTAATGGCATTAGCGATGTCTGTATTTTAAATGCAGATATCTGAATTTCAGCTACACAAGATGTATCTCACTGAAATGAAGATATCTGTATTTTTAAATGCAGATGTCTCTAATACAAATGCAGATTTCTATGTTATGATTGAAAATAGAGATATCTGTATTTCTCAAGTACAGATATCTGCATTTCAGTAAGAGGTATCTCAATTCAATTACATATAGCTGCATTTTAATTAGAGATATTTGTAATAAAATGAAATAAAGATATCTGTGTTTATTAGCAGGTATATCTGTATTTGAAATGCAGGTATCTAAATTAAATGGACAAAACCACAAACAGGTTGCCATAGATTTTGTCATGCTTTGGCTCAGTTTAGTATTGGTGAATGTTGTGAGAAATTATGCTGGAACTGGAAGTAGTCACCCCCTAAACTTATACTGAGGTCACTCAGTGGGAACTTATTCATTGTACTTGGATGAAAATGCCTTTTCCCGCCTTTTAATACAGTCTTAAATCACTAAAAAAATGCATGCTTCTGTATTATTGAATTTAAAAAACCTGTTGAGGAATACTTGTAAATAAGATGCACCCGCATCCATCCTCACCACCACCCCGCAAATTGTTGAAACTTAAAAGTCCATTTTTATTTATTTATTACTTTATTTTTGGAAAGTCACAAATTGGTTGGTTGCTCATTAGGTTGCACCTATTTCATATTAGTTTCTATATGTACACAATGAAGTAGCTAATGGTTCTGCTAGCGGAAAGAGAATGCCCTGATCAGATTGCCTGGAAACGGAGGCAGATCTGAGCCTTCGCTGTCCGCATATGCTCGTACAAACGTTTTTGCGGCAGTCGTTATAGCCTCGTAGCGAGAACAAACGCTTTTCTGACCTTCTAACTAATCAACCTATTCTTCCATCTAATCAACCTATTAGTGGCGCAAGCCCGTCCCATACCAAGACCTCGTGTTCAGTGCTGTAGCTGAAGATTACCTTTGACCTTCAGCTTACGCGAACGACCAGCATAGGTTCTGGCGAGACAGCGCGCATGTGCAGGCTCACTTCAATCTTTGCCGTTCGCATAGGCTATAACGTTGGGTTTTCTATGACATAGCTCATATGTTTTGGTTTCCGAAGTAACAGCTTTATCTTACCTATAAGCCTAGGCTGAATTTTATGGATTACGCCGCCGGCCAATCAGCAGTTGACACATGGATGACATTTTTCTTCTTTTTTTTTTTAGCCATAAGACAGGTTTTGATATTTCATACCAATTTTCACCACCGTATACAATTTGCATGGAATGTCAAATCCTGTGGAAACATTTTTTTATGAAATGGCGCAACATGTTTTCAGAATAAAAATAAAAAAAATAGTTTAAAAAATGTCATCCGCTGAAAACTTTATACAGAGTACTAAGCTTTAAAACATTTAATAATCAAAACAATTTGAGAGTAGTATGAAAATACTGAGTTTTTAACAAAATATGATAATTCTTTTGATAATACAAAATTATCTCAATTAAAATTGTTTGGCAAAAGTTATATATATATATAAAAATGATAAGGTCCAAGTAATTTGGTCTAAAGAATACAGGGCTTTCACTCAAGTCACTGTAAAATGCGTTCTTAACAGGGGTTAAAATTATGTAAGAATAGCCTACCAATAAAATAGAAAATCCCAACCATTTATATACATCTAAAATTATATATACTATTCTTGTAAAGGCAATTTCTTATTGAAAGTCCAACAAAGTTCAGATTAATGAAAACTTACATTACGTAAACACGCCAATTCAAATATATAGAAAATTTCACCTCTAAAAATTGAAAATTTTCAGATAAAAAACTCTGATATTTTTCACATTTCTGCTCAAAACATAGATTGTGGGTACTCGTTAGAAACGCCTCGGCGAGGCGGTCCAAACGAGTACCCACAATCTATATTTTGAGCAGAAATAAGAAAAATAATGTATACCCCTGTAAACCCCAATTTTACTATATAAAAGTGGGGTTTAAGGGGGTCAGTATTATATAGGCATGTTTTCGTGATGATACTATGTCCGACTCGGGGTCCAATTGAACCTTTACCACTCTCTGGGCGAATTCAGCATATGACAACTGGGCGGATTCAGCATATGACAAACTGATGACAGTTTTCTTATTTTCCACATAAAACAGGATTTAACAGTTCATGCAAATTGTCTTCACTCAAGATGATTTACATGGAATGTCAAATCCTGTGGAGAAAATTTGTATGAAATGCCGCGACCGGTTTTCAGGGTAAAATAACAAAAAAAAAAAAAAAAAAAAAAAAAAAAAAAAAACAACTTCAAAATGTCATCTGCTGAAAATTTTATACAGACTACTAACCATTTAAATATTCAATTGTCTAAACAAGTTGACTGTAATGTGAAAATATTAGGCTTCACAAAATATATTTACTACTACTCAAAGTTTGCTAAGGATCACATTTTATAATGTCTACTACTTTTAATAGATTGAAACGACATGAGAAATTAGATCATTTTTGGAAGTGTTATTCATTTAAGAATTCATTTTTAATAAAGTAATGGCCAAGTTAGTGTTCATTGATGAGTGAATATGGCGGACGGAATGTAAGGGTCGAAAATCAACATTTTTAGGATTGCTGGAGGAAATCTGAAAATCAGGAAAATCACTAGTCTTTGAGTTTTAGCTTAGTTAATAGCGTGTATGGTGCCCGTGGGCATTGATTACGGCCTGACATCGCCGTCGCATGCTACCGATAAGTCTACGGAGCTTATGCTGAGGAAGCTGGGCCCACTCCTCAATGAGAGCCTCTCTGAGCTCCCGGACAGTTGCTGGTTGAACCTGGCGAGAAGAAATGGCTTTCTGCAGCATATACCATGCATGTTCTATGGGATTTAAATCAGGTGATCTCGCTGGCCAATCCAATCGCACAGTTGCAGCTTGCTCAAGGTACCGGTTGGTGATGCGGGCCCTATGTGCACGGGCATTATCATCCATCAGAATGAAATCAGGACCTATAGCATCCTCCAGACCCTAGCCCGCCTGTCAGTGAAGTCCACACAAAACCTGGACTCATCAGTGAAAAAAAATGGGGGTCCAGTCATTAAGGGCCCATGTAACATGATCTCGTGCCCATTCTAAACGCTCCTGAACATGGTGTCGTGTCAATGGGATGCGTATTGCAGGTCGTCGTGACCTCAAGCCAGCTTCATGCAACCGATTTCTAATGGTCTGCATACTTAAACAAACACCGGTAGCGTTCTGCAATTCGCTACGTAACGTTGTTGCGTTGTTGAACCGGTGACGTCGGGCTTGTAGAGCGATAAATCGGTCTTGAGCTCGAGTTGTTGAGCGTTCACGACCTCCGGCGTGCTGATGCATTACGTTTCCAGTCAAATGGAATCGAGTCCACATTCTTGAGACAACGCTCTTGGACACCCAAGAACACAAGCAACGTCCCTCTGTGACAACCCAGCCTCAAGCATTCCAATGCCCCTATTCATCTCTTCTTCGCTTAGACGACGCCTAACTTGTCGGTCTGCCATACCTTACGTTAAATTTGATCAAAATTTGACGATAACACAAGCAAAACCTTGTTTCAGGTACACATGTACATGAAGGCAAATGGCCATAAATCAACGATTTTCACGCGTAGGCCTCTTCCTATGCTTCTCGTGCAAAATGTACATGTCAGATCAATAACTGCATTACACGTTTATGAGGCCCGAACATCGATTTACCTTTAGTAGCAATTTGATTATATATGGTGATAATATGAACAAAATATCTGACGTCAAAAACGTGATCCTTATAATAATTTTGAAACTGCCAAATTATCTCAATCGAATTTGCTTGATTTAAAGTTAAATAAATGAAAAAATGTATACATAAATAAAAGAAAATAAAACATATACAATTTACGTAGATACATTTAATTTAGTTGTAAAATCATGGTTTGATACGTCCAACAGATATTTTTGACCTGGTCCAACTAAAATTGGTCCAAGGAATACACCCTATAATCACTTTGACCTGCCGTCGAAGTGATTCGGCCCAAGAAATACGGAGTTTTAACTTAAGTAATTGGAAAGTGCATTTTTGAAAAGGCGAGCTAAAATAAAATACGTGAGAATAGCCTACCAATTTAAATGGTAAATCCTAGCCATTTCTATACATCTAATATTTTATATAAAAATAGTAATAATTAATAATTATAAGAATAATATATGAATATTTTCTTGGTTAAGGAAATTTGACATTGAAAGTCCAGCAAAATTCAGATTAATGTAAACTTAACACTCGGTCCAGTTCGGGGTCCAGTTGAACCTTTACCACTCTCTGGGCTAACTCTGCAGATGACAAATCGATTACTTTTTTCTTATGTTTCACCATAAAGCAGGTTTTGACATTTCATGTCCTATGGAGCAATTTGCATGAAATGCCGAAATCTGTTTTCAGGTAATAATAAGAAAACATACTTCACAATGTGACCTGCTGAAAATTTTATACAGAGTACTTAGCGTTAAAACATTTAATTATCAAAACAAGTACTAAGCGTTAAAACATTTAAATGTCAAAACTAGTTGATAATAATTCTTTGAAATTGTTTTTATCAAAAGTATAAACATAAAAAATAAAATAAATTCAATTTACGTATATACATAAAACTTAAGTTGTAAAAAACATGGTTTAAACATGGGCCCGAGGGTGAAGTTAGCTAGCTGTAAAAGTGCTTTTAACCCCGCCGGTGGTTTGCTCTACCGACCGTTGTAAGGCGGTGGTTCCGGTGTTAGTCTTACTCTTTGTTGCTTTGTGGTTTATTCTACGAGGCGATTTGTTGTATGTCTTTCAGTGTGTCATTTTGTTCTTGTGTTTTTCAGTCCTTTTAGTATTGCGATTACCTCGCTTGGGGAAGAGAGAGCTAATCTTAGTGCTTTTCGTACGTTTGTTCGGTTTGTGCTTGTTTAGATTTGTCGGTTTCCTCTTCCTCTTGGGGTCTGGGAAGGGTTGCGGTTTGTGATTGTGGCACTCCCAGGACTTTTCTCTTACCTTTTTTAATATGGTTCAACAGGTATTTATGCATTAGTCCAAGGTACAATGAACCAGATGATTTGGTCCAAGGAATACACTTAGCCCCCCGCCCCCCACCCCCCCCCCCGCCAACAAAAAGGTCACTTCAGCCTGGCCAGCCGTGCCATAAGATAATGCCTTTATAGCATATACAGAAAACAAAGACTCGGATCAGCCTGTCTAGCCGTGTCATCAGAAAATGTCTTTATCACACATGCGGGCAAAAAACAAAACAAAACAAATAAACAAAAAAAAATCAGACTGTCAAGCTGCCATAAAAAATGTTTTTATCGGATATGCGGACAACTAAGGCCCAGAGTCAGACTGCCTAGCCATAGTCAATATTTACGACAATGCCCTTTATCAGTCAGGATGCGGTTCAAATGCTCTCTCTCTCTTTCTCTCTCTCTCTCACAATCAGAATACGGTTCTCTGTCTCTCTGACTGTCCGTATCTTTCTCTCTCTCGTTGAGGTTACTTTGTAGAACAGTAGAAGTTCCTCGGCTGTGCTCCATGGTGCGCTGTGGTGCAGTGGTCGCGGTGTGCAGTTTTTTTTTTGTTTTGTTTTTTTTCTTTTGTGGATTTGCACATACGTCGTGTAGTTGTTGCGAACTGTTTTGCAATTGTTCCGGTTTTAAAATCGAGCGCTATTTATTTTGGAATTTCAAATTCAATCGATAAATTTTAAAATTTATCGTCGGGTGCCACTCTAAAGGTGTATAAGTATAAATTAATATTTACTTGATAAAATGTAGTTGGTTAATATAATGTACATTAATTACTATTTGTTAAGACATTTGAACAACATATGTTGCCTTTTCAAAACAAACTGCAGTGGATAGTGGGTCAACCAGGAGTAGAAGTCTAAGGATAGATTTTCGTTAGCTGTCTGTCTTATGCCAATATATATTCCCTGGAATAAGAAAGAGTAATTGCACGCAAAAACAGCAAAATAAATAAACATTACGAAAACACGCCTATTCAAATACACTGAAAATTTTACCACCAAAAAATGGCAATTTTTCACATAAAAAATTCTGATATTTTTCATATTTCTGCTCAAAACATAGATTGTGGGTACTCGTTAGAACCGCGTCGTCGAGGCGGTTCTAACGAGTACCCACAATCTATGTTTTTTAGCAGAAATAACAAAAATAATATATACCCCTGTAAACCCGTTTTACTATATAAAAGTGGGGTTTAAGGGGGTCAAAATTATATAGGTATGTTTTCGTGATGTAATAAAAAAAAGAACGATTGTCGTTTAGTGTCTACCGGAACCAAACAGCGGTTCCTTTTTATTCGTTTACATGTGCGAAATTACCGCTGGTCTTAACATTCTGTATTCATTGATGTTGCATAGTTGCTTTCTTGGTTTATTCAGTAGATTAGTAGACTTTAGCATCTACCCAATATGATGTGTCTCATACACTCCGCATTCTAATTATGCTAAAATTAGAACTGTTGTCCTTTCGACATCATTTGGAAAGACGTTTTGTGCTTAGCGTTTTATTTTGAATGCAATATACTGTTCTGATTGACCATATCTTATCAGAAACCATTTGTCTTTTCTGTTTCTGTGTTTTGTTCTCGAAAAAGTACCCTAAAATAAAATTTACGGCCAAAACTTTGTGTGTCCTATGCAATTTCTATAGTAACATGATTTTTGGACTTTTCGTATAAGGCATTTTTTTTACTTTTCCTTGTCGAATTTGAGTTACTAGTGTTTCACGACATTATTGTGAAAATTTCAGAAAACTTGAACCAGAGCGGATTTCTTGACGAATTTTCTCCAAGTAAACTACCATACAGATTTCTGCTTAATTAACATCCATTTTTACTATGGGGAAAAGTTTAACTATTTGATTTTTTATACCAATGACCAGAATAAAACTATTTTTGCATAGACAGATACGACAAGTTGTTTTGCATTAAATCATGACAAAAGTTTGCAAATTTGCTTCTGTGTAAAGCGTTAAGCAAAAAACGACTTTCTGAACGATGATAAAAGCATAGTAGTTCATTCAGGTGGTGTGTGTAGGATGCAGTTTGATCCGGATCTACATCATTTGTTCGCAACGTTTTGTCTGCTGCATCACGAAAACACGCCTATATAATTTTGACCCCCTTAAACCCCACTTTTATATAGTAAAACTGGGGTTTACAGGGGTATACATTATTTTCTTATTTCTGCTCAGAAACATAGAATGTGGGTACCCGTTAGAACCGCCTCGTCGAGGCGGTTCTAACGAGTACCCACAATCTATGTTTTGAGCAGAAATATGAAAAATATCAGTTTTTTATCTGAAAATTATCATTTTTTTGGTGTGAAAATTTTCAGTATATTTGAATAGGCATGTTTTCGTAATGGCACGCATCTGTCCAAATGTGCGTCATATATCTGTTAGACATTTTAGATAATGATGTTTGCTTAAATATTTCAAATTAGAGCGCCAGTCAAATTCGGAATTTGATCAAAGAAGATTATTCTTATGATTAATACCAAGATAAGCGGAGCGACAAGTTCGGTAATGTTGCCTTTGGTCTTATTACACCCGAAATTGCGTCCTATATTTAATGCGCATCTCAGATAAGGATTTTAGCTTGAATATTTCAAAATGAGTCGTCAGTCATATTAGGAATTTGATCGAGGGAATTATTATTATGTTATAGTAAGATAAGCTGAGCGGCAAGCACCGTAATGTTGCCTTTATTGTCTTATATTATACCAAAGTTTGCGTCCTGTATGCGATGGACAGTTCAGATACGGCAGTTTGCTTGAATAATTCAAAATGAATCGCCAGTTAAATTTGAAATTTGATCAAGGAGATAATGCCTATGTTATATAGTAAGATAAGCTGAGCAGCAAGATCCCTAGTGTTGCCTTAGGTCTTGTAACATCGAAATATGCGTCGTTTATTTGATTTTCGATCAGAACATTTGATTGAATATTCTAAAGCGTAACGAATAATAAATCGTAATGCAGTCAATTTTTACAACGGAGGTAATTCTTATGTCAAATGAAAAAAAAAAAAAAAAAAGCAACAACAAAAAAACAAACAAAAAACAACAACAAAAAAAAAAAACATGTCGTCTGGCATATATGGGCAGCGAAAGCCCAGATCAATCTGGGAATCTGCGCAGTGTGATCAGTGTCTTTACTGACTGCTAACAGAACCATTGGATGTTACAGAATGTATGAATGCAGTGCAACGCCTAGAATATAACTTAACGTAGGCACAGGATTATCTGAATCTGTGCATTTAACGCATGTTTGCAAAACAATTTTCGCTTGTCGGTGTTCATATGGTATGCTAAGCTGAACAGTAAGTTCCATCTTATTAAATCAGTATCTGCAACTGATAGATATTTTAGATAAGGACAATTTGATTGATTACTTTAGAAACGATCGCCAGTCAAATTCGGAGTTTTTCTAAAGAAGCTTAGTCTTTTGTTACATATTGAGATACGCTGAGCAGCAAGCTTTTGGTATTACACACATTTGCGTTCTTATATAAGATGGAAATTTTGGATAAGGACCTTTGCTTAATTGTTATCTTAAAATGTAATACCAGCCAAATTTGAAATTTACAAAAGAAAATATTCTTTGGTAATATATAAAGCATCTTACATTCACAGTCGTTTAATATAAATTTGCTAGCTTTCGGCCATTCAAATTTGCAATGCTTACAAAAGATAGTATAATTATGTTATGAACTAAGATATGTATAAGGTATGCTGAGCAAAAAGTTCCGTTATGTTCACTTTGGTTTTTCTCACAAAATTTGACGTCCTGTATTTGTTACATACATTTTATATTAAATAAGGTCTTTTGCTTGAAAATTTCAAGAAGAATCGTCAGTCAAATTTATATTTGTTTACAAAGGAGATTATCTTATACCAAAATACTAAGACATGTTGAGCAAAAAGTACGGTAATGTTGTCATTTGTCTTGTCATACAAAAACTTACATCATGAATTAGATAGACATTTCAGATTAAAAACTTTTTGTTTGAATATATTAAAATGGATTGGCAGTCGAATTTGGATTTGTTTACAGGGGGTGGTGGAGCGGCGGGTGGCGCGGAGGGGGGGGGGGGGGGGGAGAGGGGCGGGGATGATTATTCTTATGCCATAAACTATAGCATGCTGATCACCAAGCCCGTAATGTTGCCTTTGGTCCTAGTACACCAAAATTTTACTTACTTTGTTTGCTTGATTTTTTCAAAACAGATCAACATGAAAAGAGGGAGTTTCAGCCTATAGAGCATTTATACAGGACTCTGCCCACGGATAGAATCTTACAATATGAAGCACAAGTATTACCTAGGATATGATGTTATGCATAAGGTACCTATCCCACTTTATCTATTTCCCTTACTTCAATAGACGGTTTTGTGTAAAATCACAACTGAATATATGGGTACCCCTGAAACATCACGAAAACACGCCTATATAATTTTGACCCCCTTAAACCCCACTTTTATATAGTAAAACTGGGGTTTACAGGGGTATACATTATTTTCTTATTTCTGCTCAGAAACATAGAATGTGGGTACCCGTTAGAACCGCCTCGTCGAGGCGGTTCTAACGAGTACCCACAATCTATGTTTTGAGCAGAAATATGAAAATATCAGTTTTTTATCTGAAAATTTTCATTTTTTTGGTGTGAAAATTTTCAGTATATTTGAATAGGCATGTTTTCGTAATGGCACGCATCTGTCCAAATGTGCGTCATATATCTGTTAGACATTTTAGATAATGATGTTTGCTTAAATATTTCAAATTAGAGCGCCAGTCAAATTCGGAATTTGATCAAAGAAGATTATTCTTATGATTAATACCAAGACAAGCGGAGCGACAAGTTCGGTAATGTTGCCTTTGGTCTTATTACACCCGAAATTGCGTCCTATATTTAATGCGCATCTCAGATAAGGATTTTAGCTTGAATATTTCAAAATGAGTCGTCAGTCATATTAGGAATTTGATCGAGGGAATTATTATTATGTTATAGTAAGATAAGCTGAGCGGCAAGCACCGTAATGTTGCCTTTATTGTCTTATATTATACCAAAGTTTGCGTCCTGTATGCGATGGACAGTTCAGATACGGCAGTTTGCTTGAATAATTCAAAATGAATCGCCAGTTAAATTTGAAATTTGATCAAGGAGATAATGCCTATGTTATATAGTAAGATAAGCTGAGCAGCAAGATCCCTAGTGTTGCCTTAGGTCTTGTAACATCGAAATATGCGTCGTTTATTTGATTTTCGATCAGAACATTTGATTGAATATTCTAAAGCGTAACGAATAATAAATCGTAATGCAGTCAATTTTTACAACGGAGGTAATTCTTATGTTAAATGAAAAAAAAAAAAAAAAAAAAAAAAAAAAAAGCAACAAAAAACAAACAAAAAACAACAACAAAAAAACATGTCGTCTGGCATATATGGGCAGCGAAAGCCCAGATAAATCTGGGAATCTGCGCAGTGTGATCAGTGTCTTTACTGACTGCTAACAGAACCATTGGATGTTACAGAATGTATGAATGCAGTGCAACGCCTAGAATATAACTTAACGTAGGCACAGGATTATCTGAATCTGTGCATTTTTTAACGCATGTTTGCAAAACAATTTTCGCTTGTCGGTGTTCATATGGTATGCTAAGCTGAACAGTAAGTTCCATCTTATTAAATCAGTATCTGCAACTGATAGATATTTTAGATAAGGACAATTTGATTGATTACTTTAGAAACGATCGCCAGTCAAATTCGGAGTTTTTCTAAAGAAGCTTAGTCTTTTGTTACATATTGAGATACGCTGAGCAGCAAGCTTTTGGTATTACACACATTTGCGTTCTTATATAAGATGGAAATTTTGGATAAGGACCTTTGCTTAATTGTTATCTTAAAATGTAATACCAGCCAAATTTGAAATTTACAAAAGAAAATATTCTTTGGTAATATATAAAGCATCTTACATTCACAGTCGTTTAATATAAATTTGCTAGCTTTCGGCCATTCAAATTTGCAATGCTTACAAAAGATAGTATAATTATGTTATGAACTAAGATATGTATAAGGTATGCTGAGCAAAAAGTTCCGTTATGTTCACTTTGGTTTTTCTCACAAAATTTGACGTCCTGTATTTGTTACATACATTTTATATTAAATAAGGTCTTTTGCTTGAAAATTTCAAGAAGAATCGTCAGTCAAATTTATATTTGTTTACAAAGGAGATTATCTTATACCAAAATACTAAGACATGTTGAGCAAAAAGTACGGTAATGTTGTCATTTGTCTTGTCATACAAAAACTTACATCATGAATTAGATAGACATTTCAGATTAAAAACTTTTTGTTTGAATATATTAAAATGGATTGGCAGTCGAATTTGGATTTGTTTACAGGGGGTGGTGGAGCGGCGGGTGGCGCGGAGGGGGGGGGGGGGGGGGAGGGGCGGGGATGATTATTCTTATGCCATAAACTATAGCATGCTGATCACCAAGCCCGTAATGTTGCCTTTGGTCCTAGTACACCAAAATTTTACTTACTTTGTTTGCTTGATTTTTTCAAAACAGATCAACATGAAAAGAGGGAGTTTCAGCCTATAGAGCATTTATACAGGACTCTGCCCACGGATAGAATCTTACAATATGAAGCACAAGTATTACCTAGGATATGATGTTATGCATAAGGTACCTATCCCACTTTATCTATTTCCCTTACTTCAATAGACGGTTTTGTGTAAAATCACAACTGAATATATGGGTACCCCTGAAACATCACGAAAACACGCCTATATAATTTTGACCCCCTTAAACCCCACTTTTATATAGTAAAACTGGGGTTTACAGGGGTATACATTATTTTCTTATTTCTGCTCAGAAACATAGAATGTGGGTACCCGTTAGAACCGCCTCGTCGAGGCGGTTCTAACGAGTACCCACAATCTATGTTTTGAGCAGAAATATGAAAATATCAGTTTTTTATCTGAAAATTTTCATTTTTTTGGTGTGAAAATTTTCAGTATATTTGAATAGGCATGTTTTCGTAATGGCACGCATCTGTCCAAATGTGCGTCATATATCTGTTAGACATTTTAGATAATGATGTTTGCTTAAATATTTCAAATTAGAGCGCCAGTCAAATTCGGAATTTGATCAAAGAAGATTATTCTTATGATTAATACCAAGACAAGCGGAGCGACAAGTTCGGTAATGTTGCCTTTGGTCTTATTACACCCGAAATTGCGTCCTATATTTAATGCGCATCTCAGATAAGGATTTTAGCTTGAATATTTCAAAATGAGTCGTCAGTCATATTAGGAATTTGATCGAGGGAATTATTATTATGTTATAGTAAGATAAGCTGAGCGGCAAGCACCGTAATGTTGCCTTTATTGTCTTATATTATACCAAAGTTTGCGTCCTGTATGCGATGGACAGTTCAGATACGGCAGTTTGCTTGAATAATTCAAAATGAATCGCCAGTTAAATTTGAAATTTGATCAAGGAGATAATGCCTATGTTATATAGTAAGATAAGCTGAGCAGCAAGATCCCTAGTGTTGCCTTAGGTCTTGTAACATCGAAATATGCGTCGTTTATTTGATTTTCGATCAGAACATTTGATTGAATATTCTAAAGCGTAACGAATAATAAATCGTAATGCAGTCAATTTTTACAACGGAGGTAATTCTTATGTTAAATGAAAAAAAAAAAAAAAAAAAAAAAAAAAAAAAAAAAAAGCAACAACAAAAAAACAAACAAAAAACAACAACAAAAAAACATGTCGTCTGGCATATATGGGCAGCGAAAGCCCAGATCAATCTGGGAATCTGCGCAGTGTGATCAGTGTCTTTACTGACTGCTAACAGAACCATTGGATGTTACAGAATGTATGAATGCAGTGCAACGCCTAGAATATAACTTAACGTAGGCACAGGATTATCTGAATCTGTGCATTTTTTAACGCATGTTTGCAAAACAATTTTCGCTTGTCGGTGTTCATATGGTATGCTAAGCTGAACAGTAAGTTCCATCTTATTAAATCAGTATCTGCAACTGATAGATATTTTAGATAAGGACAATTTGATTGATTACTTTAGAAACGATCGCCAGTCAAATTCGGAGTTTTTCTAAAGAAGCTTAGTCTTTTGTTACATATTGAGATACGCTGAGCAGCAAGCTTTTGGTATTACACACATTTGCGTTCTTATATAAGATGGAAATTTTGGATAAGGACCTTTGCTTAATTGTTATCTTAAAATGTAATACCAGCCAAATTTGAAATTTACAAAAGAAAATATTCTTTGGTAATATATAAAGCATCTTACATTCACAGTCGTTTAATATAAATTTGCTAGCTTTCGGCCATTCAAATTTGCAATGCTTACAAAAGATAGTATAATTATGTTATGAACTAAGATATGTATAAGGTATGCTGAGCAAAAAGTTCCGTTATGTTCACTTTGGTTTTTCTCACAAAATTTGACGTCCTGTATTTGTTACATACATTTTATATTAAATAAGGTCTTTTGCTTGAAAATTTCAAGAAGAATCGTCAGTCAAATTTATATTTGTTTACAAAGGAGATTATCTTATACCAAAATACTAAGACATGTTGAGCAAAAAGTACGGTAATGTTGTCATTTGTCTTGTCATACAAAACCTTACATCATGAATTAGATAGACATTTCAGATTAAAAACTTTTTGTTTGAATATATTAAAATGGATTGGCAGTCGAATTTGGATTTGTTTACAGGGGGTGGTGGAGCGGCGGGTGGCGCGGAGGGGGGGGGGGGGGGGAGGGGCGGGGGTGATTATTCTTATGCCATAAACTATAGCATGCTGATCACCAAGCCCGTAATGTTGCCTTTGGTCCTAGTACACCAAAATTTTACTTACTTTGTTTGCTTGATTTTTTCAAAACAGATCAACATGAAAAGAGGGAGTTTCAGCCTATAGAGCATTTATACAGGACTCTGCCCACGGATAGAATCTTACAATATGAAGCACAAGTATTACCTAGGATATGATGTTATGCATAAGGTACCTATCCCACTTTATCTATTTCCCTTACTTCAATAGACGGTTTTGTGTAAAATCACAACTGAATATATGGGTACCCCTGAAACATCACGAACACACGCCTATATAATTTTGACCCCCTTAAACCCCACTTTTATATAGTAAACCTGGGGTTTACAGGGGTTATACATTACTTTTCTTATTTAAGCTCCAAAACATAGATTGTGGGTACTCGTTAGAACCGCCTTGCCAAGGCAGTTCTAACGAGTACCCACAATCTATGTTTTCTGCAGATATATGAAAAATAACAGAAATTTTTATCTGAGAATTTTCAGTTTTTGGTTGTAAAATTTTCAGTGTATTTGAATAGGCGTGTTTTCGTAATAAAGCGCACTCCACAACTACCAGTAATTCATAATTTGGATGTCCGATTTGCTGATAAAAACAGTAAGTCACTGCTAAAACTGCTTATAGCAGATATTTACTTATTTATATGACATTTGAGCTTTTATGTTTAGTTAAGTTTTAAGTAGTCCCTTAATTCAACTGCATGATTAATTTCTGACAAATTTGGTCATTAATTAAACTGGATTTCATTTCTTGTCAACCTATCATTTTAATACAAAAATTGGTCAACCTATCATTGTAATACAAAAATTGACCATACCTATCTGAATTATTTTCACAAAATTTCTTAAAAATCAAAAACCGGTAACACATTGATTTTGAACATTGAACATGATAACCCCAATTATAAGCAAAATGAGAAAATACACAAAATAATTAGGTTTTATTCAGGTGATGTTTGAATTTTAATTCTGATTCAGGCTTTGGGGGTCCATTATTAACAGTTTGCTTAGAATCAACTAAGACATTTCAAACTGTAGAAAATCAAAGATATAATTAAATTGCACCCTATGGAACACCTTTGAAAGAGTGCAATAAAACGAAAATGCTTTACAAGACAATTTTAAGATGGTACAGATGACTTGAATTTCTTTGCTCTTGGCAGCGGATTCACTGTGGTCTGATGAGCCATGTGCTCAAGGAAATAAAAGTTTCTGTTAAGCTCTACAATTTAGTTTGTTGTTAAACAAAAATAAGGAATGCCTGTACTCCACTGTGATGTAACAGTTGATACATAAGTAATGAAAGATTGATCTAAAATAAAGAAAAGCCCTGCTGTTGCTGCTTTACAAAAGCAAATTGCAAATTTGGTAGTGACAATACCGGTTTTATGGCACACTTGATGTATACATATTTTACAGATTAAAGGCACTTGCATTTCTTCCTTTAGAGACGTCCAATCTATAGTCACGAAAAGAGACAATTGATAAGGACACATAATGGGCCACTCTGCCTACACCTAAAGTGAAGACTAATGCTGATTTTTCTTGATAAACGAATGATAAGGGATTTATTGCAAGACCCATACAGATGTTAAATGTAATTCTGAGTACTTTTGGTCTGTGTAATGGACCAGCTACTTTTCATAATCAATTTGTATTTTATCCGTTTTGTCAAGAACTGGAGTGTTAAAAATAATTTGAATCTGATTTCAATTACTTATACGATGAAAAAAAAAGGTTAAGAGAAGTCCAGGGAGTGCCGCAATCACAAACCGCAGCCCTTCCCAGACACCAAGAGGAAGAGGAAACCGACAAATCCAAACAAGCACAAATCGAACAAACGTACGAAAAGCACTAAGATTAGCTCTCTCTTCCCCAAGCGAGGTAATCGCAGTACTAAAAGGACTGAAAAAAAACACAAGAACAAAACCGGGACCACCGCCTTAGAACGGTCAGTAGTGTAAACCGGGGGGTGGGGGGATGGGGGTGGGGGGATGGGGGGGGGGGGGGGGGGTTTAAGGCACTTTTACAGCTAGCTAACTTCACCCTGGTACCGATGCTACTCTTAATACAGAAATACATAAAAAATCATTTTTTTTTTATTGACTAATCAAAGACGTCCCAAATATTCTGAAATTCATGACGGCCTCTTCGTAAAACTTTAACCAGTGGGTTGGGGCTTGACGATATGTCTTTGGCTTGGCCCGCCGTGGTTAAACTTTTGGTTTTCATTTACTCTGGCATACAGTAGAATTAGCCATGAGTACTCGTCTTTGTTTATTATAGTGATTAATTTGATTTTTGTGTTTTCGCTTTGATGCATTGACTGAGTTGGGAGCCTTTATGCGAACCGCATTTTTATGTATTTTTGTATTAAGAGTAGCATCGGAACCCAGGGTGAAGTTAGCTAGATGTATAAGTGCTTTAAACCCCCCGGTGGTTTGCTCTACCGACCGTTCTAAGGTGGTGGTCCCGGTGTTAGTCTTACTCATTGTTGCTTTGTGGTTTATTCTACGAGGCGATTTGTTGTATGTCTTTCCGTGTGTCATTTTGTTGTTGTATTTTTTTAGTCCTTTTAGTATTGCGATTACCTCGCTTGGGGAAGAGAGAGCTAATCTTAGTGCTTTTCGTACGTTTGTTTGGTTTGTGTTTGTTTAGATTTGTCGGTTTCCTCTTTCTCTTGGGGTCTGGGATGGGCTGCGGTTTGTGATTGTGGCACTCCCTGGACGTTTCTCTTACCGTTTTTGGACACTAACTGTATACTTAGTTTACGTAATTAAACATTTTGCAAACTGTTTTTGTCACAGTTATAATATTCACGGAAAAAACAGCTTCGTATATAAAATGCGCGTTTTTCACACTTAGCAATCCGCAACGAACTGCTATACAGTGGTTTCATTCTAGGCGACGTTCGACCATTCCATATGCAAACATTCAAGTGTGGTATTTTCCGGGTAATAATTGATGACTTTTTTCAAGATACGCATATATGGAGTCCAGGCTAATATGTGGCAAGTTTTAGCCATTAGTCTTGAATGAATTTTTCAACATTTTCCCTATACAAATATACGGGGGCGCCAATTTGATCTTGCGGTAGAACGGTCAAAGATTAACCTATGATCATTACTTAAACACTTGGTAGACCTTGAGTCCCCGATGCTATATACCAAGATTCAGCCTCAACGCTTTCTTACTTCTGGAGAAGATTTTAAGTGTTTTTACCACATATAGTCATGGTGGCCAACATGTTCAATTGCGCGGATCCATTTGAGGAAATGTCAATATTCTTTTAATAGAAGGCCCCATTTGAAATCTGGGGAAAAACTGCTGAAGCGACTTATGAGAAGAAGACATTTAAAATTATAGAAATTTATACATATATATAGCCAAGGGGCAAGGTCAGACAATCTTAGGGGACAAAATTTTATTGTAAATAAAAAAAACATATTACTTTAATTATACATCGTATGTTTTAGGCATTCGTCTTTAATACATTTTGAGAAAATAATTTTTCACCATTTTCCCAATACAAACGTATGAGGGCGCAAATTTGATCTTGCCGTAAAAAGGTCAAATTTCAACCTACAACTATCATTTGAACAAATTTAATAGACCTTGAGTCCCTGATGCTATATACCAAGATTCAGCTTCAAAGCTTTCTTTGTTCTGAAAAAGAAGATTTTTAGTGTTTTTACCATATATTGGCATGAAGGCCATCTTGATCAGTGGCGTGGAACCATTCGTACAACTTGTACTCTGCTGACGGCTGGCTGATGAATTCCAAAGGAAGAATCAAATACATACTTAATGGACTAAGTACATATTTAAGGCGAAAATCAGAAAGGCAACAAACTTGACTTTTGGATGTGAGAACCAGGTATGTTTGAAAATTCGATGAGTAAATATGAACATGTAACGTAAATAACATGTAGTAAACTGTAAGAAACAATAAAATGGAACTTTTCAACTCCAAACTCCAGTCTGTATCTTACACAATATTTGTTTTACAAATTTAGCTCACATAACTACATGTAAACATATTCGAAGGCTATTTTATGCTTTTTTTCCGTTTTTAGTGCTGGGCAGATGACCTAATGAAAATTCAAATTTTACTTTCTCTGAAGAATGAAGAAAAATAAAATATTAGAATATGGTCTGCAACAAATTTAGAAAGAGGTGTTAGGAGTTTACCCATGCCATGCTGAATAAATTAAGATGCAACGCGTACTTCTAATTCTCAGCCAAACAGTTTACTTGATCCAGGTTGCTGAGATGAATTCACATACTTAATGGCAAATAGCGCAGAGCCAGATTAATTGGCCTCTTCAGAAGCCAACTGATCTGGATCTACACTGTTTGCTCAGGAAGAGCATATCCGGGTTTAGCAAGACTAGGATAAAAACAATAAATAGACTCGTACAATTAATATCAGACAGAAAAAAAGAAATCAGCAAACCAGCATTATAGTTATTCAAGCAACAGCAGAGTACAGACATTGCCATATAGAAGCGTCTTCGAGTGAAAATGTGTCTTTGAGGCATATGTAGTCAGCAAAGGCCCAAATAAATCCGGGCATCCATTCAGAATGATCAGGGCCTCCACCTGTTCACTAACAGAATCAATAAATACTGCAGAATGTATCAAATGAGTGCAAAGAAAGGCTCTGATGAGACAGTGGAGAATCTGATATAACTTCTGATCACAGAGGTATCCAAAAAGATAGTTTTATCATTTTTCCACAAAAAATGTAAGTTGTTGGTACTCATTAGAAGTGCCTCTATAAATTAAAAGTTAATATTCATTCAGAAGGCCCCAGGTGAAATCTGGTGAAAAACAGCTCAAAAAAGTTTCAGAGAAGACATTAAAAAATTACACAATTTTATACATGTATATAGCCAAGGGGCAAGGGAAGACATCCCCCAGGGGACATAATGTTTTGTAATTAAAAAGTTTTACTATTTTAATTATACATCGTAAGGTTTAGCCATTAATCTTTAATACATTTTGAGAAAACCATTTTTCATTCAACATTTTCCCAAAATAAATGTATGGGGGCGCAAATTTGATCTTGCCGTAAAATGTCAAAGTTCAATCTAAAATTATCATTTGGACAAACTTGGTAAATCTTGAGTCCCTAATGCTATATACCAAGAGTCAGCCTCAAAACTTTCTTAGTTCTGAAGAAGAATAATTTTAAATGTTTTTATCATATATGGACATGGTGGCCATCTTTGTCAATGATGCGGAACCGTTCGTTCAAAAGTGTTCTTTTAATGTGAATGAGCGACAAATAAAAAAGAAAAGGAAAATAAGGGTGTACTGTATGTGCAGACAAGCACTTGATAAGTTTTTTTCATAGAAACTGTGTTTCAAACGTTTTTTTTTTCCTGTGGTGTTTTTGTTCAGAGGACTACAATACTAGAAGGGTCTTATAATAGAAGAGATTTTTAATGGGTGTGTTCTGTCTATGCTGTAACACTATGCTTTAACATGCCAGCAAATAATGTAAATAATATGCCAATGAATTTTGAGATACATTTTGGTTTTGAAGAAGTAATATATGTTGTGTATTATCATTGCTTTGCTTTGAAAAAGTGGGCTATGCTGGATTTGATTGTCTATTTTTTTAGTCATTCCTTCCTTATGTCCTTCCTTCCTTCCATCATTCCTTTCTTCCACCTGTCATTCCGTTCATCCTGATCAGAAAATAATTTTCTTTGCACTTTTCTCAACATCTGTAAGGGTTACAAAGTTGCAACCTGGTACACACATACCCAGTGTATTGATAAATTGTCCAGGGGATGACGTTAAACTCCATCCAGCTGTGACACTCAATATGAGTGTGGAGATGTGAGGCTGCCCCCTATCATAGTTGCCTCTCCACTTTCAGGGTTACGAGGCTGCAAAGCCTGGGTGGCGGAGCTGGGCGGCAATCATCTACAGGCCGATGGCTTGGTGTTCTAGATGATGTGGTTTGGTGGACGATCATTTCTTTATAAGGACAACGGCAAAGCACACTGCCCGAATGCAGGAACGGCGACGTGCTCAGATGCCGTTAAAGAACGGAGTTGGGACGTCTGCTAGGACAGGTGATCCTGTAAAAACAGCTGTTCCAAAAATGTATTATGACTATCTCAACAATAGAATCTGCGTTAGGCGGTGCCAGCAGACATCATAAGTCTGTTGGTAACGTCTCCGGCTTGGCCTCCTGTATGGGATGCAGGGTCGGGCCATTGTGGCGAATCAAGCAAGTACCTGAGGAAATTCAATGAACACTCCGAGAGGACGAGTTTGCGAGGTAGTGGAATCCCTACCCACAGGAAAGCGGATGCCTGCTGTATTCAGGTAAACAAATACCGTGGTGGCAACTGCCACACAATCAAGGACAGGAATACCAGGTACAAGCTCCACTGGTCCGGAAACGACAAAGGCACTGCTGGTGTAGGATCATTTGTGGCAGACGAGTGGATAGAAAAAGTTTTTTAGGTGCAGAGTGTCTCCGACAAAATAGATTAGTGAAGCTTATAGCTGGCCAGCCTGTGGTAATCTTCTGTCTGTGTATGCCCCACAAAATGGTCTAAACTTGTCACAGATGTAAAAGTGATCCCTGGTGAGGAAGAAGCACTGCAACATCTGGTTCATGCATGTGACACAAGGATTGATGTGCCACTAAAATCCAAACACAAGTTCACCCCTCGTCTTTAAGTTTGGAAGCTTAAAAACCCTCAGACAAGCAGTCATTTCCAGGAGGTCTTCAACTTGCATGTGAGTGCGTCCGAAGGTGTAGCTAATGCTGCCACTGAGGATATCTTGAACAACATCAAGACTGGCCTGCTCAAGACAATTTGGGAAGTGTGTGGCACAACTCGGCCCCACCGTTGAATGGAATGAGCTCAAAGAAAAGGCCATTGTTGCCAAGCTAAAAACTTTCAAGGCCTGAAAGACTGTTAAAGGCATCATACGATGCAGCCAAACACATTGCCAGAAGAAATGCAGTGCACCATGCTCCTCAAGAAGCCGACTAGAAAGTCTACGAGAATATTGAACCGAAGTTTCAGAAGTCTACCACCTTGTTAACCAGTTTAGGAGAGAGAACGTTGATCTTGTTGGTGACAAACCGGTGAAGAATGATGCAGGGGAGATGTCACTCAGCAAAGACTCGAAGCAGAATGCCTGCTTAGAGCACTACCAAATGCTTCTCGACTTTGGGTTAGACTGGGACCTAGACCACCTGTTTGATGGACCACCAGTGGAAGGTCCTTCCATCCCAATTGCCACTGAAATGGTTCAGAAGGCTATATCTCAGATGAAGGCGGCTAAAGCACCGGGCCAATCAGGCATAGTGGTGGAGATGATACGAGCATCCGGTGACACGGGCGCCTCCATGATTCGTGACCTCATAGCTGCAATCATTCGCGATGGCAAGGTACCCTCCGACTAGTAACAGTTTCATTGTCTGCCTTTACAAGGGTAGGGGGGGGGCATTAGAAAGGGGTAACTACCGCGGTCTCAAGCTGACAGAGAAGGTCATGAAAGTCCTGGAGAGGATTGTGCACGGCCTCATCAGATAGCTGGTGTCAATAGATGATTCCCAGTTAGGCTTCTTTTTGTTATTTATAAGCCCCAGGCAAAGGCACAAAAGCCGCAACCTTTATTCCAGGCAGCTGCAAGAGAAGTATCTAGCTGCCAACAAGAGGCTCTACATGGCTTTTGTAAACCTGGAGAAGGCGTTTGATCAAGTGCTCGGAATGTCATCTGGTAGGCAGGCGCTGAGAAAACTTGCTGTGGACGAGTGGATTATGCGACAAGCAGGGGATATATGCCAATGCGCGGAGCCGTGTCTGTGTTGCTGAGGGGTACAATGTAGAGTTTGAAGTGAAGGTCGGTGTTCACAAAGGAACTCTGCCCGCTGCTCTTCATCATTGTGCTTGAAGCCTTGTTCCACTTTGGTGTCCCCTCGGAGGACCTCTATGCCTATGATCTTGTTATCGTCGCTAAATTGCTTGAGGAATGTGTCAGGAGGCTCTTGACTTGGAAAGAAGCAATGGAGTAGAAAGGATTGAGAGTAAATGCAGGAAAGACAAAAATCATAATCTGTGGTAAGGGCCTGGACCTCAGGCAGAGCTCAGGCTAGTTTCCTTGGGCTGTTTATCTTATTGGAGTGGGCAGCAGCATCTTCTGCAATGGCTGCAAGCACTGGGTACAGAAGAAATGCAGTGGGCTCAAGCGCTTGAAAAAGGACCCTGATTACAGATGTAGATTGTGGCAGGGAACTGCACGCTCCTTGGACGGCAGACCACAGAGGGATATCCAAGTCGGACCTGATAAGCTGGAGGAGGTACAGTGGCGACAGCTTTTTTTATGTCCACGGAAACGCATGCAAAACGCTTGTTAACGATTTGGAAAAGGAGCGTTTGAACCATGCTTTAACGATCGTTTGCATTTTTAGCCAATCAGATCATCGTTTCTGAAACGTTTCGTGCGTTTCGAATATTAACCAATCACAGCGTTCGGAAAACGCTGTCATGGAAACGGTTTCTGGGTTACATTATGACAGAATCCCGCGGACTCAATCTATTTTCGATCTATATTTTTCAGTTTCACTTAATGATAATAATTATAAAATTAATAAAAATAATAATGAAATAATTTTAAGGTGACGGGTATCTGACGCAATAAACAGGAAACGTGTGTTTGACAAACAGAAAATGTTGCCGGACTCTGTAGCTCAGTCGGATGCGCGTCTGACTGCTGATCAGGAGTCGCGGGTTCTATGCTTGCCGGTGCAGTCAGGTAATAGTTGTTTGTTACACACCATTTTCTCACAGATGAGACAACCACTGTGTACATAAATATTTCGATTATGAATTATACTGAATGCAATGATTAGACTCTCATCAATGAAATGTAGATATACATCTCCTGCAAAATATATATATTGTAAGGACTCATTAGAATTGCATCTGTGAGGGTAATTTCTAATAAATATCTACAACAAAATTATTTTAGAGGAAAAATGAAGATACATATCAATTATCATCAAATACTCGTTGCTACAAGAATCTGGACTACTGTGCAATTAATGTGTATGATATCTTGCTATTTTCCAATTCTATTTATTACATATTTTTTTTTTTATTTATACTATCTCCTTTTGTTCTAAATTTAATCTTTTGATCTTTCAAATATTACATAATATTAGCCTATGTGTTGCTTAAGGAGGGCGAGATACAGGAAATGCTCATTCCATGAATTAAGTTTTATGACATGCAGGTGCACTTCCGAATCTTTATATATATATATATATATATATAGTATATATATATATATATATGATATATATATATATATATATATATTATATATATATATATATATATATATATATATAATATAAACTATCGAATACATGTAGGTACAAAGTAATTTTACCAATAAAAAAAAAAAAGAAAAAGAATACACGAAGATGTGTGATAAATATTCAGGGCATCTGTGGGCAAAATATGTCGAAAAATACTCAGAATTGAAGTTAATGTTAACACCTGAAGAAAATCGAAATTTACATATCTCTTGGCCTTAGTGAAACGAAACTAAAAATCTATAAACCTACGAATGCATTCCTAATTGATGGCTTTCAAAAGCCTTATCAGAAAGATAACGATTCTAATGGCGGTGGGGGTTTGCTGGTTTACGTAAGAAATGGTATTAATACTAAAAGAGAAGAAGGGATCTTGAAACTCAGGATATCTCGTGTCTTTGGATTGAATTTACCATCACGAAAACATGCCTATATAATGTTGACCCCCTTAAACCCCACTTTTATATAGTAAAACTGGGGTTTACAGGGGTATACATTATTTTACTTATTTCTGCTCAAAAACATACATTGTGGGTACTCGTTAGAACCGCCTCGCCGAGGCGGTTCTAACGAGTACCCACAATCTATGTTTTGAGCAGAAATACAAAAAATATCAGAATTTTTATCTAAAAATTTTCAGTTTGTTTGGAGGTGAAATTTTCTACATATTTGATTAGGCGTTATTTCGTAATGCACCTGAAAATGGCAAGGCAAGGTAGAGAATTTATATAGGCCACCCGATTAAAAAAATTGAGTATAATGATCGTTTTGAGGATTTCATAGACATTGTTTCCAAAGAAAATAAAGAGTTTATTTTATTAGGCGACTTTAATAAAAACTTGTCGCCTGAGCGCCCTGATACAGAGTGCTTAAATTTCACAATGTCATTAGGTCTTAGTCAAATGGTTGACCAACCTACAAGGGTAACGCAAATGACCAGTTCTCTAATCGATCATATTTTATACAAACGTAGAAGAAAACATAAATCATGTAAGTGTGCTGTAAATTATGTATCAGCGATCATTACGCCATTGTCTGTAACAGAAAGCTTAATTTTTCTCTCGGTAAACATTGTCACCAAACTATTTCTTACAGATCTTTTAAAACGTTTGATGAAAATGCATTTATAAATGATCTCAAGCAAGTGCCTTGGGAAACAATTCAAACCACTAATTGCTTGGATGAAATGATTGAGATCTGGAATGAGTTATTTTTAGAAGTTATTAATAAGCACGCTCTTCTCAAATGCCACAGAGTAAAAAAGAAACGCCAGCCGGACTGGATTACTACCGAAATTTTAGATCTTATGAAAGAAAGAAATAAATGTAAAAATAAACGGCAATATAGATCGCTATAAATTCTTGAGAAACAAAGTATCGGCACTTAATCATTTCAAAACGAAAAATTTACCAGGTCCAAATTGAAGAAAGCAAAGAGAACCCACGTACTATATGGAAATTGTTCAGAAAATTTGGAGCATCGTGCAAGAAACAACGTACAGAAAATATAATTGGTGTTAAAATCAACGATAAGTTTATATCCAATGAAAAGAAAATTGCAGATATCTTCAATACACATTTTGTTAATGTTACCTCAAAAGAACCAATTCAGATATCAGCTTTTGAAAATTTGAGAAATTTCGTTAATTCAAAAGTGCTTCCAGATACATATTTTGACATTCCTGTTATAAATGCTTGCGTTTTGTTAAAAAGTATTTGTCAAGTCTTGATACGACAAAATCAACTGGACTAGACTGCATAGGGGCCTAAATTTCTTAAATTAGCCCCAGATATTCTTGCATCCGAGTATCACTTTTCTTATAAATAAAAGTATTACACTCTGGTAACTTCCCCAAGCTATGTGGAAACATGCCCCGAGTTAGTCCTGTTTTTAAGACAGGGTCTAATGATGAAGTGAATAATTATCGCCCTATATCATTTCTTCCTACACTTTCCAAATTGATTGAAAAATGGATTAATATAAAATTGTCTGCCTTTTTTGAACAATCATAAACTTTCTTTACAACACACAAAGTGGTTTCCCGGGAAGGGTATTCTACTGAAACAGCTCTTATTTTAATGTTAGATACTTGGCTGAAAGCTGTAAATGAAGGGCGTCTTGTTGGTAGCGTTTATGGTCGACTTCCGAAAAGCGTTTGATATGGTTGATCATAAGATATTGTTGAAGAAATTAAGTCTTTATAGATTTAGTAGCCTAACATTGTCTTGGTTTCGATGTTATTTATCCAACAGAAGTCAAACTGTTTCCATAAATGGAGTATATTCTGAAAACTTACACAGTCTTGTGGTGTCCCACAAGGGTCCATTTTAGGGCCCCTTTTATTTCTACTTTTTATAAATGATCTCCCTTTGTCTTTGAAAAATGTTGTTTCCGCAAAAGATCTGTATGCGAATGATACGACTATTTATGATGTTCAGACAGATAAAGCGACTCTCAATGCAAATCTGCAGACCGCGTTAAACTTATTGAAAACTTGGTGTCGAGAAAACGGTATGCTACTTAATACTGATAAAACTAAAGTTATGTTATTAACCAGTAGGCAAAAAAGAACACCTTTTACGGGGAAAGTTTTATCGTTAAACTTTAACAACGTTGAATTGCAACCTAGTAACAATGTCTATTATGAAAAGGTTTTAGGGGTCTATATAGATGAGAATTTTATTTGGAATACCCATTTTACGTATGTTTCAAAGAAGCGTATCTTCAAATTTGTGGCTATTGTCCTAAATTAAGAATTAGCTATCCGTAGAACACAGGCTTTTATTTTATAATGCATATATTAAAACGCATTTTGATTACTGTAAGCATTGTCTGGGGAAATTCTTCAAGCAATAATATTAACAAAATAAATAAGCTGCAAAGGCGTGCTTGTAAATTTATACTGGGCAAAGAATATACGAGTTTAAAAAAAGCTAGAAATCGTCTAAAAATACTGTCATTCGATGAAAGTGTATTTTTACAAAAAGCTAAGACAATGTACAAAATTGCAAATAAGATTGCCCCGAAGTACCTAATTGATTTGTTTCAAATACGAAACACTTATGCTAATAGTACGACTTTCCAATTTACGATCTGTATCCAACAGAAACTTTATTATACCAAAACCAAACATTAATCTATTTAAAAACAGTATTTCATACTCTGGTACTATAATATGGAATAGTATACCACTAGAAATTAAAAATGCTGACTATAAATTCATTCGTAAATAGATGTGTAGCATGGATTAAAAATTGAAATTACTATTTTATTGACCCCACCGCCATTACAATATCAATACATTGATTGATTATAAATTTACTGTAAGAAATCTGGGACAGAGACAGATCTGAGCAAGCGGCGTGGACCCGGATCAGACGCTGCAGAATGTTATGTCTGTTTAGGGTCTACAACGTTTGACACTCGTCCAGTAATATTTTAGGCGCATCAACTTGTGGTGGAATAGACCTTTACAAATTATAGGACAAGTATGGTAAGAAGTTAAAGGTGTCACAATATTTAAAGTAAATATTGCATATTAATAGACGTTTTCAGTGAGTCTCGCTTTCAAATTTTCTATAAAAAAAATGAAAAAGTCCGTATTTTATACCTGATGCAATATCTAGAATTTGTTATAGAATAACTGAAATGTAATACAATTAACAGTGAAACATAATGATGCTAAAGTTATACAATGTTTTAGCTCAGTCAGTATCATGCTAATCATCCTCTCATTATCATACTTGTAGCTATTGCATTGTATTTGTTGTTTTATTAATTTGTATTGTATGTATTTTAGAGGGCCTCATGGAAGATTGGCTCTGCCAAATGAGTCACCCTCTTTAAATAAAGCCAACTTACTTACATGTACTTACTTAGTGCATCGTATTTGAAAATAATAGTCGAAACAAGTAAAAATGAACCTATTCATATTTTACAAAATCTGATCAGTCTATGGTATTGGCTGAGTATTGTGCGATTCATGTGTTACAGTATTTTATACTAATGGCCTAATCAATGAATTTAGTGGACACCATTATGCACTAGACTGGTCCACTCACTCTGATCTCAGTATCACCTATGTTCAGAGGGACGTTTTCACTGGATAAGGATCTAATGAAAGGATTAGTATTGATGACACATAATTTTAGCAATAAATTTCAGTAAAGCAGATCATCTGTTCCAGCACCATTTTTCTAAACGACAGTGCATATTTCATTAAAAAAAAAAAAAAAAAAAGAAAAAAAAAGCAAAGAAATATTACTCAAAACAAAAATGGCAATTTACAGGTTCATGTAGAAAGAAAATCTTTGATCTTGATGACGCTGCGCAAGCTGATCTGGTTTGGTCGGCACTGGTTTACATACATACTATATACTATACTATGAGATATGGTATCCGGACAATATCCCTCCCGGACAAAAATCCCTTCTGCTCATTTTTGTATAGGTGGACATAATCCCTTCCGTGGTTTTTGCAACGTGGATATAATCCCCTCTGCTCGTTTTTATAAGGTGGAAAAAAATCCCTTTTGTGAATTTTCCAACTAGGACAAGACCCTCCTGGCTGAAACCCCTTACATCTCTCCAAGCTGATCAGAGTCTTACCTGGCCACTTTGCTACTATTTTAGCATTGTTTCGATAAGACTGCACAGCCACAATTCTTGGGACCTTTGTTACCCTTTAAATACATAGTAAACAGTGATGCGTTTGATCAAACCATCACGAAAACATGCCTATATAATATTGACCCGTTAAACCCACTTTTAAATAGTAAAATGGGGGTTTACAGGGATAATACAATATTTTTCTTATTTTTGCTTTTGCTCAAAAACATAGATTGCGGGTACTCGTTAAGACCGCCTCGGCGAGGTACCACAATCTATGTTTTGAGCAGAATATGAACAAAATTTTTCATCTGAACTCATATCTGGAGAAAATTTCAGTATTAGGTAGAATGTTCAGTATATTGAATTGCTTGTCGTAATGTTTTGGATGTGGAGG
>OZ024836.1:22007069-22285438 GCA_964016985.1 Anodontia alba | reverse complement strand
AAGCAAGTGCCTTGGGAAACAATTCAAACCACTAATTGCTTGGATGAAATGATTGAGATCTGGAATGAGTTATTTTTAGAAGTTATTAATAAGCACGCTCTTCTCAAATGCCACAGAGTAAAAAAGAAACGCCAGCCGGACTGGATTACTACCGAAATTTTAGATCTTATGAAAGAAAGAAATAAATGTAAAATAAACGGCAATATAGATCGCTATTAATTCTTGAGAAACAAAGTATCGGCACTTAATCATTTCAAAACGAAAAATTTACCAGGTCCAAATTGAAGAAAGCAAAGAGAACCCACGTACTATATGGAAATTGTTCAGAAAATTTGGAGCATCGTGCAAGAAACAACGTACAGAAAATATAATTGGTGTTAAAGTCAACGATAATTTTATATCCAATGAAAAGAAAATTGCCGATATCTTCAATACATATTTTGTTAATGTTACCTCAAAAGAACCAATTCAGATATCAGCTTTTGAAAATTTGAGAAATTTCGTTAAATCAAAAATGCTTCCAGATACATATTTTGACATTCCTCTTATAAATGTTGGTTTTGTTAAAAAGTATTTGTCAAGTCTTGATACGACAAAATCAACTGGACTAGACTGCATAGGGCCTAAATTTCTTAAATTAGCCCCAGATATTCTTGCATCGAGTATCACTTTTCTTATAAATAAAAGTATTACCACTGGTAACTTCCCAAGTATGTGGAAACATGCCCGAGTTAGTCCTGTTTTTAAGACAGGGTCTAATGATGAAGTGAATAATTATCGCCCTATATCATTTCTTCCTACACTTTCCAAATTGATTGAAAAATGGATTAATATAAAATTGTCTGCCTTTTTGAACAATCATAAACTTCTTTACAACACACAAAGTGGTTTCCGGGAAGGGTATTCTACTGAAACAGCACTTATTTTAATGTTAGATACTTGGCTGAAAGCTGTAAATGAAGGGCGTCTTGTTGGTAGCGTTATGGTCGACTTCCGAAAAGCATTTGATATGGTTGATCATAAGATATTGTTGAAGAAATTAAGTCTTTATAGATTTAGTAGCCTAACATTGTCTTGGTTTCGATGTTATTTATCCAACAGAAGTCAAACTGTTTCCACAAATGGAGTATATTCTGAAACTTACACAGTCTTGTGGTGTCCCACAAGGGTCCATTTTAGGGCCCCTTTTATTTCTACTTTTTATAAATGATCTCCCTTTGTCTTTGAAAAATGTTGTTTCCGCAAAAGATCTGTATGCGAATGATACGACTATTTATGATGTTCAGACAGATAAAGCGACTCTCAATGCAAATCTGCAGACCGCGTTAAACTTATTGAAAACTTGGTGTCGAGAAAACGGTATGCTACTTAATACTGATAAAACTAAAGTTATGTTATTAACCAGTAGGCAAAAAAGAACACCTTTTACGGGGAAAGTTTTATCGTTAAACTTTAACAACGTTGAATTGCAACCTAGTAACAATGTCTATTATGAAAAGGTTTTAGGGGTCTATATAGATGAGAATTTTATTTGGAATACCCATTTTACGTATGTTTCAAAGAAGGTATCTTCAAATTTGTGGCTATTGTCCTAAATTAAGAATTAGCTATCCGTAGAACACAGGCTTTTATTTTATAATGCATATATTAAAACGCATTTTGATTACTGTAGCATTGTCTGGGGAAATTCTTCAAACAATAATATTAAAAAAATAAATAAGCTGCAAAGGCGTGCTTGTAAACTTATACTGGGCAAAGAATATACGAGTATAAAAAAAGCTAGAAATCGTCTAAAAATACTGTCATTCGATGAAAGTGTATTTTTACAAAAAGCTAAGACAATGTACAAAATTGCAAATAAGATTGCCCCGAAGTACCTAATTGATTTGTTTCAAATACGAAACACTTATGCTAATAGTACGACTTCCAATTTACGATCTGTATCCAACAGAAACTTTATTATACCAAAACCAAACATTAATCTATTTAAAAACAGTATTTCATACTCTGGTACTATAATATGGAATAGTATACCACTAGAAATTAAAAATGCTGACTATAAATTCATTCGTAAATAGATGTGTAGCATGGATTAAAAATTGAAATTACTATTTTATTGACCCCACCGCCATTACAATATCAATACATTGATTATAAATTTACTGTAAAAATCTGGGACAGACAGATCTGAGCAAGCGGCGTGGACCCGGATCAGACGCTGCAGAATGTTATGTCTGTTTAGGGTCTACAACGTTTGACACTCGTCCAGTAATATTTTAGGCGCATCAACTTGTGGTGGAATAGACCTTTACAAATTATAGGACAAGTATGGTAAGAAGTTAAAGGTGTCACAATATTTAAAGTAAATATTGCATATTAATAGACGTTTTCAGTGAGTCTCGCTTTCAATTTTCTATAAAAAAAAATGAAAAAGTCCGTATTTTATACCTGATGCAATATCTAGAATTTGTTATAGAATAACTGAAATGTAATACAATTAACAGTGAAACATAATGATGCTAAAGTTATACAATGTTTTAGCTCAGTCAGTATCATGCTAATCATCCTCTCATTATCATACTTGTAGCTATTGCATTGTATTTGTTGTTTTATTAATTTGTATTGTATGTATTTTAGAGGGCCTCATGGAAGATTGGCTCTGCCAAATGAGTCACCCTCTTTAAATAAAGCCAACTTACTTACATGTACTTACTTAGTGCATCGTATTTGAAAATAATGGTCGAAACAAGTAAAAATGAACCTATTCATATTTTACAAATCTGATCAGTCTATGGTATTGGCTGAGTATTGTGCGATTAATGTGTTACAGTATTTTATACTAATGGCCTAATCAATGAACTTAGTGGACACCATTATGCACTAGACTGGTCCACTCACTCTGATCTCAGTATCACCTATGTTCAGAGGGACGTTTTCACTGGATAAGGATCTAATGAAAGGATTAGTATTGATGACACATAATTTTAGCAATAAATTTCAGTAAAGCAGATCATCTGTTCCAGCACCATTTTTCTAAACGATAGTGCATATTTCATTAAAAAAAAAAAAAAAGAAAAAAAAAGCAAAGAAATATTACTCAAAACAAAAATGGCAATTTACAGGTTCATGTAGAAAGAAAATCTTTGATCTTGATGACGCTGCGCAAGCTGATCTGGTTTGGTCGGCACTGGTTTACATACATACTATATACTATACTATGAGATATGGTATCCGGACAATGTCCCTCCCGGACAAAATCCCTTCTGCTCATTTTTGTATAGGTGGACATAATCCCTTCCGTGGTTTTTGCAACGTGGATATAATCCCCTCTGCTCGTTTTTATAAGGTGGAAAAAAATCCCTTTTGTGAATTTTCCAACTAGGACAAAGACCCTCCTGGCTGAAATCCCCTACATCTCTCCAAGCTGATCAGAGTCTTACCTGGCCACTTTGCTACTATTTTAGCATTTTTCGATAAGACTGCACAGCCACAATTCTTGGGACCTTTGTTACCCTTTAAATACATAGTAAACAGTGATGCGTTTGATCAAACCATCACGAAAACATGCCTATATAATATTGACCCGTTAAACCCCACTTTTAAATAGTAAAACTGGGGTTTACAGGGATATACAATATTTTTCTTATTTTTGCTTTTGCTCAAAAACATAGATTGCGGGTACTCGTTAGAACCGCCTCGGCGAGGTACCCACAATCTATGTTTTGAGCAGAAATATGAAACAAATTAGAATTTTTCATCTGAAAACTTCCAATTATTTGGTGGTAAAATTTTCAGTATATTTGAATAGGCTTGTTCTCGTAATGTTTTGGATGTGGAGGATCCAATTTATCGGATTGAACATTTCCGACAATAGCAAGTTCTTCAAGTGAAAACTCCGATAAGACTGCACAGCCACAATTCTTGGGACCTTTGTTACCCTTTAAGTAAACAGTAAACAGTGATGCTTTTGATAAAACTTTTGGATGTGCAGTCAGATCTGAGTCTTTGCTTGGTACACATGTGAAATAGTAAGAAATGTTATGCATGTGCTCAATTTTTACATTTATAATAGAAAGTATTTATCAACATTTTAATCGAACAAACAAACAAACATTGATCTCTAAATAATTGTTTTGTCCAACAACATTGACATCCATTTAAGAACAGAACAGATCTTTATTAAGAACTCCAAAGGGCTATAAAGCCCATCAGGACATAACATTTAACAGTGTGATGGCGAATATACACAATGACAACATTTTACATACACAAATCTGTAGTAAGGCTCAGTACTAGTAAATATGTATTAATCCAAATGATTTGAAAAATTAGTTATCTGAATAACTACCCAGAAAGGACAAGCCAAAGTGATTGGGGCTTGTCTCTACCCGCTTTGGCTCACCTGTCTGGGCAGCTATTTTCAGCAGTAGTGTAGAAATCTGTGTTGTAATATACGTCGTACTATTTATCCTTCAGACAAAATATTTGCATACACTAATAAGACATAAGATAGGAAATAGTGACATACGGAGAAGGTGTACACAGTTAAAATGATTTTATACATTGATTTTATTTATTTATTTTATTTATTTATTTTTTTTTATATATATATATACTTTTGCTTTGTAACCTGGAGCATGAGCTACCAAAGGATATGTACAAAAGTGTTTATTTATGAATAGAATAGAATAGAACAGATTTATTTCAAAATTCCAATAGGTATTAAAGCCCTTGAGGATATAATACAAACATATACGATGGCATATGACAGTCATTAAAGATACAAAAGCATTTTCTGTTAATACCTGAAAAAAAAATCAATACATTGGTATATAATTAACATTATGGGGTAAGCAACATTATGTGGAGAAGATGATATCTCACAAAACAGGGAAATCAGAAAATTAAAACAGTAGGTCGTGAACAAACTCAGTTGCACCAGCCGTCTCTTGCCAGACATCTTTAAGAATCTCATGCTACAGGAACGTGTGGCGGACCAATGTCCAGACAGCACGTCCCTGCATTCTTTCTTTCTTATGCAAGACACATCCCGCACAGAACCGGCCACAATCTACCGTTCCAAAATCTAACACTACCAGTAGTTATCTAACACATAAGTTCTATGCGAACATATCTCAATTTAACTTTGTACATAAAATAACAATAACAATAATAATAATGATAATAACAATAATCACAACAATAATAATAATTATTATCATTATTATTATTATAATATCATTAATGTTCAACTCTTTTATATATATATATATATATATATATATATATACATACACACATACACACATATACATACACACACACATATATATATATATATATATATATATATATATATATATATATACATATATACATACATACACATACATATACATATATATATACACACGCATACACACACACATATATATATATTTTTTTTTCAAGTAATAAACGGGTATTTCATAATCTGAGGATAAAGAATGACTGGCACACGATATGGCCTATCCACACCAACATGCCAAATGCCATTCCATGTACACAGTGCTGCATATATGTACTCACTTAGATTATATTTCTAGACTAATTGCATTTTCATTTTTTCTTTTTTCAAAGAATGAATAAATCATGAGGACACAGACTGACTGGCAAATTGTACGGCCTGTCCACACTCATCCGCCATTATGTCAGCCCATATCCACATGCTCTACATCATTAACTGAACTGCCTGCTATCTATTGATAGGAAAAAAAAGAGTAGGGCGTGGGTGGTGGGAGAAAGAAAATAAGTATAGAAAGATTACAAAGATAATTGTGTTAACTGTGACCATTAATTAGGTAATTAGAAAAATGATTGACCTTAATAGCACTCAATTAGAAATAGTTTTTTAGCACATTCAATTTTTTTTCTTCAGTTTTTTTGGTAATAAGCACATATTTTATCTCGTTTTCTTAACATATTTACAGGACATTGTATGACAAAACCAATAATTTTGTCTTTGAGTCCAACCAAAACTCAGATTAGCCTGGACATCTTCCCAGTCTGATCAGGGTCTTCACTTTCTTCATGGTGAATGCTTTTAATAATATAACTATCAAGGATTCAAGAAGGACAGTTGTCAGTTTCTGGCGAAAGACTGTGCACAATACTGGTTAACCGCTTAGAGGACCAAGCCTGCCCAGTAAACGTGTGGTTAGGTAAACTGACCGCGCTCAACATGACCCCATTGGGTTGACTGGGCCGTAAAACCTCAACACAAAACTATCAAGGACAATAATACAGAAAATATTTATCTAAAGAAAACAAAAGAAAAGAAAAAACAAAAACAAAAACAAAAAAAAAAAAAACAACTAAAAAGGCATGTCTTAAATCTGTTTGATACAACCATTACGAAAACATGCCTATTCAAATATGTAGAAAATTTCACCTCCAAAAACTTAAAATTTTCAGATAAAAAATCTGATATTTTTCTTATTTCTGCTCAAAACATAGATTGTGGGTACTCGTAAAAACCGCGAGCAGAAATAAGAAAAATAAAGTATACCCCTGTAAACCCCAGTTTTACTATTTAAAAATGAGGTTTAAGGGGGTCAAAATTATACAGGCGTGTTTTCGTGATGTTATATGTTCATGGTAGTCCTATTCAGCTTAGGAACTTACAAGACAGATATTTGTGTTGGTATACACACAAGAGTGTGCAGTTTATAAAAGAAGCTGGGGAGGATGGGCAGGGGGGATTCTATCCACCTTGTAAATTAAGCAGAAGGGATTTTTTCCTAGTTGGAAAATTTACAGAAGGGATCCTGTCCACCTTGTAAAAATGAGCGGGAGCGATTATATCCAGGTTGCAAAAAATATAGGAGGGATTATGTCCACCTATACAAAAATGAGCAGAAGGGATTATGTCCGGGAGGGATTTTGTCCTACACTCATGATATATATATATATATATATATATATATATATATATATATATATATATATATATATATATATATATATATGAGACCCTTCAAGTAGAAATAAGAAACGACCTTATGGTATTTGAGACCAGCTTAGACCATGGTGAACCGGCTTTTCCGCGCAGTCTGATCTGGGTCTACACAAATCACCAACAGAATAGTTTGTGTCAACGTTTTGTTGTCCAACTGAACCTTTATCACTCTCTGGGCTAACTCAGCAGATGACAAATTCATGACTTTTTTCTTATTTTCTCCCATAAAACAGGTCTTGACATTTCACGCAAATTATCTCCACCGAAGACAATTTGCATGGAAAGTCAAATCATGTGGAGATAATATGTATTAAATGCCGACACCTGTTTTCAGGGGAACATAAGAAACATACTTCAAAATGCATCTGCTGAAAATTTTATATAGAGTAATTTGCCTTCAAGGAAAAATAAGAAGAAAAAAACTTTAAAATGTCATCTGCTGAATATTTTATACCGAGTACTAAGCGCTAAAACATTTAATTGTCAAAAAACGTTGATTGTCATGTTGTGTAAAAATAATAGGCTTCACAAAGTATAATAATTAATCATGTTAATTCTTTCGAAAATACCAAATTATCTTAATTATAATTGTTTTATAAAAAAAAAAAAAAGAAAATATAATAAAAAAAATACAATTTTGATACGTAGCTACATATTACTTTTGTTGTAAAAACATGGTTTAATACGGTCCGGACTAACAGGTATTTATGATTCGATTGGTCTAAATACATACAAACGGTGCCAAACGGTCAAATGATTGACCGAAACGGAAAACGGCGTTTCGATAAGATCAAATGATTGGCCGAAACGGTGAAAAGCGTTTTGTTAAACGTTAGTAATTTTTCAGTGCGCATGTGCAAATTTAGCGTTTGCGTGAAACGCTTTGCTCTGTAATTTGATTGGCCGAAACGATATGAAACGCTAGAAACGTTGTCGAAACGCAAACGTTATGCAACGATTTCAAAACGCACCCCAAACGCATAAACGGACAAAAGAAATGCTGTCGCTACTGTAGCTTCCTTTTGCTACATAGGAGACATGCTCTCAGTAGTCGGTGGCTGTAAACTTTCAAACCGCGTGCGATTGTCGTAATTTTGTGTGTTCTTTGTTTCCAAAGGCCATCCTTTTTGACTTCTGTTTCAACCACACCAGTTGTGAAAACCGCCTGGAAGAAGTTCAAGGAGCTGCTATCAGCTCTCTCTCTCTCCGCCACCTCTATTTCAAGACAAGTTGCCGCGTGTACAGCTCTTTAGTGCGGAGCTAGTCGATGCCAAATGTTGGGAATTTTGGCTAATATGTGGTAAATAGTAAATATGATATATCTCTGCAAAGACATATGGGCCACATCATGAGAAAATGTACCTTCTGACAAATATGCACTCAACGAAGTCTCAAATCAGCCTGTGCGTCCATACAGTCTGATCAGCATAAAACAGGACCTTTATATAATATGCTGAGAATACTTTTAACATGTTTCGTCCACAGTCTGAAGATGTGCATGTTTTTTTCATACAACCCTTGCTTTATCTTTTTCTCGCTTTTTTTTTTTACTTTTTGGGTATCTTGTGGGTACCATGTGATTTTGATTTCTCATACAATTTTAAACCGTTTTTTTTTTTTTTTTTTTTTTTTGTTTTTTTGTTTTTTTTTTTTTTTTGTTTTTTAAACTTTGCACGTTTTCTCCCGGATCTGCAGAAGTGTTTTGATACAAGTGAGTGTTTTTTCAGATAGTTTGCTTATTGTTGGACACTGTATTTTATCTAATGGTAGCTATATTTCTGAAACTGAAAAGTTCTTTTGTTCTGCATGAATTCTGGAAATTGGCCTATAAGACTTTCTTTAAGGATAATAATGGTCAGCCATTACTGCAAACTTTGTGAAATATGGAGAAGATTGAAACATTGTGAACATTATAAAAGCATTTACGACTTGAGGAAACATGTTATTCCATCACAAACACATAAAGTATTGTCTAAGGACGTATTGTCAAACACGAAATTAAATGACACGAAAACTATTGAATTTTCCCCTGAAAATCACCTTTTTTATATTGCGAATAACTCGAATTCTATTTGCCAAAATCGCAAAAATTTATATCATAGAAATGCATACAAGACGCTGCAGGCAAAAGGTAGGTAAAAACTTCAAGATTTTTAATAATACTCCCGATAGAGGTAAAAGTGTGAGAAAAAAAATCAAAATAACTCAAGAATTTACCTCGAAAACGCCTGTTTTATTTTGCGAATTACTCTATCTCTGTTTATACAAGCCGAAAGTTCTTTTTTTAACGTAAACTGTAACCTCTTCTTAAGGGAAACAGGTTTCTCAAAAGACATGAAATCGACGCCTTTCATTCCAAAAACACCTTGTAAAAGTTTATATGTCAGTATTAATTTTCTACATGTACAAAAAACTTGTTGGATACAATCCTGAAGAAAGAAGTGCAATCCTTGTTCAAAAGTGTTTCTCCTTGACAGGTTCCCTTTGATAACTGAGCTTGTTTGCTTATAACACATACAGCCGCTGACGT
Source organism: Anodontia alba (assembly GCA_964016985.1). Lineage (NCBI taxonomy): Eukaryota > Metazoa > Mollusca > Bivalvia > Lucinida > Lucinidae > Anodontia > Anodontia alba. The sequence continues at coordinate 22,275,911 of OZ024836.1, read as the reverse complement.
AGCATTATTCGCCAAAAGAAGAGACATCTAGCGAACTTTATACATGTATGTCAGTTAATTACTCAGTTATTAAGAAAGGTTTCTAAACTTACGTTTAAATGTGTGCCAGAGACATTTTATTTTGTTTCCGCCTGTTATACCCATTGAAAACGTGTCGCCGAAAATGACCAAGCGGATCCAGCGTGTACATTTCTTGAGCGCTGCCTGTTAATGAACAGGGTCATCCAGTTTTATGTAAGCTTCCCAAGTCGCATGGAATAATACTTTGGGTCTCAAAGCTTCATTTACATTCAAAGAATGACAAATAACTTCGCAAACAATTGGAACAGCACATGCTTCTAACACTACAAAAATGACCACTGGCTTTTGTTTAGCTAGATCCTTGATTATTAATTTCATACTGATAATCATAAACTAAACAGTGAAAATGTGGCCAGATCCCCCTTAAAGTGAAAGTAGGAAATAAAAAATAATTACATGATTACAACAGCAGAGTGAGGGATAGTTTTAATTTAGAAAGGATACATAATGACATTAGACGTGTTGTGCTCCATGTATAAGATGATAGTTTTAACATTAAACCAGGCCGTCTTCTTAAGAAACTTTTTCTGTGAACGTTTGTCAAGTAAATTTTATGCATGCAATTTTCAAGTTCATTAGTATTACTAGCACATTCCCTCAGACTCAATCAAGTCAATTAAGCTTATATTATTTCTAGTTTCTTGCATATGTTGGAATAAATTGCTACATTGTGGTGATAATACTTTTCTTGTGGCAACATTGCCATAATATTGGCAGAAATTTATGTTCCAGTTCATATCTGGATGGTTTTAGCAGTATTGCATCAATATTGCCAGAAAGGATCATTCCGGCAAAATTGTGGGTAACTAATTTGCATACGAAATCCAGTATTGCCGCAATATTGCCAGAATATATTGCGGCAATATTGCTGCAATATTGTTGCAATATTTCCGCAATATATTGCCAGAAGCCCTGTATTTTGGTTTAGGAATTATCTATCAAATTATCTCCGCTAAAACTGTTAAATCAAAAGTAAAATATATAAAATAAATAAATAAAATAAATAAAAACTGTAGATATGTATAACTTGTTGTTAAAAAGGGATTTAATATGGCCTTTGCCCTCCATTAGTAAGAGAAGAAAGAAACGAGCCTTGATTTTAAAAAATAGTTTGTTCAGTTTTGCAACCTTCACTCTAAAAACATTTATAAAAATAAAACAAAAAAAAACAAAAAACTAAAAACGTTGACATTAAGTGATCCACTGGAAGGAAAAAGGATTGAAAGAAATAAAAAAGGTTAAAACATTGTGACATATTATAAGCAATTTTGTATTATGATACAGAAAAAAACACTAACTTTTATTAATGATTTACGAAAAAAGTATATATAAAAATAACAAAAAAAATTCAATTTCATCCTTTCATCTTTGATACAAGACATTTCCATCTGAAACTATCGAATAGATACAGAGTAATTTTACCAATGTGTGAAGTTCTAGATTAGCACGTGAATCCGCGCATTCTGATCTGGTTCGTTGCTGCTCGTCTGTATTCGATACGATCTGCCCTTACTCCGGCACACCGTCTTCTTATATTTAAATCTAAGTTATACCATGGCTCGTCCGCATGTACGATGTGATTAATGTACGAGCGTAAGCACGGGCACTAATGCAAAACCATATATAACTGAATTTCACATTTGCAGGTTTGTAGATTATATACATTGCGAGATATTTCATGCTGAATGTTGTGATAAATGGGACATTCGTGCATTCTGATTTGGTTCGTTCCTGCACGTCTGTACATTGTTTTAATCGATACGATCTGCCATTTTTTCTTCAGCCCATTATTTAATATTTAAATATAGTGTGCTATAAATCCGATTTTCTAGACTAGCTTCTGCATCCGCACATTCTGATATGGTTCGTTGTCCGTTCCTCCGTACATTATTTTATCTTATTATAAATAAGAAGCACATCGTCTGCCTATATTTAAATGTGGCTTGCAATAGGCCAAATTCAAGATTAGAATGTGCATCTGCGTATTCTATATAGGTTACTGCTGCTCGTCCATATATTTGTTATATTTGATTAGTTCTGCAGCTACTCAAGCACATCCTTTTTAGTTTGCAATATACAAAATTCTAGATTAGAATATGCATCCGCACATTCTGATCTTGATCATTGCTGCTCGTCCATACATTCTTTCATTTGTTAGGATCTGCCTTTACTCCAGCACATCGTTTTCTGATACAATATATATTCAACAGCTGATCAACATATTCAGTTATTCCTTTCTTTGTCCCGATTTTCTCTTGTGCAGAGGCAATACCGGAATTTTACTTTGTGCAACAAAATGACAATTCACATTGACTTTGCACAGAATATATATATATATATATATATATATATATATATATATATATATATATATATATATATATATATATATATATATATATATATATATCTTCCAACTTTGTTCCGAAGGTTTCCACTTTGCGCAGAGGCATTTACTTGCATGATAAACCAGTCGAATGCCTTGCGCATTTCTAAAATTGTACCGTAACACACACACACACACACACACACACACACACACACACACACACAAGTTAGTGAGCAGACGTTAGTGACTTTATGAACGGCAATAAACGTCTAATTGCTGAAGTTTAAAACAAGGCTCTTCAATATTCTCTTAATTTTATCGTCAATAGTATGAATATACAGTCAGAGGCCGACAGTAATTCCAGGAAAATATTTTCTCATAGACTTTAATGCATTTTAATGTTTGCAAAACACTTAATATTGTGTAACATTGTAAAGAAAATACTGACGTACCGTAATGATTGGAAAGGTAAATGTAAAATATATGACTGATAAATATCAGATATCTGTTTTCTCAGATACAACAATTTAAATTAAGAGGAAATTTTAGAAATGGCAGATTTCCATTGACGTCAATGTTAACGTCGCTCAAAAAGTACCCAAAATGTCTTACACAAAATTTAATTCTTTGTCTCTCAAGTTTGCAGAGAGAAAGTCCAATGAGACTCACAATGTATATTACATAAATCGTCCAGCTTTCAAATGATGTAAAGGTCATAAAGATATAAACAATTATTTTTATTATTGTTTTTATTTTGTAAACATGACAATGCATTGAACTCTATGTGATTTTTGACGCTGTGGAATTACTTTTGATCCCCGACTGAAACAACATTGGGTTGAAAAATGTTTATCTCGTGATTGTGTCTTTTTGGGTATCGCCACTGACTTTTGATTGTACATTTGATCTGAAAATTGGCTTACAATTTTGTTTCTAACAATCAATCTTGTTATTACAAACACATTATTATTTTTATTTTCATGTTGATTTTTTTCCTGAGTGTACTCGTATAATCGAACACATTTTTGATGACAGTTTAGTTGCAAATATTAAAAGAAAGATGCTGTAACAAGTTTAACTTTATAATAAAGACATCAGCCATGTATTTTAAAACCACCTTCTTTTACCAGGCAAAACAAATTTTCTTTTTGAGTCTAGAATTAAAGTATCAAAGAATTCTATACAGGGATTGTTTTTATTCCAACAGAAAAAGCCATAGGTAGTGTTGTTGTTGTTTGGTGATTACTATATCAATGCATTGCAATAGAAATTTGGCAGCATTTATTCCAGTATTTAGATTTCTACTGGTGAGAAGTCTTTTGTAGACGAGCACAAAATTCATAGCGCCAGATTAGCGGTAAGTATTAAAGAAAACGGCTCCGACGTTGTACTGGTAGCAAACACTTCATCAAAGTCCATGATTATGTGCCGCTACGTTTTAGCAAGAAAAAATATGCAGGACCAATTTCATGCTAAGCTCAGTTGAGCATGAAAGAAGTTTATAACCTCGGGACCAGGGCAGACATTTTCGAGCGTTCTGTTTATCGACATATAAAGAAACTGTAATAGAAAAGTCCAAAGTTTTCCATTTTTATACTACCTTGACAAAAAAAACTGTTTAAAGATAAGCTGCTTGATCATATTGAAGAAACATTTAAGAAACGGAAAGATTCTTGCATTTGTTTTGTACTGAAAACAATCGTTTTTCCCTACAGAGGCTCAACAGAAGTACACTTTATGCTCTTGGCAAAAAATGGTACTCTTATACATCTTTCTGATGAAATCAGATACCAAATTGTTTTATGGGTATTTCGATGGAAATAATTGTGATTCTCATGTTGTTGTTTTATTTTTCTGTTAGTGCAAATGTTCAGGGTTTATTCATTTTATAGCTAGGGACGTCTGTGCTTTGTGATCGTGTCCTTCTCTGGGTAACTTCATTTGTGTCGTGTCGTGTAAAAACTGTTCGGGGTATAAGGCTGGCACAATTAATCGGATAATCGATTAATTAATCGGTAAATACCACAAAAAATAACTATCATTACAGATTTTCTAATAATCGATCATTTGATTTCTGTGTCTGTTACTTTACCATATTTACCCTTAGTATTCAGACACCTCAACCTCCTTACCACACTTTATCTAAAATTTGAACAAGTACAATTTACTACCTACTTTAGTGTCTTAAATAGCTGGATGAGTGAGAAATAGTGTAGACTCGGATGGGTGTCGGTTCCGCGTCTAAACTGGGTCTACACTGTTTAGCCAGCCCTATCGGGGTATATGCGAATAGTGAAGATCGGAATGAGCCTACACATTAGCTATCTTTGATTAAACATGGTGATGCTTCTCAATATGATATTTGCTGTCTGCATATCCCCTAAATGCATGTTTTACATGCCGTGTCGTATTTAAGCTTTTTAACATCATGCATATCTATTCACGCATCAAAACAACATCAAATGATGCTTAGTAAACGGAAGACAGTTCAAAGCTAATTTAAGCACCAAAATATCAGATCCGATTGATGTCTCCACAGTCAAACCAGGGTCTTTGTGGTCAGAAAATAAACTCTTCGTTATCAGTTGTGCCTGTACACGTATATATTAATGACCCTGGTCACATTCCATGGATAGTCAGACTGATCCGATCCTCGACTGAACAATACCAGATGGGGAAGGAAGTCAAACGGCATTACAGTTGACACTTTATTGAAACTAATTACACAAATGTATGTAACTTAGGAAGAAAACAAAACTACATAGACATGCAAATAAACACAGCAGACCACCACTAATAGTTTTGAGACGTGTCACAACTTGAGAAAAATCACTGCTTCAAGTAATGCCACAAGTGCTTGATGAAGGCCCATTCTGTCTGCATGTAAAATTAAAGTGATCGTGTGACTGCGAATGCAAAACTACGCCGTCATGTGCGGAAACTTTATTGTGATTTGCGCTATTTAAACGGCAATATATTTTCAGACTACTGACCAAATTATGAATTTTTATCAGAAATCTGTGTATGTTATGATCTCTTGTTTGAAGACTGTGGCTTTTTGTGCGCTGTTTAAGCAGTTTATTGGTTATAAATACTGACACTTGGCTGGACGAATTCATTGATATAAAACATCCCGTCTTCGCTTTGTAATAGCTTATTCCTCTAACGTTACAGGAATATGTTCAGAAAAGAACTTGTATGTGTACAGTTCAAAACGTACATGTTTCAGATATATAGCTAAACGTCAGTTTATATAGCCAGCAACTGAAATTGTATATAGTATTACGTTTTCCTTTAGTTGGTCTCATATACGACGTGAGTGACTGTCGCAAGGCGTTTTAACACACACACACACACACGCGCGCGCGCGCGCGCACACACACACACACACACACACACACACACACACACACAACAACAACAACGTCGTGCTTTGTTCTGACAATAGAATTTTGTATATCACTCGAATCATCTTAAATCAAATGTCACTATGTATATAGTAAACAACACGTCGTAGATTTGCCCTATGCTAATATCGCCCAAATGTTAAACGCGTAAGAGACAGTCTGGTATCTTACAAAACAATTTTCTAATTCTACTGAAACAGTAAAATCCAAGTGTCAACTGTCATTTTGCTCATCGTATGAATTTTATTACGCACACGCTGCTGGATACATAAATGCCCGATAAAAAATTTTTGCAGTATTTCCATCAAAGTTTATATTTCAGTCATTACACTTGCATAAAAATGATAGTTTTCCATGTTTCTTTTTCAAAATTACCAAAACTTTATCATAACATGAAATATACACCAAGCACCAGTTTGTAACTGTTTGCTTTGTCTCGAATATGTGCTCACCAGACAAAAATGTGGACAATATTTGGTCAAAATAGTCAAACTCTTTTTGCACCGTCTTAAATGAATACATGTTATAGTGTTGGTAGTTGCAAAATCTATACTGTGTCCAGATTTTAGAAGACAAGTAACCTCAATTGTGTCCGATAAAATGGCGACTGGCCACGACATTTTCTTTGGTGCGGTTTATATGTTTCTTTGGATACTCGTTAGAACCACCTTGGCGAGGCCCTACAATCTACTTTTTTAACAAAAGTAAGAAAAATAATGTATACCCCTGTAAAATCCAGTTTTATTATAGGTGTGTTTTCGTAATGGCAAATTGCCAAAACTTTCAACTGTTCTTATTGTGTAAACGTCTGTTATTGTTGTTGAAAATCCTCAGAGTCTTTGTTCTAGATAATATTTTCACCGTCTAAGTGAAGATTTTGGTTTTCTATAATCCATGTTATGTTAATATTTAATTTATTTCGATACTTTTTGTACGTATTGTATGTTTATAAATCCAGTCATCATAGTGTAATGTACGTTGAGAAGATATATCCAATCATCATGGCGCAATGTACGTTTGAAAGGAGTAGTTTAGGAATATTTGCCATAGACATACTCTGCCATCTCGATGTATGTTGCATCTTGGTTAAACATATTAAATGCTATTGATACACCCAGACTGACGAGGTCATAGCCTACATAGCTACCACCTTTCAAAGCTTCCATTTTCGCTATTTTGTATGTTGCCGTATCGATGTACACCTGCAAAAGAAATAAAATGGGTTTTGACCAACATAAAATTGGTTGTCTGCAAAGATCAACAGTGGCAAAGCCAGAATTGAATAATTTTTACGCATACCCCCAAAAAATCTTGAAAACTATGCTTAGAATCACTTCCAAAATAGAATCTAGGAAGCTGAGGGCGAGGGTTAGGATCCCGTAAAGCAAGCTTAAGCCCCCCGCTCCCTCCCCCACGCATGTAACGTACATGTGTAATGAGCGCTACGCCTAAATAAAGGCATGCCGTGAGCATGTACTTATTAGAATCGCTTCGATGAAGCGATTCTGGTGAGTACACACACCACAAAGTTTTAAGATAAAATAAGAAAATCTCCTTTAATTATCTGCAACTATTTTTTATCTTGAGCTTTGCGAAAATTTTCTACGGACTCCGGAACAAGGTCGAAACAGCCATGGTAAACATGCCAAGGCGTTAGTGCCATTGACTGTTCATTGTAATTCACCAAACCAGTCAAACCCTGAACGCAGAAACTCGTAATAATTTGGTACAGATGGTATCTCATATCAGCTGAAGTTCACTGGAGCAGGTGTCGGTGCCGTATTGTGTAGATAATAGTGCTGGTATCTGTGCCGTATAGTGTAGTTAATAAAGCTGGTATCAGTGCCGTATAGTATAGTTAATAAATCTGGTATCAATGCCGTGTAGTGTAGTTAATAGCGCTAGTGTCAGTGCCATATAGTGTAGTTAATAGAGCAGGTATCAGTGCCGTATAGTGTAGTTGATAAATTTGGTATCAGTGCCGTATAGTGTAGTTGATAAATTTGGTATCAGTGCCGTATAGTGTAGTTAATAGAGCTAGTGTCAGTGCCATATAGTGTAGTTAATAGAGCTGGTATCAGTGCCGTATAGTGTAGTTAATAGCGCTAGTGTCAGTGCCATATAGTGTAGTTAATAGAGCTGGTATCAGTGCCGTATAGTGTAGTTAATAGCGCTAGTGTCAGTGCCATATAGTGTAGTTAATAGAGCTAGTGTCAATGCCATATAGTGTAGTTAATAGAGCTGGTATCAGTGCCGTATAGTAAAGTTAGTATTTTCTGGTCCTTTGTGATCTTCATTACGCAATATATCGAAAATTTTTCCCCAAAAAAGTTATCAGATAAAAGTTATGACATTTTTCATATTTCTGCTCAAAAACATAAATTGTGGGTACTCGTTAGAACAAGTACCCACAAACTATGTTTTGGAGCAGAAACAAAAATGATGTATACCCCTGTAAACCCAGCTTTACTATATAAAAGTCGGATTTAAGGGGTCAAAATTATACAGGTATGTTTTCGTGATGTTGAACTGGATTTTTTTTTTTCGAATTTTATGTGGGTCACTGATGATGCCTAATGGGCCGAAACAAGCTAATCTGATCCTGCAACTACCGTTTTTTTTTTGTTTTTTTTTTTTTTTTTGCGGGAGGTGGATGGGGGAGCGGGTGGGTGTGTGCTCAGCACTATCAAGGGACATACCTTTTAGATTATTTTGGTATTTACACTAGATCGTCAGACCAAAGGACGCGCATCGTTTTAATAACATATACTGAAAGTAAAGGTCTCTGTTTTCTATTAAAGCACTCATATACAAACCTCTCTGAGCAGTGGCTGGGTAGCATTCTGCCAGTCCCCGTAGTAGGTCATAAGCTGGTTAAGCTTGGCAGTCATCGTGACGTTCTTGTCTACTACAGTGTCACCACAAACTAAGATAAACAAATATAAATCAACTTTTGTCCTTTCGACATCACTCAGAAAGACGTTTTAGCTTGGCGTTTTATTTTAAAAGAAAATACTTTGTCTGATTGATCATATCCATACCAATGCAATTTTTGTAGTAAAGTGATTTTTTTTAAATATTTGTCTAAGAAAATATTTTTACATGTCTTTGCCAACTTTAAATTATTGATGTTTCTCAACTACTTAGTGAAAACTAACGGAACTTGTTGAAACTCTGCCTCCAAGTTACCTACCCTATAGATTTACATTCATTTTATACTAATGGAAAAGTGAAGATATAGACCTTTTTAATACTACTAACCACATGACTACAATGTTATGCCACGTGACCAGAAATTGTGGATGGCAAAAACATTTCCGGTTCAACTGATACCAATGGAGTCAAGCCAAATTTTAAGTCAAGCTTTGATGCATTGACTGAGTTGGGAGCATTTATGCGAACCGAATTTTTATGTATTTCTGTATTAAGAGTAGCATCGGGACCCAGGGTGAAGTTAGCTAGATGTAAAAGTGCTTTAAACCCCCAGTGGTTTGCTCTACCGACCGTTCTAAGGCGGTGGTCCCGGTGTTAGTCTTACTCTTTGTTGCTTTATGGTTTATTCTACGAGGCGATATGTTGTATGTCTTTCCGTGTGTCATTTTGTTCTTGTGTTTTTCAGTCGTTTTAGTGTTGCAATTACCTCGCTTGGGGAAGAGAGAGCTAATCTTAGTGCTTTTCATACGTTTGTTTGGTTTGTGCTTGTTTAGATTTGTCGGTTTCCTCTTCCTCTTGGGGTCATGGAAGGGCTGCGGTTTGTGATTGTGGCACTCCCTGGACTTTTCTCTTATCTTTGTTTTTCTATAAATATTCTTTTTAGAAAACTAATGCCTAGAATTTTTTATGTGCATAGGTAGTGATGATAAATGGTTTTTCATTAGTTCATGACAAAAGTTTGCAAATTTACTTATTCTGTGTAAAGCGCCACGCAAAACACGACTTTCTGAAAGATGTCGAAAGCCTAAGATTAAGATTAAGATTAAGATTTATTCAGGCATTAAGATCAACATATAAGCATCAACAAAAAAGCGATATGGCATATGAATGAGACTTATTACATGGCAATATATTCAGTGATTACGAGGGTCATGCAAAAAGTTCTGTCTCTAATAGGCTTTCTTTGCTTTATCCCAGGTATATTTTAAAACGCATCACTGCACTTGAATAGTGTGTTAAATAGCTAATGATACCCGTTTATGTCATGCAAATTGCTGTCCAACTGACCGAGTTATTTCAAATTGAAATAGATGCAGTCATATACACTGACCAATTTACTTGTTACATTGGAATATGGAGCAGAAGACTAAACTTCGTATCTATATTAAATGCCGCATTAGGTTTACTATAGATTCAAAGCAGATATTAATGAATTGTGTGGTATATATGGACCTCGGACCATTTCAATGCGCACAGGTTTTAGTTTGCTTAAAGCTTTTAAAGCTGGGAAATTATCTGTTGAAGATGATACCCGTCCTGGAAGGCCTAAAACCTCTGTTACCAAGGCTAACATCGCTGCTGTAAAGATTGTGGTCTAACAGGATGCGCGATTGTCTGTCAAAGATATAGCTAGTTGTACTGGCATATCAGAAGGCAGTGTGCAAACAATTCTGAAAAAGCATTTGGACCTGAGAAAGGTTTGCGCTAGGTGGGTACCTCATTTGCTCACTGAGGAGCAAAAGACACAACGCCTTAAATGAATCCGGGAACTTTTGAAATCATACAAAGGCTGTATTAGACGGGTTATTTCTAACTTGCTAACAGGTGATGAAACCTGGGTGCACATGTTTGATCCACAAAGAAGGGCAGATAATAAGCAATGGATGCGAAAAGATAAAAAAACGCCCATGTATTGCCAAGAGAACCATAAGTTCCAAAAAGATGCTGTACGCAATTTTCTTTAATTCAAGTGGGCCAGTCGTTCAAGTGCCTTGTCACGCTGGACGATTCTACAAGAATTCTGTACTGAAGAAAGTGAAAAAGTTTTACAATAAGAAACGACCAAGCAAAGGATGGCCAGGAGTCCACCTTTTACATGACAACGCCTCCTGTCATGTGTGAGGTTGTTAAGTCTTTCTTGGCTTCTGAAAAGGTAAAAGTTTTAAACCATCCACTTTATTCACATGACCTGAGTCCCTGTGACTTCTTTTTATTTCCAATGCTTAAGAAAATGCTTTCTGGAAATAAGTATACGTCTAGAAGTTCTCTTGGCAGCGCTATTTATCAGTGTCTCCAACAGATACCAAAAGAAGACTATTTATCTGCTTTTCGCGACTGGGTAAAAAGGTTACAAAAATGTGTTTCAGTAAAGGGGGAATGCTTTGAAGGTTTGTAATAAAAAATATGTTTGATAAAACGTAGCACTGAAGTAATTCGAACCCAGTGATAAAACATTTTGCAGGACCCTCGTAAGATGATGGAATGTGGCACTGATTCCGTAAATAAGATCTACAGCATGACTGAAACGGATTGAATTAATTTTTTTTCAACGTGTCACTCGTCCATAGGATCGAGTCGTTAACATTGAAAACATTAAAAAAAGGTAAGAGAAAAGTTCAAGGAGTGCCACAATCACAAACCGCAGCCCTTTCCAGACACCAAGAGGAAGAGGAAACCGATAAAACCAAACAAGCACAAACCGAACAAACGTACGAAAAGCACTAAGATTAGCTCTCTTATCCTCAAGCGAGGTAATTTCAATGCTAAAAGGACTGAAAAAACACAAGAACAAAATAACAAATCGCCTCGTAGAATAAACCACAAAACAACAAAAAGTCAGACTAACACCGGCTTAGAAACGGGACCACCGCCTCAGAACGGTCAGCAGAGTAAACCAAAATAAGTCTAATGTTCCTAGATAAAGTGTTGTGTGTTGTCAATTACCAGAAGCAGAACTTTCGTACAACTGAATAGTTTATTTAGGAATGTTAGCTCTAGGATTACTCATAGCATTCCAACAATGAGAAGATTTTTGGTTCGATCGCTTACAACAGAGCCGAAGTATACATACGCCTAAATTTGTTTAAGGTAGTTGTTCATGTGATTATCATTGACCAATGAAATTCAAACAAGTGATTGTACAAAACCAAGGTAGCGGTTTGTTATAGCCGCTCTATTTTTGTCGCTGTGACGTCAGTGTGCAGTGTAAAGACAGTTATTTGTAAAACCTGGACTAGGACATTGGACAGTGCAGACCCAGATCAAACGCCACAGGACGCGACGTCTAATCAGAGTATGCACTGGTTGCTTAAATTACAGGAAGTTAAGCGTTAAATAAAACAGTCTTAAGTCCCCGTTCAAGACCATTTTCCAAGCCTACATGCAGAGTAAATCGACACACCAGTGCTGTCAGTGCTTTTATGGCTTCCATTACGAAAACACGCCTATTCGAATGTACTGAAAATTTAACAACCAAAAAATAAAAATTTTCAGATAAAACATTCGATACTTTTCATATTTCTGCTCAAAACTTACATTGTGTGTACTCGTTAAAACCGCCTCGACAAGGCGGTTCTAACGAGTACCCACAATCTATGTTTTTGAGCAGAAATAAAAAAATTAATGTATACCCCTGTCAACCCCAGTTTTACTGTATAAAAGTGGGGTTTAAGGGGGTCAAAACTATATAGGCAAGTTTTCGTGATGTGTATTTGCTTCCTGTGAATCTGTTTTACAAACCTCACATGCAGTTTTATATTTGTGTCAAATAGTAACTTAATCAAAGGGATCAGCTTAACAGCAATTTAGCCTGGGCACATAATTTCCCATAGCATGTTCGCCAGTCTGATTGTAGTCGTCGCAGTCGGCTTGAAAAGCCTTTGGATCATGGCTACCCAGTGAATGCCACTTGAGAACTTTTCTTAAGCTGGTCTGAGTCTTCGCTGGGCGCACATACAGTATCGTCATAAATGCTGTGCCCCATCTTAAAGTAAGTACTTAAACAACTCTCTCTGTGTGTGTGTGTGTGTGTGTGTGTGTGTGTGTGTGTGTAAACAAGTTTCTGCAGATTTGTATCACTGACAAATATACAGTATCTACAGTATATGTTCAGACTGCGCAGGGCTCCTCTATATATCAATGGAAAATGACACAAATGCACCTTTAAGTAAATACGTAAAGTGTTATGAAACAAAACAATAATCTCAATGGCGATCTAAAGCCTTAGCACAAGAAAAACATAAGTAGGACGACGACGACGGGCCAGGCTCAAATATACATAGGCATGTACAGTTCGCCAAATCTTTAAACAATGTAGATTTTTCAAAGTGACCATCTAATACCCTGACCTGTCAGGGCATTAGATAGTCATTTTCATTATGACGGCACTCTGGTGATGGCATTAGATGGTCACTTTCATTATGACGGTGCCAACATCAATGATGACCTACGTAACTTATATTTTCTATCCATTTTCTTTGATGTGTCGAAAGAGAAAAAAAACAGAGATATCGGTGCACCGGTAAAAATAATTAAGCACAGTTCCCAGTAAGTATTCTTTATAAATCTATAGAAAATGCTAGCTGGGTAAAAACTTCCTGTGCAAATACAAGCCTATACAACACGAGTACCGGTACATGAACGCCTATTTGTTAACCAATAAAACTCTGTTTTTATTGTTGTTGTGTTGTTTTTTCATACTGTTTAATAAAGAGCCGATGTACAACAAAATCTGATAAGTTGTCTAATATAAATGACTAATCTTAATTTCGATGCACTGAGAATGAAAATATCACATGTAATTCAACGACTGATAAAATTTCATGTCGTTGCTCTTACGGGTTTGTCAAGAGCACCTTCATCTACATTTAATTGATGTGTTGATATCACTGGTTTTCAATATCGTTCGATAGTTTGTTTGTGCACCGATATCACTCGCTTTAATTTCCTACAGTGTGCCTATTCTTTTTAACCCATTAACACCTAGCGTCCCATTGGGGGGGGGGGGGGGGGGGGGTGTGGGGGACGGGCCGGGGCATTGGCAAACAATATGAACCAAGATCAGATCAGTCGTCGCAGAACGCTGTATCTGATCAGAACCTGTACTCTTTGCCAAAACGAGATGCAACTTACAACCACAAAACCAGTTATAACAGTTTCTGTTTAACAGCCTTTTAACTTTTGTAGACTGAATAAACTCTCCCACACAAAATATTGGAATATTCTAATTTCGATTTTAGGTATGTCAGGCTATGTGATTTAGATACACTAGAGAAAATGGTTGAACTATTTGCGAAAAAGAGGAGACCCTGATCAGACACCGCAGAATATGCGTTTTCTGATCTGGGTCTGCACTGTTTGCCAATTACCCTTTAAGGGATCTCGAGACTACAATTGGTTAAACAGAACAGTCAAGCTTACATGGTCGAATAGTACTCTGACGATATCTGAGCATGTATGAGTTAATATTTGACGTTTGACTTACTTGCTCGAGCTGCTGTCTCTGTTGAACCAGACGAAAAGGGGGAACAATCCGGGCATTTGTCCATACATTCTGCCATTTCATGGGAAATAGTAATGTCTCTTTTCGTACGAACGGCCACCGCTTCGGCATACATGGTACTTCTTTTGCGACGTTTACCGAAGACATCTGACAATTATAAATAACAAAACGACATGGATAAGCTAGTATTAAAACGATGTCTGTTCTGTGTTTTTTCACTACCATATTTACCATATGTATTCGGACAGACAAGCGTGAGCAAACAGTGTAGAGACAGGTCAGAGCCATAGAACGCGACTTCGCATCAAGCAATGTTAGATAAAAGAGCAAGCAGTGAAATGGACTCGTTCATATTTAAATTAAGGTGTCACACTCACTTCCAATTTTTAGTTAATCAGAGAACGCAGTGAAATGGACTTGTTCATATTTAACCATTGTTATGCTGAATAAATTAAGATGCCGCACCCACTTCCAATTTTCAGGCAATCAGGTTACTTGATCAAGTTGTTGATATACCTTCACATACTGAATGACAAACAGTGCAGATCCAGATCAGTCGGTTTCTGATCAAGATCTACACTGTTTGCAAAGGCAGGGTATATCCGAGTTCAGCAGGACTAGGGTTAAGACCAAATGTGGTAAAGAGTTTAATTGGCCAAATACTTAAGGTAAATTCTGTAAAAATAAATATGCATTTGTGTATATATTTCTGGGATAGCATATTTATCCTAATTATTTGAACAATTTAACTTCTCGCTACACAAGCCCAGTAGTTGAACAAAGCAACTGACTACTGAATGAGTTGTCTTAAATGCTATGACAGAATGGCAAACTGTAACAGTTAGACTTTAGTAAGTACTGTGCACATACGAAATACACTCGTATGTTTTCCGCGAAGAATTTCAAACAAATCAATTGTGAGGAAGTATATGTCGTCTGAAAACTACTGGGTTAATGTTAAAAGGTATTTTTATCCTAATCAGGATCTACACTGTGTGCTCATGCCTATACCATCGTAAATTTATTAGTGAAATATAGAAGATGCTGCAATGAAAATGCTGCAATGGAGCATATAACAAGGAAAGAGAAACTGTTTCGCTTGTTTCTTGAAATTATATTGTTAAGCCCCACAAAACTCCCGCAGCCTATTGGTCTGAAAACACCTTGTTATGGATGTTTCTTAAATGAGCTTCTAATAACATAAAATAACAGAAAATTCCTAACCTTTAATGCGCGGATGACAAAATTTTCAGTCAACAAATGATAAATTGTTTTCTTATTTTTCTTAGAATCTAAGACTTGTCATTTAATGCAAATCATCTCCTAAGGACCTTAGGAGACGGACGATTTGCATGACAAATCAAATAAAAATCTAAAAGGTTGTCATAGGAAACAAAGAACACACAAGCTGGTGAAAATCGGAGACCCAGTTTATTAAGTCTCCTCATATGCAGCGATGTAGTTTGCGAAGCTGCATACACCCCTAGCACTTGTTTTATTTTCGTGGACAACTTAAAAAACACATTTACAATGTAATTTGCTAATATTTACAATTAAAAGTTAAAAGTGCGGATGGTCTTTGACTTCAGAGGTTTGACCATTTCGATTCAGTAGAATACACCTTAAGAAACCATTATAATCTTATTAAAGATCTCTAGAAGTAAATTAAGTCCATGCTAGAAAATGTTGTTACCAGAATATGATTTTGGTGTATAAATGTTTTTTTCCCCACAGAGGGAAAGGGTGGGATACACTGGGGATTAGACAGCAAATACATCCTTGACCTTAGGAGATACTAATGAAAAACAGCGATTGGATTTTAGAAACTTGAACTAGAAATTCGTCAGGTAAACGAGTTTTAGAACAGTGGGAAGCCCACCTATGGGATTTTTGACTCAGAGCTCAGGATAAGGGATTAGATTTCCCAGTGGTAGTCTCGCCGCACTCCTTTTGGTGAAGATATTGATAGTGCATCTGAACTAAGAAGTATATAACCTTGTTTGATATTACACATACCTGCAAATTTATTGTAGAGAGCTGTGAATGCGTCCTTGATTTTATCAAAGGCTGCCTAGAAAGAAATAGGGAAAAAACAATAAATCAATAAATATAAAACAGATAAGCAAGTACTGGAAAACGGATTCTACGCATCATGCAAACACGCCTATATAATTTTGACCCCTTTAAACCCCAATTTTATATTGTAAATTGGGGTTAAACAGGGGTATAAAATATTGTTCTTCTTTCTGCTCAAAAGCATAGAATGTGGTTACTGGTTAGAACCGCCTCGTAGAGGGTAGAGACGGTTCTAACGAGTACCCACAATCTATGTTTTGGGCAGAATTATGAAAAAACTATCAGAATTTTTTATCTGAAAAGTTTCACTTTTTGGTGGTAAAATTTTCATTATTTCTGAAAAGGCATGTTTTCATAATGGTATAGCTGTCTAACTAGTACTTGAGATTTCCACGTTAGCAGAAACATATAATCCTGTAAGAAAACAGGATCTGACATTTCATGCAAATTAAGCACTCATAGGTAGTAAAACGGACCTATTGAAGAGAAGGTTAAGGTAAAAAGTAAGGGGTATGACTATTTAGGGTGAAAACGGCATTCCAAATTTATCAAATTTATCCAAAATATCCCATAAAAATGAAATTTTGAGTCAGGGCGGAGAAGGGTGGGGGGGAGGGGGCGGGGAGGGAGAAGCAGGTGGGGGGAGGTGGAGGAAGGTTTCGATCGAACCCGCGAACCTCCTCTCTGAATCCGCCCCTTCAGGTGTTAATAGTATTTACTCTTAACATTCGGGCACTTAAAATCCTATACATACATGTTCTAAATATTGAACACGCCCATTTTAATTTTTGATAACATACAGACAACCCTGTTTATACTGACTCTCGATGCAACGACAAAATTCGTTTTAATAACAATTTGACTGTCACGAAACCTTCGCCTAAGAGGTAACAATTAGTCACAAATAATGCAAGAATATCGTATTTAAAACTTTAAGAAACATATGTTTTGGATATTTGTTAGGATCGCCTCAGTGAGGCAATTCTAACAAATATTCATAATATATGTTCTGTGGGGAAATAAGAACAAAACAAGACCTTTCTTACATATCAGTCTGCTAATTAAATATTCTGTACAACAGCAAATTCATTTTTATGACAACGTCTTAGGGAACAAATGTCTCCGTTGTAACGAGGGTTTAGTGTACCAAAAAAGTAACAGTTGAATAGCCAGAACTAGCTCCTTAACATAAAGTCTAATTACAATGGCGCAAACATCTTAGTGACCATGAAAATTTGTTCTAAACATGTGCAGTTTACGCTACTGAGTGTTAGTCATAAGGCCAATTCAGGACGCAAATGAGGATAATTTAGGGGTGTCTTTTTTGTCTTCTATAAATAAAAAAAACCAATGATATGTGAAGTGTACTCATTAGAAACGCCTCGATGAAGGGATTCTAAGGATGACATCCAAAATACATTTTATTATAAAATAAAACATCTCGAAGAATGTGTTTTGAGCAGTCGGAAGAATTTCCAAGGGACTAAAAAAATCAGCCATGGTAAACAAGCCGACGCTGTTCAAGTCGAGTCGAGTCATTGAAGGGTTACTGTACTTCAAAATTTGAACAAGCCCATTTAATTTCCTGATAATGTGCTTAAGAAAGTGGCGGTTGAATGTCAAGCACTGTAGAAATTTATCAGACATCTGCGCCAACTGATCTGAGTGTCTAGTGTATGCTCAGATCTGTCTCAAATACATAAGATAAACACGGCAGTTGTGTTTGTATTTCATGATTCTATCAAGTAGACTCGATACACTTGGTAGATTTTCTACAGGTTTGACGAGAAAGACAAAACTTATGTGACTTCATGTTTGTTTTCCTGAGCATAGACCCCTCCTGAAAGGGGAAACAATTTCTGACCCCCACTTCACGCTTCCCGCACCCCGATTTCGTAATAAATCTTCAGTCGGTACAAGAGATATGAACCAGTGATAGGTTCCATTATTTCCGGAATGGGCTCATTTATCACAAAGGACCCAAAACTATACACAATAGTGAAGCACGTGGAGACGTATTACGGCGGCCACACAGCACTAATACCAGCTGTAGTAAAAATAAATAGGTTTGCCTTCTACTCTAAAAGAAGGGGTTCTCCGCTTGATTCTTTACTTCTGACTAAATTTAATTTGGAGACCCCCAAACGGGTAACTTACAAACCTATCTGTATCTGTTCTTCTAGAAACCTCAATCACATTTGATTACTCTGTCTCTGTGGTGGTAGGTAAGGGAAGGAGGGGAATGTAGGGAAGGCAGAAACTAGATGACAGAGAGGCAGAAAGTAGTCGGAAGTTTGAAGTCTGGTTTTCGGAATCATCACCGGGTACAGTAGCTGCCACTAGATATGGTAGCCCAACTGGCACAGCTCCAAAGAGATTCCGATCCTACTTGCAGACTTCTCCCTACCTAGCTTGAAATGTATGAATGGAAAGCCCCTGCTTGAAGGTTATGCAAACTGCATAGTTCAGACGCCATAGAATGTGGCATCTGACTACGGTCTACACTGTTTGCATGTATTGCACTAAATTTTATAGAACCTAGTAGTAAAAAATAACCAGTATATATACCCTGCTGCTAGAAATAGACCGGTCCAAAGAGATTTTGCAGAAGTGGCCACGCGACGTAGATGAGGTAAAGGAGATCTCTTGTTGTGCAGAAAAACATTCAGGAAGTTAGAAATGAATGCAGTCTCCTTTATTTGCAAATACAGTAATTTAGATATGCATTAATTACCTAAATTATTCGGATAGCCTGTTACCTTACAATTGTTATACTTAAAAGCAAGCAGGTTTCGCAACCTGGCAATGTGTCTAAAACAGCTGAGAGAATGGCAAACAGGGAAAACCCTGATTAATATCCTCCTTTATTAGGATTTATAATGTTTTACTCTGGCCTATCGCTCTGAAGATTTAGGATAACTGGGTAGATTGTTTACAATATTGCCAAAGTATACATACACAAAAATTTCCTTAAAGCTGTTGTCCACGTGGTTACAATTGACCAATGCAATACAGTAAACGATTGTTTATAGCCGCGCTATTCTTGTTGCTGTGAGGTCTAAAGAGGGTTATCTGTAAAACCTGGACTGGGCTTAGTGCCGGGACACTGGCAAACAGTACAGACCTAGATTACAAGCCACAGAACGGGGCGTCTGATCGGAGCGTGCACTGTTTACTTAAAATACAGGAAGTTGTGGGTTAAATGAAACAGTCTTCAGACCCGTTCAGGACCATTTTCCCAGCCAACACTCAGAGACAGTCGACCCACCAGTGCTGTCAAGAGTTTTGATTGCAATAGTTTATCCAAAGTTCTTGTACCTGGTGTATGCACAGTACAATATAAGTAGTATAGCCGGTGTTAGATACACAGAGACTTAATGACATTAAATTCCCTATATAACAGACATACATATACGGCATATACCATTGTAAGTTATATTTTGTACTTTCCAGAGAGACAGACAGTAGAAACAGACATTACCTTATATCTGCACGAGATCTCAATTTTCGACTGAGAGAGAGAGAGAGAGAGAGAGAGAGAGAGAGAGAGAGAGAGAGAGTAAACACCTGTAATCCGGACTCGATCCAATCGCCTAGCTGAGAGAACGCGCCACCAATGGCCTCAAATCCAGTTTTTAGATTACTAACAGCTACAGCTCCATACTTATTATATAACTCTTCTGCCTTGTCAGCGATTGCATCAGCGACTTTGGCTAAACTATTTTCATAAGCGTATATGAGTCCTGCTCTCATCTGCAATCGATATTGTTCTAGTTTATCCCTCCAATCGGTACTGCAAAGAAAAAAAACAATTAAATATTACAAATACAACTAACAACGCCCATATATCTCCGAAAAATCCCTTAAACCTTAAAACGCCAGTCACAACAGCAATAAACGACTTTTATTATGATTTTATATTAAAAAAGAATAGGGAGTATATCATAGAATACATGCTTTGCAGATATTTCACATGTAATGTCAAGCTTAAATTTTTTGGAGACTGAAGTCGTCTGCAGCCATCTCAAATTTGAATGGCACATTAAGGATTCCAAAATGTCTCGTACTTTATGTTGCAGCAGGCGAAATGTGCAGAACGCCTATTTATTTGGACCGATTGTTTATAATGATTTACTCAGATCTAACGCTCAACATATTTGGGATAACTGAGTCGATTGTTTACAATCGGGCCAAAATATAAATATACCAAAATTTCCTTAACCCTTATCCCGTTGAATAATTTAATTAGCCACACCCATTTCTGACTATCAGTCAATCAGATTACATCATATAATGTTTTCATTCAAATTTACAAACTAAATGACAAACAGTGTAGATCCTGATCAGATGGCTTCTTCAGAAGCCACCTGATCTAGAGCTACACTGTGTGCAAAGGTAGGGGTTGTCGTGAACAGCAGGATAAGGGTTCAGATTATTGTCCACGGGATTACTGACCAATTAAATCAAGAATAAAAATTTAGTCATTGGAGACTTGAGCCAATCTTGGAGAGATTGGGAGCGTATTGTGTATTCAGAGAGAGAGAGAGAGAGAGAGAGAGAGAGGGAGAGAGAGAGAGAGATGGGCAGATAAAGTTGGCATATTTTGCACTTTAGTATCCGACTGTTAACTGTTGACAAACATTTCATTCGTACTTAGATTTACGTATCCAAATTGTAAACGAGCAGTTTCTTTTGTGCGGAAATTGTTGGGCATTGTTTTGTACAAAAATGACAAAGTTCATAACCAGTGCAATTAAAACAGAGCCACAAAGCCAGCAGTGTCTTCTAGGTACATGTGAACAGCGCATGTATCATCTATACAGTTTTACGTTAACAATTCTATCGTGTACCAATTACCCACTAGGTTCCCTCATAATATATTATGAAAACATGCGTATGTAGGCGTATGTATTACTGAGACGATTTTCAGGGCTGTAGTTTTTTTTTTTTAACCAACAGTCTGATATTTCTAGCAATATTTCGTAATGTATAAATCTGTTTCAATATGCTTAATAACCCAAACCTTTCTTTTTCCTGTACCATATGGCAAAATATCATGTCTTACAAAGCTCTGGATAAAAGGTGTATCAAATGTATTTCTCCGCATAAACATAAGTTGTCATTCTCATTAAAGTTTTAATGAGTTACCAGACTATGTTTCTGTGAAACAATGAGAAATAACTTAACATTCAGTAAAATTCCGCTATTAACCCTTGTCATGCTGATTAAATTAAGATGCCAAGCTCACTTCTAATTTTAGCCAATCAGATTACTTGTTCCGAGTTTTTTTTTTATAGAAACTCAGACATTTAATGACAAACAGTGCAGATCCAGATCTTCAGAAGCCAACTGATCTGGATCTACACTGTTTGCTAAAACGGGGCATTTTTACCAAGAGAAGGGTTAAGACTACACGAAATTAAGACCACTTCACTATAAAGGCAAACTTTGTCAGTCCCGTACGTTTTCTTTTTTTTATAACGGTATGTCCTAAAATTTCGTACACCAAATTTTCCGACAAAATGGCATAACCAAACAGTGTAGACCCACATCAGATTGCTCCTCCCTCCTCCAGGGGCAGTCTGATCAGGTTCTGTTCTGTTTGCCATTCTGCTAAGTATTTTAAGAAACAACTGCGTAAAAGCAAGCTTTTGGTCTAAGTTTTTGGCAAGAAAAGTCTGGAAGTCTGCCAACTGATCTGGATCTGCACTTTTGTCATTAAATATGTGAATTTCTATCAAAAACCCCGATTAAGTAATCTGATTGGGTGGAAATGAGAAGTGGGCGTGGCATCTTAATTTATTCAGCAGGGCAAGGGTTAAGACAGCCACTTTGGATATCAGAACGGAACGATTTTAGCAGTTCTGAATCACCATGTTGCCACAATGCCTCCCACTAAGTTTTCAGCTCAATCCAACTTATGATTCTGGGGGAGATATCGAAAATATGAAAAGCTAACGATGGACGACGGACGGAAAGACGACGGACAACACGCCATGTCATAAGCTGACCTTGAGCAACGAGCTAATAATACATTATGTTAGCGACCTGTGTAGACTGATCAGATAGCGTGAACGCGCAGGCTGATCAGTATAAACTGGTCGCATTTATCATCCGCATTTGAGTCACATGACTCATAAAAAGTCACATAAAACCGATGACCCGTCTACTACGGCTACTTGAACTCTTTTAGAGTCACTAGGAAATTCTTTCGACAGCTAAGGAAACAAATGACTCGAATACCGATGACTCCTATACTGTGGCTTATTTGAACTCCTTTTTGACTCTCTAGTAATTCTTTCGACCGCTAAGGAAACAACTATTTAGAGATATGTTAGGACTTTCTATCCTCATTTTATCATGAATATGAACATTGTGTGCCTTTGTTAGAATCACTGCATCGAGGCGATTCTAATTAGAACACTCAACTTACCATTTTTTTACAGAAGATCAAACAGACTTCCCTACATTATTTCTGTTTGTCTCCTAACCTGGCGATATGATTAACCCTTAGTGGCTCGAACTACCCATGTCTCGAACAAATATCCATGCTCCAACAGACGTTCGAGCCATTGAGGCTCGATTGAATTTGGAGACGCTCATATTTTGGATGACGCGTTTCATTCGGGCAGGCGGCTGAGAAAAGGGACCTTAGAAAATATGTGAACAGCGAAGATCCGGACCAACCTGCACATCCGTGATGTCTGGTCAGGGCCTTTACAATTTATCACGAAAACATGCCTATATAATTTTGACCTCCTTAAACCTCACTTTTATATAGTAACTGGGGTTTACAGGGGTATACGTTATTTTTCTTATTTTTGCTCAAAAACATAGATTGCGGGTATTCGCTAGAACACTCTTGCCCAGGCGGTTCTAACAAGAACCCACAATCTATGTTTTGAGCTGAAATATGAAAAATATCAGAGTTTTTTTATCTGAAAATTTTCAGTCATTGGAGATGAATTTTTCTATACATTTGAATAGGCGTGTTTTCGTAATGTCGTCTTTACAATATGGGGACCTTAATGAAGATATGACTAATAGGAAGATCTTGACCCGACGTGTGGCTGCGCAAACTAGTCTAGAGCTTTGCTATTCGAATATGCCCGTTAGTCTTTTGTGTCAGCCGGGAGCATTTACCTTGGTGCACAGTCAATGGTATCCAGGCAAGCCACACACTTATTAACTGTATCATTCACGCTCTGGGCACACGCACTCAGTGAGGGTTTGAAAGCTTCTACTTCTGCCAACAAAGCTTCATACTTGGCCGTAACCAGACTGGCCACCTTTGAGGCATAATCTGTAAAGTAATTAGTGCAATCAAAGAAACATGTGACAAAGCAATTCAGATTATCTATGTGTGAATGAACAGCATAGATAGGTACCAGCTTGTACGAATGCATTATCGTGGAACACATTTTCTGTTCAATTCATAATAGAGTTTGTTTTTGGCTTGGCCCGCCGTGGTTCAACTATTGGTTTTCATTTACTCTGGCATACAGTAGCATTAGCCATGAGTACTCGTCTTTGTTTATTATAGTGATTAATTTGATTTTTGTGTTTTCGCTTTGATGTATTGACTGAGTTGGGAGCCTTTATGCGAACCGAAGTTTCATGTGTTTCTGTATTAAGAGTAGCATCGGGACCCAGGGTGAAGTTACCTAGCTGTAAAAGTGCTTTAAACCCCAGGTGGTTTACTCTACTGACCGTTCTAAGGCGGTGGTCCCGGTGTTAGTCTTATTCCTGGTTGCTTTGTGGTTTATTCTACGAGGCGATTTGTTGTATGTCTTTCCAAGTGTCATTTTGTTCTTGTGTTTTTCAGTCCTTTTAGTATTGCGATTACCTCGCTTGGGGAAGGGAGAGCTAATCTTAGTGCTTTTCGTACGTTTGTTCGATTTGTGCTTGTTTGGATTTGTCGTTGTCTCTTCCTCTTGGGGTCTGGGAATGGCTGCGGTTTGTAATCGTGGCACTCCCTGGACTTTTCTCTTACCTTTTTTTTTATCATCTTAAATATAGTATACTTATTGTTCACTTAATGTTTTGGAACATTTTGGTCTCATGACCCTCATCAGCCAGGACCTAACTTCGAACTCTACTTCGTACATCACATTCTACAGATAAAGTTTCAAACTACAGCTGCAGTTCTTGTGTGTGTGTGTGTGTGTGCGTGTGTGTGTGTGTGTGTTATTTTTATTTACATTGCGAAAACACGCCTATTCAAAAATACTGAAAATTTTACCAGCAAAAAAAATGAAAATTTTCAAATAAAAAATTCTAATATTTTTCATATTTCTGCTCAAAACATAGATTGTGGGTACTCGTTGGAACCGCCTCACCAAGGCGGTTCTAACGAGTACCCACAATCTATGTTTTAAGCAGAAATAAGAAAAATAAAGTATACCCCTGTAAACCCCAGTTTTACTGCATAAAAGTGGTGTTTAAGGGGGGTCAAAATTATATAGGTAAGTTTTCGTGATGAATTCTTCGTTTTTTTGGGTTTTTTTTTTTTGTATTTTTTTTTTAGTTTCTTTCTGATTGGTAGTTTTTTTTTTTGTTTTTTTTTTTTTTTTTTTTTTTTTTTTTTTTTTTTGCTTTAGTTTAAATGTTTATTACATCTCTTTCTTAACATTAATATTTGAAAATATGCAAGACGTATGGACATATGTTTACTACATTACAATATTATACAACGGGATTCAGAAGAAAGTCAATTAACTAAAGAAGCCCGTCTCCCATTTTTGCAAATATAAACGTACAAATACAACATGTGATTTGAAATAAAACAAACTTACACTGATAAAAAAGACACAATGAATTTCAAATAGAACAATTGTTTAGGTACATCTTTTCAACCAATGACAGCTCCACGGAGATGTGAAAATACGTTTTGCACATATGAGATGGAGAAGTAGAACAAATAAACAATAGAATAATCCATCGTAAGACCAAGTTTAGGTAAGATTCATTTCTTGACCACAACAAAGTTTTTGCAATTCGTTAGAGATAGTACGAGTTGAGATTAAGAAAAAATAAAATAATAAAAACAAAACATCGTAATTTTAGACGAGTTTAACAAGCAATAGCAATTTTATAAGACTGTTGTACACGATCTTTCAATAATGTTAGTTATCATAGGTTAATTATGTATCACTTCAAAACGTTTTGGTTTTATTAGAAAGTCTCGAACGGCGAGGAATATTTGTCTGTTATAAGAGTCAGAGAGTTCGTGACAGCCAAACAGAAATACATTTAAGGATGGCTGAAATATAGGTGTTACTTTCTTTATAATTTCTTGTCGCAGGTTTGTGTATCGTGTACAAACCATGAAGAAGTGTTAAGTATCTTCATGTGCTCCACAGACGCATATCGCTTTCAAGAGTACTACATCTCATTCTTATCGAGCATGATAAATTTGGCCAAGTCTGTTACCATCAAAGAAGAAGTTAAGTACTGCATTGAGGTCTGAATCAAGGTGCTGTTTAAATAAAGATAGTGTAGGAGTGTTTCTTAATTTCTCAGTTAATTCGTTCCAGTCCTGTGTGACAGAGGGAAGAAAAGATTTATATTAAAGTTGAGATTTGCTTGTACAGTATTAATCTTGTTATAATATGGATGCAAATTTAACTAGTTATCTTGTCTATACAAACCTTTGTGGGACAACATGAACATGTAGTATCACGTTTTCACATAATTTCATCTACTCTTTCAGATAATTCAAATTTCGTTAATATCAGGATTTTTTTTTTAATTTCTGCAAGAATAGATTGGACAAATATGCTCAAACTGGCATTTGTGTTACTCAGTGGTTGTATTTTTTTTCATTCAGACCAGTTACTTAATTGACATGTGGATTAGTACATCATGAAAAGCTTTGCCAATTTGAAAAAAAGTTAAAGATGATTAAATACTGTGTAACTATTCTTCCTGTTTGTCACTCGATGTAGGACGGGAGGGACTACAGAAATGACCCTTGTCCTTTTGTGTGTCATTCTATCCGTCTGTGTGTCCATCACACATCTTGTGTCCCTAGCGCCTCTAACATTTTTTATCGGATACTTCTGAAAGTTTGAAGATTCTCTGCTTTTCCTTTTTATATCAGGATGCACGTGTTGTATTGAATTTTCGATCCAATTATTTCTGACATAATTACAGCCCTTGTGAAATGAGAAATAACATTTTTAATGCTTGTAACTCCTCCTCCTACATTTTTAATTGGATGCTTCTGAAAGTTCGCATGTTTTCTTATCGTTATGTGAAGATTTACGTGTGGTGTTTGAATTGTTGAGCCTGTTTCATTCAAAGTCGGTGATGATGCTTCATTAGCCGAAACTGCGCATTATGGACGTGCTCTAACTTCTTATACATTTATCCATTGCTCTTAAAAAACCTCTGTTTTAGATTTTTATTTGCCCAAACATTGGGTAACAGTTGGCATTCAGCCTTTAATTATCAAAATATCACCATTATATGTCTTCAGGAATATGTCTTTCTTCTGAACATAATCAGTTCAAACTGCATTTTACTTTCATGTTATAATTTATAAAACCATGAACAAAACCAGCTCTTTCCTTTTCATTGATACTTATCCAGTGACAGTTCAACATTAATGTCATTCATTTTTCAGTAGCTTAGCACAGCAGAAGCTCCGACAAAGCACATAGGATAGTTTTCCGTTGGTGTCGCCGTCATAGTCTGTCATCGTCAACACTTTCAGATATCTCCTCCGACACCACAAGACAAATTTAGCCCAAATTTCATCTGTAGCATCCTTAGGCTGGGGGATTGGAAGTTTGTCTCTCCTTTGGCTTGGATGCTATGCCAGTTACAGTTTCTATATACTTTTAATGAGAAAGTATTTACTGCCCAGCAATTGCAGATAATTTGACAAAATGTATATTGTAATGTTCCTTGAGTATTATTTTATCAGCAAAAGGGCTTTATTTTTACTGATTACCATGGAGAATAGAAAAAAAAAAAACTTAAAAATTATCACCTCAGAAACCATATCCTCTATGAAGCTGAGACTTTCTACTGAAATATTCATCATATTTAGCCTTTAAAGATATTGTGTTTATTTAAAATCTATTGAGTTTTGAAGCCCCTGGGCCTTCTGATACCCCGGCCACCAGCGCCTGCAGCGCTTTGATTAATTCATCTTGGAGTCCAGTCCAGTCCATCCATGTCAACTTACCTGCATGTTTCAGGAAGATTTGATCAAAACTGAATGAGTTAAGTAGGTGCGGTCATGGTACCAAAGCCGTAATCCAAACTCATAAATCCATAAACGAATGACGAATCAGAATGTTCAAACCAACAGACATGGACCCCAGAACAAAGGGTGTAATCAGGCGTCCGCAGATAGTAAGCATTACTTGGTAAACAAGCTTCGCCCACCATGCCCATAGGCCTGAACGAAGGAAATATCGGTAGAAGCGTATGTCTGGGATTTGGGAAGTCTACTTATGGCGCGTCACTGTCAAAAACATCAGAAACAATTCTGGAAACTGCCACATTGTATCATGATGTCTCCCATAGAACTTCTTAAGTGTTGCTACCAGTTTGGTTTTTTGATACCCCTGGCTCAACAACTTTGTAGTGAGCACTTTCCCACGCTCCATGAAGTCCTGATAAATTGAACAGGTTCTGGCATAACGGATTAACTGTGAAACGTAAACGCCGTATGCTGGTGCAGAAGGGATATTACTGCTCAGGAATGGAAACTTAACAATGGAAAAATTCAAATCATCCCGTTTGTCGTAAAGCCTAGTAGTAAGCTTTCTATTGTCAATGTAGAGATAACAATCCAAGTATGAGGAGGAAGCTGCAGTCTCTGAGACAATACATCATCTATATATCTGTAGGTGAAATTGAATTGTTGTGCGAGGTGTTTCTTGCCTGCTTCTAGGAGACTTTGTACAAACTCCGCCTTATACGAGTATAAAAACAAGTCGGCAAGTAACGGTGCACAGTTAGTACCCATCGGTATGCCGATTGTTTACTGAAATATCCGACCGCCAAACTCCACAAAAATATGGTCGATTAGATATTCCAACATCTTTATGACATCTGCATCTGAGTATTTTTGTGGCGCATCAGAGTGATCCCGAACGAAGTATGTGTCTTTGTAGCCAATGACAACATACTGAAATCGACGGTTACCATTCTTGTGGAAGAAACACTGGTTGATAATTGCCTTTAATTTAGATTTCAATTTATCATGAGGAATAGTAGTGTAAAGAGTAGAGAAATCGAAATCGAAATCGAAAGCTGACAAAAACAAACAGAGGCTTTTTCAGCAATCAAGGGGACGTAACTCTAAAATAAATATTCTGGCCAGTTTTTTAAACTTGTACGAGATTTTATATATGACCACCTTAGCTGCAAGTTTCGGGAAGTTCCGATCAAAACTAAACATGTTATGGTGATGATAAAGTCTATCAGAGGCTTTTGCAGCAATCAAGGAAATGTAACTCTAGTATTAATGATCCAGCCTGGCCAGATTTTGAAATTGTCCGAGATTTCATCGATGCCCAACTTATCTGAAAGTTTCAGGAAGATCTGATTAAAACTGAATGAGTTATGCTGACGATAGTCTGACAGAGGCTTTTCCAGCAATAAAGAGGAAGTAACTCTAGGATTACTGACCCGATCTGGCCAAAGTTGCTCGATAATTCAACCATGTCCACCTTATGTGCAAGTTTCAGGAACATTTGGACAAAGTTCAACCAGTTACGCTGACAAAGTCCAACGGAGGCTTTTTTTCAGTTATAAAGGTGACGTAACTCTAAGAGTAATGATCCGGTCTTGCCAGGTTTCGACTGTCCGAGAGTTTATTCATGTGCACTTTATCTGAAAGTTTCAGGAAGATCTGATTAAAACTGAATGACTTATGCTGATGCAAAGTAAAATCAGTGGTTTTTTCAGCAATCAAGGGGGACATAATTCTAAGAGTAATATTCCGATCTGGGCAGTTTTCAAAATTATTCGAGATTGTATCCATTACCACCTTATCTGCAAGTTTCAAGAACATCCGATCAAAACTCAATGAGTTACACTGATGACAATTTCAAACAGAAGCTTTTTCAGCAATAAAGGTGACGTAACTCTAAAATTATGATCCGATCTAGCCTGATTTCAAACTTGTCTGAGAGTTCAGCCATATCGTCCTTATATTTACAAGATGCAGGAACACTCGATTAAAACTGAGTTATGGTGATGACAAACATTCCCCACTGTAAAAAAAGTAGGGGGGGGGGGGGGGTAAAAGAAAAGTCCAGGGAGTGCCACAATCACAAAAAAGGTAAGAGGTAAGTCCAGGGAGTGCCACAATCACAAACCGCAGCCCTTCCCAGACACCAAGAGGAAGAGGAAACCGACAAATCCAAACAAGCACAAATCGAACAAAAGTACGAAAAACACTAAGATTAGCTCTCTCTTCCCCAAGCGAGGTAATTGCAATGCTAAAAGGACTGAAAAACACAAGAACAAAATGACACAAGGTAAGACATAAAACAAATCGCCTTGTAGAATAAACCACAAAGCAACAAAGAATAAGACTAACACAGGGACCACCGCCTTAGAACTGTCAGTAGAGTAAACCACCGGGGGGTGAGGGTGTTTAAAACACTTTTACATCTAGCCAACTTCACCCTGGGTCCCGCTGCTACTTTTAATACAGAAATACATAAACATTCGGTTCGCATAAAAGCTCCCAACTAAGTCAATGCATCAAAGCGAAAACATAAAAATCAAATTAATTACTTTAATAAATAAAGACGAGTACCCATGGCTAATTCTACTGTATGCAAGAGTAAATGAAAAACAATAGTTGAAGCACGGCGGGACAAGCCAAAGACATATCGTCAAGCAACAACCCACTGGTTAAAGTTTTACGAAGAGGCCGTCATTGAGTCACAAACCGCAGCCCTTCCCAGACACCAAGAGGAAGAGGAAACAAGCACAAATGAAACAAACGTACGAAAAGCACTAAGATTAGCTCTCTCTTCCCCAAGCGAGGTAATCGCAATGCTGAAAGGACTGAAAAACACAAGAACAAAATGACACAATGTAAGATATAAAATAAAAAAAGTAAGAGAAAAGTCCAGGGAGTGCCACAATCACAAACCGCAGCCCTTCCCAGACCCCAAGAGGAAGAGAAAGCCGACAAATCTAAACAAGCACAAACCGAACAAACGTACGAAAAGCACTAAGATTAGCTCTCTCTTCCCCAAGCGAGGTAATCGCAATACTAAAAGGACTGAAAAACACAAGAACAAAATGACACACGGAAAGACATACAACAAATCGCCTCGTAGAATAAACCACAAAGCAACAAAGAGTAAGACCAACACCGGGACCACCGCCTTAGAAGTGTAGTAGAGTAAACCACTGGGGGCGAGGTTTAAAGCACTTTTACAGCTAACCAACTTCACCCTGGGTCCCGATGCTACTCTTAATACAGAAATTCATAAATTCGGTTCGCATAAAGGTCTATGGAAAAGTCTATGGAACCTTGTGGTTGCCATAACAACCAAAGTTTTCATTAGGTTTTCATGAAAATCTTATGCCATCATTCCTCTACCAGAGGCATGCTACAGATTAGAAATGATCAGCCTGCAGACTGTGGAGATACAACTGGTCAAAGGTGATTACGGAAGATGGACGATGGACGGACTGCCCTATAAGCTCCCTTGAAACCTTCGACCCAGGTGAGCTAAAATACACTATGAACCTGAGACCCTAAAATACGCACACACAAAACACACAAAATACACACACACACACACACACACACACACACACACACACACACACAAATAAACAAGTCCACAATGTGCCAAAACGACTTTATGTTATATTTTCTTATGTTTTAAACTAAGTCTGTAGGAAAAACCATCATACAGTGTGTCTGTAAATACCAAATAAGTGTTCTATGCACTCATTTGATCTTCGACCGACTTTTTGACCCTCAGAAGCAAATTCCAGCTTTGCATTTACCATTATTAGTAAGGTTTTGCAAAACTAATAAGCATGGATGCCAGGTTCTAAGAAAAATGCCATTAGAAGTTATCTTTGTCTACGTGGCGGGCTAAATAAATATATGCCTACGCGGTGGGCTATATATATCGATGACCGTTACAAGAATGAGTAGCGACGGTCACTCTAGATTGTTTATGTACTGTGTTGATTACAGCACATCTTGTCATATCCTACAATTATAGGCATTGTCGCTAGCTTGGGTTTTAGTTTATCGTTAAAGCACGAGGCAAAACTTTAGCAAACGACATTGTAAAAATACTTTTCTGCGAAAATAAGACTTCCTACGAGGCGATTTGTTGTATGTTCTTGTGTGTTTCAGTCCTTTTAGTATTGCGATTACCTCGCTTGGGGAAGAGAGAGCTAATCTTAGTGCTTTTCGTACGTTTGTTCGGTTTGTGCGTGTTTGGATTTGTCGGTTTCCTCTTCCTCTTGGGGTCTGGGAAGGGCTGCGGTTTGTGATTGTGGCACTCCCTGGACTTTTCTCTTACCTTTTTTTTTCTTAGTTTACATGAAATGTCAAATCTTAGTTTCTCGGAAAAATAAAAGAAAAATAGTTTAAAATCTGTTGCAAAGGGTCTTTAAGGGTATATTAATATCAGTACATAGGCGTGGCGAGGTGAGAGAATGATGATACACTCTTATCATTTAACAAACTTACTGTCTTGAGATACAGTCCATAACTGGAGAGCCCCGAGCGTCGACCCTACAGACACGATAAGCACCACAGCGCATGTCATGTGACGAAACATCTTTGCTATCTGAAATTACAGAACCCATAATATATACTATGATATGCGTCTTAGGAAAAGTGAAGGGCAAGATTAGAATGCGCATTCGCGCAACCAGATATTGACTGTCACTATTCCTTCACACATGCGAGAACTGTAGAATATAGTAGTGAAGTAAAAATACACAAATCAGACTGTTTGAAGGTGGTATGGGGAGGGGGCGGGGGAGGGGCAGAAAATTAAATAAACCTTCGCTTCAATATGGCTAAGAAATATTGATCTGAAACCTGCTATGTTTGGATACCTGTGAAGAATGCCCATAGTTTGTTCGAATAAGAACTACAAGGAAAAATCATGATTAGATATCTTCAGTGAACTAGTCCGACAACCTCTTAGTTTGCAGATTCCGTTTTATATGGTTCTAATAAAGTACTATATGTCTTTACTGAACTAGTACGACAACCTCTTTGTTTGCATGTCATGTGACTATTCCTCATTGTTTGTTTCGAATTATGCTGCATGTAAACGGAATTATGACCGACTATCTGCAAGAACTTGACCGTCGACCTCTTTGCATGCTATGTCGAAATATTATTTGTTTCGAATAAGGACGACTGGTAACCGAATGACTTAATATCGCCATTGAACTTGTCTGTCAACCTCTTTGTTAGCACAAATGTGACTCTTTTTTATTGTTTGTTTTGAATAAGGTCTACATGTAACCGAATTATTGACAGGATATCTCCAACGAATCGGTCTCAATCTCTTTGTTTGCATGTGGAGATGCATTATTACGTTTTGCTCGAACAAGGATTGCACGTATATAAATTTATTACTGGATATCTCCAACGTACTTGTCCGTCAATCTCTTCGTTTGCATGCCCTGCATTATTTTCCGTACTACTTGGAAACGAATTTATGGCTACTATCATCAATCAAACTGGTCCTTCACCATCTGAGTTTGCTGGCCGTGTGAAGAAGCGTTATTAATTGTTTCGAATAAGGACAACATGTAAACAAATTTATTACCAGATATCTTCATTGAGCTGGTCCATAAACTTCTTTACTCGCATGCCACGTCGAGTTGCATTATTGTTTGTTCGTACTTGAGACTAAACCATTTATTACTGGATATCTTCAATAACTTTTTCCATTATGAAGGTAGAAAGGCGCGCTTAATATTCAAAAGTGTGTTATATAAAATTACCGGAATTGTATCTGTAATTGAAACAGTCTACTGTTCTAGCAAGTAGAGCAGACTGAAATCAAACATCGCTTTATGGATCTTCACAATATGTAAGCTTTTGTTTTGAAACGCAAGACATTATATAATGGATTATAGTAGTCTCAAATCGGTACTACAGATGCTGCACTGATCCAAGTAAACAGGGTATCCGTATACAAATGCTCTATACTAGGCCGAAATAGGTCAGTAAATGCCTATCCTTGCCGAAAACTTTAAAGCAGGTACAGTCGAATCTCAATAACTCGAACATCTTTCGGGCTAAATTTGTTCTAGACATGAGTCATTCGGGCCTCCGAGGGATAACGTCAGGTTTCGAGGCAGAAGAATTTAATTTATAGATGTCTTTTTTGATCTTCTGTATAATAATTGTATGTTGAGTCTACTCATTAGAATCGCCTATTCTAATGAGTACATGCAACATACGTTTCGCGATAAAATAAAAAAAACTTCCTCTAACATATCCATAAATATTTGCTTTCTTGGGCTATCAAAAGAATTTCCTAGGACCTCAAAAACAAGTTCGAATTAGCCATGGTATACGAGCCATTGGTGTTCGAGTCATTGAGATTTTACTGCATTTAGGATGTCCTGGTTTAATTCATTAGTATACAGTATTGGTCATTTTTTTTTACTACAGCTGATCTAATTCGATTCTAACGCACTTAAAATTGAAGAAAACTCATTAGATTCATTCAGATTTCTCCCTTGTATTCGCCATTACTGAAAAGACGCTCACCAATTCTTTTGACTGTATCATGTAATTGTTTGTTTTTACAACAACTCTTATGCGCTAAAATGACGTTATACCGTCTAACGTCAAAAACACGACAGGTGACGTTAGAAAAAATGCCATATTGTCATAAAACGGCGGTTCTTCGCGCTACGCTCTTCCGCCCAGTGAATTGTTGCACAATAAAATATGTTTTCTTACCATTGACTATATGGTCGAGGTTTCTTTATTTTAGAGTAAAAATAGTTTTATTCACTTTTTGTCAATTTAACAGACTAGCTATAAAAATAGAAAGAAGTGATTTTAAAAAGAATACTTTTCCAGAACGGCATTGCTTGTAAAATAATAATTATATTGTTTTAGTCTTCTGCAAAGCTGTCGCCTGCCTCGCTTTAGATCTTATAGTTCGCGACGTCTGATCAGAGGCTACGCAACAGCAATTTTAGATACACTAGGAGATATTCTTACGGTCGCATTCAAATTGTAGACCAAATACGGCAAGGAGATAACATCACGAAAACATACCTATATAAATTTGACCCCCTAAAACACCACTTTTACATAGGAAAATGGGGTTTACAGGGGTATACATTTTTTCTCATTTCTGCTCTAAAACATAGATAGGGTATTCGTTAGAACCGCCTCGCCGAGGCGGTTCTAACGAGTACCCACTATCTATGTTTTGAGCAGAAATGTGAAAAATACCACAAAAATTTTATCTGAAAATTTTCCTTTTATTTTTTGCTTGTAAAATTTTCAATGTATTTGAATAGGCGTGTTTTCGTAATGAAGTATCTGAACACTTAGAGTAAATACGGTGAAAACAAATCCACAAGGCTAAATCGTTGCTACCTACATGAAACCTGCAGTCAGTGGACCATGTCGATATTTCGTTTTATTTCTATCTTGCGTAATCTGACTGTCTGGATTAGGGTGGGGTCAGCTAATTGATAATCAATAAGTATTAAGCCATTTAATCAATTGCTAAGCCAGTAAAATGTTTGCTGTCGTAAAAAATACATAAACCTTAAAGCAATCTATTTTTGCAGTATAACCCGCTATAGATTTATAAAGAATGCTAGCTGGGCAAAGAAATATTTCACAATCCTGAACGATTATTTTTATGAACACCGCCACACACCAATGTGAAAATAATGAGAGAATGAGACATTTCAATGAACTGAAATGTTGAGAAACGTGCTTATTTTAATGACTTAAAGTTAAGAGACAAAGCGGCAGAGACAGCAAGAGAGAGAGAGAGAGAGAGAGAGAGAGAGAGAGAGAGGGAGAGAGAGAGAGAGATGAGAAATTCTACTTACTTTTCAGCAAGGTCTAAGGTTAGTCTCTTCGTGTACAGAGCTGACTGACTTCCACTGCTTTCAGCTTCCATATTTATAGTGAATGCGTCCTCTCCTTTTAGCAAAAATCTACATATCCACCAGAGGACAAGTAACATGTCTGTCTTGAGGCCCATATTTGCATTTTAATTCAATCCAAGCTGTTTAAAAAAAAAGACGTCCGTAGGCTGGGCAATTTAGTCACAAAATGTCCTTAACTTGTAATTAACCATAAGTTATTTTCATTTTCAAAATCAGTAAGGTATTCTTAATTAGAGAGGAAACAATGTCCTTAATAACATTTGCAGCCAAAACCAAGATTTTTTTTTTTGGGGGGTGGGGGGGGGGGGGGGGGTGGGGGGTGGGAAACAAATAAAAAATCTGTACCAAAATCAACAGGAATACGCTTTTGAAAAAGAGATTTATGATATATAAACAGTTTGAATCAAATACTTTCTTTAATCTAGTGTTCCATATATGGAAATAGGTCTTTTGGTGGTAGTAATTGAGAATTTCTTGTCAACAAAATGCAGGAAACTGGAACATATATATATATATATATATATATATATATATATATATATATATATATATATATATATATATATATATATATTCAAAATTTACCGCTAATGATTCCAAACATGTTTTGACTCCAAATGTAACAAAAGGGCTGTCCAGTAATTGTTTATTACAGATGTGTTATTTTAGGATGGCAAAAAATCATACATTTTTAAGGATAAAGCGGAGACACCTTTCAAAGTAATCCATAAATCGGAAAAGGGTCTTTTGGGGACAAAAAAAAAACTAGAATTTTTGTCACCTCTAGAATGGGAAGATAATTTTGATCAAATTGATAAAATTAATGCAAAATATAAGTATAAATAAATAAAATAGAATAAATAACTAGATAAAATGACATAAAAGAGTAATAAATTGTTAATTTTCGCGGCCATCCTTCTGTCATGCAAAATGATTGCATTCCAAGCCTTTTAAGAGGAAAACAACATGGGTGAAGAATATACTGAGATACAGGATGTCGTTTTCAGTTACTGGCAACCGCTCTATCCTATAGTAAACAGAGAGTCGGGGAGGACCATCCCCCTGAATACTTTACAAAATATGTAGACGGTAATATTTAGACCAAACTAGTTTTATTATGGCTAATTAACTAACTAACTAACTAATTGGTATTCAGTATTGGGACAAGCCTGAGGAAACATTGCCGACTAATGGCAGACACTGCTCCATTTGATCAGGGTATGTACCACTAATACAGAAAAGTTTACACACAGAAGGCATCTGCTTGTAACTCAGAGTTTATGAGATGTATGGTTAATAGTTAAAATATCCCTATATTTAGGGCAAGTATAGTGTGATTTAATTACACTGAATCTGTCTCACTTCCGCGCAGATTTACTCAACGTCTAAATGTCCACCATTAAATGACAGAATAGAGAAAATAGAAACTAAGAAGAAAATAGAATCCTCTAGAAATCTTATCTCAATGAGGATTGGCAGTATACAGACAAAAGTAATACGTGATAAATTCATACAAGTTTAAAATCTTGATCAACACGTCATGAGCATATACAAACTCGGTGCGTTGCTTCTGGTAGTTCTTTTTATTTTAACCATTTTTTCACATGGTTATTTTTTGTTGTTGCATAATTTTCGAGTGCATAGAAGTATTTCAGATTGGTGTTCAGAGGAATAAGTGACAGTTCTTGATTAAAGTGTTTTGTTACATTATATATTATATTGAACGAACATAATTATCCGTAGGTCTGGTGAAGGCTATGTATTTCCTATATTAAAAATAAAAAGTTCCTTAACCAATATCAGAATTATGTTTTTAACTTTATAATCATTGACGAAGTGACCAGTTAGGGACAAGACCAAAGAATATAACTTATAGATTCTTCTTCCCGACAGTAATTACATAAGGAGTTTGATGTGTGTTTTATATTAAATTATATTTGCAAAACTATTCAACCACTGTATTTGTATTTAAACATTCATTGACTTTTCCCTACTCCCACACAATGGTTTCTGTCAGAAAGGGGTGAAATGCTTAGAATCTCAATATAGGGATCAAACATGGTTTTTCATGCATTAACATTCGCCAAGTCCCGAGAGAGGTGTTGAAAACCAAGATCTTCAACACCTCCCTAGGGACCTGGCGAATGTTAATGCATTGAAAAACCATGTTCGATTGCTATTATTGCATAAAAACTGAAAACAGTTGCTACATTTCGCGTTATTTCTTGCACCATTTTGTTTCACCTTTTCGCCGATGTCTCGCGAACGCAATTTCCGCAGACTATGTTCGTTCTAGGGCCGGGAAGTACACATCTCGTAACGGCAGCAAATATGTGGCCCCGATGTACGACCATGTTGAAAGTTGCGTAGCAGTGCATTAACAGCGCGTGAATTGCCTTGTTAATACATGGCTTTTCACCGGTTAATGCACGGCTGTTAATAACGTGCGACATTGCTTTTTATGCAATAATACCTTTTCAATATGGTGTCGACATTAATAAATATATTGAATTTTTTAAACGTCTTTAACTTGTTTACTTTATCAAATAACACTTCAGATACACTTTCGCCCACCTCGCATTAAAGTGCTTGATTTATCAAATTCTTTCACTTCAGATACACTTTCGCCCACCTCGCATTACCCCCATTTATATTCTCTAAACTTTGCTTTTGGACAAAAACTTAATGGTTTGTTAACTGAAATCTATCACACGATAGAACGTATTGGAATTAGTATGAACGACAAAGATCTGAGAAGAAGATGAATTCCTCTTTCCATAGTCTTTTAGCAAAACTTGAAGTATTGGGCTTCCTGATCATCCAGTTCTGGTAATGCCATTTTATTATTTTCGTATATGGCGAAGGTAAAAATACAAATTAATAGCACATTTTGCCATTGGATACTTTTAGAGACTTTTCCCATGTGATTAGGAACACTATACATAAAACTAAAAATAACTTTTGCGAAGAAGTTTATATTATGTTAAGACTAATGTCTACTAATGCTTTCTCCAGATAAGACATAAACATAGTACCATCAACAATAAAACAAGAACTTGATGACCAACAAGCCTAATACTTCTGCGGCCTAGTCCTGATTTCAGACATTTTAAGATCTTGAATATTTCTTATATGTTTGTGTCAAAAAAGCCAGTTTCAGACTCTGAAATTAAGATTTTCACACATGAAAAACCTTTACGAATGTAAGGCTTGTAAATTGCATTAACTTATACTACAAAAGCAGAAACAAGTTCTGTCATTCATACCAACTCCAATTCTCTCTCTCTCTCTCTCTCTCTCTCTCTCTCTCTCTCTCTCTCTCTGTTATCTCACTAAATTAATAGTACAAAATATGAATGTAGCAACTTTAAAAGAAAACATAAAAAAAACGTACGTAGAAGACTTTGAATTGTGTGTGTGTGTGTGTGTGTGTGTGTGTGTGTGCGCGCGCGCATGCGTGTGTGCGAGCGTGCGTACCTTCGTAACTGCATGTGTGTGTGCGTTTGTGGGTGTGTGTGGGTGCGGTTTCATTTCCATTGTAACAGATTAGGTATATATATCCCTTCTACAGCCTCGCTGTGAAAGCCGGCATTTATGGCGAGACTGTTTGAGTGAATGGCTTTTTTTACGAAGTTAAGCAACGTACATAGCGGTTAGTAGCTGGATGGGTGACCTTGCGTGACAGCGCTGTTTGACTTCGTGGAAGACCCGGTTGCTCGCTACATTTGTGGCGGCGGTGGGATTGAAAACAGTGTCCTTTGTGTGCTGCATAGGCTTCGCCCTCGGATTCAGCCTACTGAGGCGTGTGTGACTTCGGGACGAAGTCAAAAGAGAGGGGGAGATTGTACAGACTGGGTATATATATATATCACTTCTACAGCACCGTGGAAGCCAGCTTTTATGGCGACACTGGTAGAGTGATTGGCTTTTTTACGAAGTTAAGCAACGTACATCGCGGTTAGTAGCTGGGTGGGTGACCGCGCTGCTTGACTTCGTGGAAGACCCGGTTGCACGCTACACTTTTATTAAAGGCTTCATTATTGTACAAAATTTGAAGCTGGCAAATTTAAGAGAACGCTTAAAAACTTGAACTAATTTCGGTTTTTGTTGATTTTTGTGCAGATGTTCGACTGTTTTTCAAATGTTTGGCTGCAAATATATTTGAGGACTTTTTTTTGTATGATTAATGTTCATAGACTATAAACTTTTTCGTGCTTAACTTAGCTGAGCATGAAATTTGTCCTGCTCATAAATCTCAAATTACTGGACAAGTGCATTTATTTTTCTAAACATAGCTGAGGATGGAAATTTCTCTGCGAGCTATTGTTGATTTGTTTGTTTGTGTTGAGGTTTTACGTACCGGTCAACCCAAAAGGGTCATGTCGAGCGCGGTCAGTTGAACTGACCACACATTTACTGGACAGGCTTAGTCCTCTAAGTGGTTAACTAGTATTATGCACACTTTCGCCAGAAACTGACACCTGCCCTTCTTGAATCAGTGGAAGGGAGAGAATGACCGTAGTTGATATTTCATGATCATTCTCCATGAAAGAATGTTGCCGACTTCGGCGGGGGTCGAACCCGCGACCTCCTGGTCGCCAGTCGGACGGGCATCCAACTGAGCCACCGAGGCCGACAACTATTTTTGGCATTTTCATAATTGTTCTCTGCTAATAAATATGAAAATGCCAACAATTGCTGGCATTTTCATATTTATTAGCAGAGAAATTATCACGCTTAAAAGGTTTTATCGGGGCCTGGATGTCGTATTGAGTTTGAAAATGATAACAACTTTGGTGAAGGAATTAGTTTTACTTCTAAGAATATAAGTGAAGATGCCTAAGAATGCCACAATCACGAAGCACTATTTCCCGAGGTATTCAAGGAGAGCTGAAGAATAAATAAGAACAGAACAAACACCACATATGTAACCACAGACGCACAAGTGAAGAAGAACTGCAACAGCCCACAGAGTATATATGAATGACGAAACCCAAGAGGTTATAAAACTTTTTATCATGCTCAACTCAGCTGGGCATGAAATTTGTCCTAATAAATCTCAAATTACTAACAATTGCAAATTCTTTCTTGCTAAGCAAAGCTGAGCATGAAAATTTTTCTGCTAATAAATATGAAAATGCCAACTATTGTTGGCATTTTCATATTTATTAGCAGGGAAAATTTCATGCTCAGCTGAGTTGAGCATTTTATAATCTAAAGGCCAGTTTGCACAGCCACGTGCCGGTTGAAGATCTTCGCTATTAGTTTTAATGTTCAACAAAGTCTCTATATTGTGTAAATGTAGATTCTCTAAGCGTAATTAGGATTACTATAGGTCAATATTTGAGATACACAGGTTGTATTTTTTTTCTTTTTTCTTTTTGTGCTTATCTCAGTCGAGCATGAAATTTGTCCTGCTAATAAATCTCATATTATTAATAATTTAAAATCTTCTTGCTAAACATAGGTGAGCGTGAAAATTTCTCCGCTAATAAATTTGGCCTGACTGTCACCAAAACGGCAATATCTGACCACCTTTCCATCGGGAGAAAAACATTTTTGTTCCGTACTCACTTAAAGGACTACAATTCCGGTCTAATTATATGGGGAACTAAATAAGAGGTTGAATTGCATCGCCCGATTATGGATATCGGCGGGTGTGCCAATATGTCAGAATTACTCCAACTGACACCCACCTTTAACGCTATATAAACTGACTCTCCACCTCCGAAAAATCTCCTTACGGTTTTCTTTCCACAACAAGATGTTGCACGTGTGGGGATAAGCAGCCGTGAATGATAATTACGTGGACAACTTTTGGCGGCTTGATTGTAAACAACCACTCAAAAACTAATGGGATACATAAATATAGTTTTATGTCGGTCTTCCTGCGCACCGAATAACAGATAGTCACGTCAAACGAAAGCGTGTCGTGCAAAGTGGCATCCGGGCATTAGTTTCCATTTATACATTCTGTAGTAGCCAATGGTTCTGCTAGCGGATAACGAATGCCCTGATCAGACTGTCCGGAAACGCAAGCTGATCTGGGCCTTCGCTGTCCGCATATTCCCGGTCAAACGTTTTTTCAAGGCGCGGCCGATATATGGCCGCGTCGTGAGGAAAAAAAACAACAACAAAAAAAACGCTCTGCCGACTTTCCATCGAATCAAACTATCAGTGGCACACACCCATCCCTTACCGAGTCCTCGTGTCTAGCGCTTTAGTTGAAGTTTTCCTTTGACCTTCAGCTTACGTGAACGACCAGCATAGGTTCTGACGAGACAGAGCGCATGCGCAGGCTCGCCTGAATCTTTGCCGTTCGCATAGGCTATAACATGGCGTTTCCTATGACATAGCCCATATGTTTTGTTTTTCGAAGTAACAGCTTTATTTTATATATCAGCCTAGGCTAAACTTTATGGATTACGCCGCCGGCCAATCAGGACGGCGTATCATATGCCCTAGGACTGGCTATAGCATTTAATCATAACGTCAGCTGAAGCTTTCAGCACTGATAAACTGATAAATGTGATAAATGGCCAGCGTGTCTCTATATGCTGAATTGATAAATAGCACACACACACACACACACACACACACACACACACACACACACACACACACACACAGAGGGTCCAAATGCGGTGTTACGTCATTCGAGAAAAACGCGTTTAAACAATGTCGTAATTTACGCGCACTTGTTAAGAGAGACGTCAGATAATTACCAAGAAACACACCGACATATGGCACCTTTTTTATTGGCGTGAATAAAATAAAATGCTGTTCTCCATCCCATCTACCATGGGCTCGACTCGTAAAATAGCATATTCATGTCGTAAGGCGTGTGTAATTACCTCCCTTCAAACAGTAAACCTACAGAGTGGGTCTTACCTCGCATAATATAAGGATGGGTATAGATGAATATTCGTAAGGTTTTTGCATTTCATACATTTAGAACATTATAATTTTTGGCTCACAAAGCAATTATTAGCATTTGTGTGTGTGTGTGTGTGTGTGTGTGTGTGTGTGTGTGTGTGTTTTTTTTTTGTCTTCAGCATTCGATATGGAAACCAAAGATCATAATTTAATAAACGAATTAAAGGGCTGGGCTGTGTATATAGGCTATAAACATAGCATAGACAGCAGTACTCCAAATCAAATCAAACCAGAAGACCGACCGTTTAAGGTATTTAAGCCACAATCTTCAATATTTATTCTATGTCGTATTAAAATCTGACCATACCGCACCGCACAACAAAATGTTCTTTACTATAATTTCTTTCGAGAAAAGAGGGCCACATGGTTTTGTTTGTGTTGAGGTTTTACGGCCCAGTCAACCCAATGGGGTCATGTCGAGCGCGGTCAGTTTACCTAACCACACGTTTACTGGGCAGGCTTAGTCCTCTAAGCTGTTAACCAGTATTGTGCACATTCTTACGCCAGAAACTGACAACTGCCCTTCTTGAATCAGCGGAAGGGAGAGAATGACCGTAGAAAATATTTCATGATCAATCTCCACGAAAGAATGTTGCCGACCTCGGCGGGGGTTGAACCCGCGACCTCCTGGTCTCCAGTCGGACGGCGCATCCAACTGAGCCACCGAGGCCGGCAGGGCCACATGGTAGACTAGCCATTAGGCCTATAACTAAATGTGCTTACCGTCTTAAAGTAAACATATAAATAAATAGATACAGGGCTTGACATTTCATGAGAATGATCTGAAATGACAAACCTTATTTAGTTTGATAAATAATTGTAAAAGACATAAGAAAAAGGCGTTTGTTGCAGTTCATTAGCGCTTTAAAAGTTAATATTAAAAAAAAAAAAAAAAAAAAAAAAAAACTTAGCCTGAACTTCCCCATTCCCTTCAATCTCAGCTGCTGGTACATACTCAAATCAAACGGCTCCTATAGAGTAGTTTGATGTCTCCACTATCTGCCAATCAGTGAAAACATGAAAAATCTAAATCATTTTTTTTTTTTACAAATTTCAGGATAAGTACAGCACGGAAGAAATAAATATGTCCG
Organism: Anodontia alba; assembly: GCA_964016985.1. Classification (NCBI taxonomy): domain Eukaryota; kingdom Metazoa; phylum Mollusca; class Bivalvia; order Lucinida; family Lucinidae; genus Anodontia; species Anodontia alba. Next base: position 22,232,432 of record OZ024836.1, on the reverse strand, counting down.
ACTATGTAGGTAGTCTTTCTTTCGTTGCTGCTGGAAAATGATATGTAAGCACATCACTGCTGATGCTATCATAAGCAGTTAAGCCTGTCCTTACGTAGGAAATGAACCGCAAAGATCCTGCTTATATACAGGCGCAGGTATGCAAGTCGTTTGTGTCCATTACGAAAACACGCCTATTCAAATATACTCAAACTTTTACCAGCAAAAAAATTGAAAATTTTCAGATAAAAATTCGGATATTTTTCATATCTCTGCTCAAAACATAGATTGTGGGTACTCGTTAGAACCGCCTCGACGAGGCGGTTCTAACGAGTACCCACAATCTATGATTTTGAGCAGAAATAAGAAAAATAATGTATACCCCTGTAAACCCCAGTTTTACTATATAAAAGTGGGGTTTAAGGGGATCAAAATTATATAGGCGTGTTTTCGTGATGTTTGTTGTGTTCGATTTTCTGAATAGCTCGGCGTTTAGGCGGTATTTTTATGCTGAGAAATAAAGTAACAACAACAAAACTAATAGTAATAATAACAATAAATGATAATAATAATACCAATAATAATAATTTATCCCGGGGAAGCCGGGAACCAGTAGTGTTAAAACAACATAAAAACTTCGTTGTAAAAATAAACAATAAAATCTGACTTAATACATCGTGTTAAATACTGGAACTTTGTTGGCATACTTATTAGTGTTAGAACATGGGATGTATATAATTTCAACAGTGAGTTTGTAGAACTTTTTTCATAGACAACAACAAAACAAAAACACTAATGAAATCAATTATGAATAACAGTGGCCATACTAACATGCCCTGAGGCCCTTCAATAGTATATAGCTATTGTAAACTGAACTCACTGTAGAAGACGACCCACGCTCGACATTCATTCAAACAAGGGAGTTAACTCTGTTCTGACTGTTTGCAGTACACAGTGTATAAGCAGTATGCCAATAGACTCCAAACTCTACGCTGAGGAGGATACCCTCAAAGAAAAATATCTTGGTCTTGTCAACCAAATGACTCATATGGAGCTCAAGAAGTTCAAAAAACATGAATACAAAAAAATCATTCTAAAAGAAATTATGACGTCACTTCCAGACTGTAACAAGGATCGGCTTGAACAGACGGCACAATGCGTAGCAAACTTCCTAGCTAGAGAAGTACGGTCCCTAATATCTAGGTCATCCCGGGAATCTACGCCAAATACATCAAGTCTGTTGTCTACATCTGTTTTGCAGGATCTTGAAAAGACAATGCATGCAGATGGCGCTGATGTCATAGACATCCAACCGGATGCCAACTTTGTCGTAGATAACGACGACAGTAATGATGATGATGGTTATGATGATGATGATAATGATGATGGCGATGAAAATGATAACAAAGCAAACATAGAACCTCCGGATAATTTAAACGATAGTATTACCAAACTGAAACAAGCCATTAACATTGAAACCAAATCATTAAAAACTACAGCGGAACCCAAGACTGATCCAAAAGCTTCAAAGAAAAACTCAAAATGTTGTGACACATGCAAAATCAAACCAAGTTCAAAGAAATGCGACGTAAACCGGATTCAATGCCCCCTCTGTGTGCATTGGTATCATGAAACGTGTGTCGGCATATCCAATGGTGACCCTATAGGGCTGTGGTTTTGTTTAGCTTACCGCGGTATACCAACCGCCTTAAAGCATGATATAAGCATTCTCAAAGTTGACGTTCAACAGCTAAAAGAATGCACTCAGACAATTCTAGAGGCAGTAAACGGACTTACAGCAAAAATTGAAAGCAATTTTGATAACTTAAATGATCGTTTGACTTCCCTCAAAAGAAACATAAATGCCAATGACATAAGTATTTCAGAGTCTCTGGAAACACTTACATCAACGACAAACAGTTTAAAAACTTCATTTGATCAAAAAGCATGTCAGATAGTAAATAAAACTGCAGCGGTTTTTGAAAAGCTGAAATCACAGACCGAAAATCTAAAAACAACCACGGAAAAATCGCAGAAGATTCAGAAACCGGAAGCCAATAAAACAAGATTAAATAGTAATTCATTAATCACTAAATCAAACTCAATTAAGCAGAGAAAGGAAGCCAACAGTCAACGTGCAAACTTAAGGGCAACTAACACAAACCTGAAACAACGAAAACAGAAACCTGTGCGATCGTTACAGGCTGCACCAGATACCGAAATTAACCTAGAAATAGTTGACCTGACGGATACACCGAAGAAAGTTATAAGTCAATCCACGCTCCTGGTAGGGAGTTCCATACTCAAAGGAGTTAAAAACATTGATCTAAAAACAAATACTACAGTGAGATCATTTTCAGGCGCCACCACTGAAACACTCAAAAAGAGACTAGAGCGGTTTGATATTAATAATTGTAAGACAATTATCTTGCACGTAGGCGGCAATGACGCCGACAATGGTAAAGATCTAGATACTTTCTATAAAAATTATCAAAACTTATTGAATGAACTGGGATCAGAGGAGCGCAAAATCATAGTCTCGGGCCTTTTTCCCAGGGAGTCTGTAGACCTGGAACCATACAATGATCAGCTGAAAGCTCTATGTGCTGAAAATGACATTACTTTCATCGATCACTTCGATGAATTCCTACTAGCATCTGGCGAACTACCTGATGCATACTTCCAAACTGACAAAACGCACTTAAATAAGTCTGGAACGAGAAAATGTCTTCGAAACATTGATAAAATATATAAGGTTACCGGATCTGCAGCCCCCCGGAAGGCATTCCAAAGTTATCCTCAATCAAACAAACCCCATGTAGATAAAAGATATAAACCCAGATCAAGGTACTGTCACATATGTTCCATGAATAATCACAGCACTCATGAGTGTTGGTTTAACGGGCGAAACACTGGTAGGTCGGGTCATGTGACACGATAGGGGTCCACTGGGCATATAAAACAGAGATCTCCAGATACAATCCAGTATCAGGAGTCATCCGATAAAAATATATTGAATTCCATTGAACAGACATCCAGTGTTATTGAGGCCCCACCTCACAGTGATTCTTTCATAAACCCCAGGTTAGATGCTCTTTCGCAAGATAGTACTGACCCTAATACGGAATCTTGTACCAACGACGCTGCCTGTCCACCTGCCGCGGCTCCTGCAAGGTGTGCTAATCTTGATTTCTCTTCTAGATTATATCTCTGTAATCTCAATGTTAGACATTTAGTGCCTAAAATTGATGAACTCCGTATTGTTATGGCTACGGAGGAGTGCCCTGACTTATTGGGATTATGCGAAACATTTTTGGATCCGTGTGTGTCGGATGGCCAGGTGGCGTTGGATGGCTATAATTTTATACGAAAGGACAGAGTTGAAGTTCTTAACAAATATGGAGGCGGGCTTATCATGTATTTCAGAGAATCGTTAAATGTCAAACGCCGACCTGAAATAGAAATTTCTAACTTAGAAACAATTTGGGCAGAAATTACGTTGCCAAATGCTAAACCGTTTCTCGTGTGTAGTGTATATCGCCCACCCGATTCTCTCTCAAACTGGATAGATCTCTTTGAAGAAGAACTATCTGTTGCACAAGCTAGTGGTTTGGAAATTATTCTCATGGGTGATTTTAATATCGATTATATTTCATGTACAAACAGGAAATGGTTGAATCTGGTACAGCTCTTTGACCTTTCCCAGCTTGTTTCAGAGCCAACGCGCGTTACTCAAACATCGGCAACGATAATCGATCATGTTTATACAACAAACATTGAAAATATTACTGAATGCTTTATCTCAGATTTTTCTATAAGCGATCACCTCCCTATATGCGTCACTCGAAAAATAAATTCAAGAGTTTCTAAATCGAGCCATATTACTACAAATTACCGTTGTTTTAAGCATTTTGATGAAACCATGTTTCTAAATGATCTCGAAAATGACCTTATTACATTTACCGCAAATCAGTCAACTGTAGATAAAGATTTTGCTGTATGGCATAATATTATAATGAAACATTTAAATAACCATGCGCCTATAAAAAACAAGCGAGTTAAATGCAAACGTTTACCAGACTGGTTCTCACCGGAAATCACGCATATGCAAAAGCGACGCGATAATGCCAAAAAACTTAAACAGTGGACTGATTATAAAATGTATCGAAATAAGACCATCCAACTTATTCGTCAAGCCAAACGAAAATACTTTTCCGATTCCGTTAAAAATTCTAAAGATTCTAAAACAATTTGGAATCATCTGCGTGCAGTTAATAACAAAAAGAAAACAACGTTGAATAACCTCCCCAGAGAGTTAATTATGAATGGTGAAACAATAACCGATTGTGAGGATATTGCTGCTAAACTAAATGCATATTTCTCATCTATCGCTGACATTTTAAATGACCACACAGATCAAGTATCGACATTTGAAGATGACAAACTGAGTAATTTTGTCAACAGCAAAGTCCCTCATAACTCATTTTTTACTATTCCATTGATAACATGTGACCAAGTTTTATCATTTATCAATAAACTCGATTCTACTAAAGCTACAGGTATTGATGGCTTAGGACCACGAATAATCAAAATGGCAGCTAGTATATTATCTCCATCCATTACCACACTGATAAACAAAAGTATATCGAATGGGTGTTTTCCTTCCCAAATGAAGCTGGCAAAAGTGTTCCCAATACATAAGGGTGGAGAAACAACTGATCCCTCCAACTACAGACCAATATCGATTTTACCGACCATTTCAAAAATCTTCGAAAAACATGTCAACCAACATTTAATAGGTTACCTCAATAAGCACAAACTTATTCATGAAACTCAGTCTGGATTTAGACAAAAGCACAGTTGCCAAACAGCTTTGGTAAAACTTGTTGATCAGTGGCTTTCATGCATCGACAAAGGAGATATAGTAGGTACTCTTTTCGTAGATTTTCGTAAAGCCTTCGATCTCGTAGATCATTCTATACTCATCAACAAATTGTCTTTGTACAAATTCAGTCCACTATCCCTACGTTGGTTCCAGTCCTACTTATCGTCTCGTAAACAAGCAATAGCAAACGATGTCAGTCTGTCTGAATTCGCAAATGTATCGTCTGGTGTGCCTCAGGGATCGATCTTGGGCACTACACTATTTCTCCTATTTATTAATGACTTGCCGCTTTTTTTAAATCACTGTTTTGCAGATTTCTTTGCCGATGATGCAACTTTTCATACACATAGTAACAGCGTTGATGTTATTGAACGTCATCTTCTAGCCGATTTCACAGAAGCGAAGCACTGGAGTAAGCGGCATAAATTGCCAATAAATTATAAAAAGACCACCTGCATGTCCATAGGTACAAGACAACGACTAGGCGACTCTCGTGAAATGGAGCTGAAATCAGACGATATTTGCATTCAGAACGCTTCTAAACAAAAGCTCCTAGGCGTTTATATTGATGAAAACCTAAATTGGTCTGCGCATATTGATTACCTGTGTTCAAATGTTTCATCTAAAATATCACTATTAAGGCAATTATCTGAATATGTACCGGTAGAGGTTCAAAAACAGTTTTACCAAAGTTACATAATGCCCTTATGGATTATGGTTCTGTTGTCTGGGGCTCGACGTCCCTGACAAATCTTGAAAGACTCCTAAAATTACAAAAGCGAGCTGCGAGAACAATTCTTAAGACAGACTTCCGAACACCATCTGCAGGCATGTTCAAAGAGCTTGGGTGGTTATCACTCGAAAGGAGGCTTAAATACAATAAAGCGGTATTGACATATAAGGCGCTGAATAATATGACACCAGCATACATTTCAAGCATGTTAAAGCCCGTCTCTCAAACTCATTGTTTAAACTTGCGCTCTAGTGTAAACGGGACCCTATATGTACCAAAATCACGTACAACGCTCTATAATGGAGCGTTTTCCTACTCAGCTCCTAAGCTGTGGAACTCACTACCTCAGCCAATCAGAAACTGTGATACATTAAATGCTTTTAAGAAAAGTCTTAAAACAGTGGTTTAGAAGGAATATAATTTATTCCGAAACATTTTTACTTTTAATGGTATTTTATCACTGTTCATTAATCAGACATAGTGGGATGCTGCTCCATCTCACACCTCACGCACACTTAGGGCCTGCTCTGTATCGGCTGTGCCTAATATGTCACCGTGGCGGGTCCCGATGTGAGCGGCATGCTGTTTGGACATTCGTTTCCGCCGCATGCTCTCGACCATCGGGTTTCGGTACGGTGCCTGTATGAATGGCGCGGTCGGAACCGAGTTGGCTCATATCAAGTTGATGAGAGACTCTTCGTAACGTTCCGGTGCACCTTCCGATACTATTGTGCGTGTGGTGCGTGTTCTTCTTTATGGCTACATCTTACTATGTGATACGTTTCAAGAAAACAAAACAAAACAAAAAAAAAAAAAAAAAAAAAAAAAAAAAAAAAACAAGAACATATTACCTTTTACTAGCTAACATGCCCATGACGCAGTTTTATGGTTTTATGTGCCCTGCATGATGCAAAGTCTCATGGATATCTCTTATGAAATTAAATTTTAATTTTTTTCTAAACATTTATCATATACTTTTAGTTTTATTGTTTGTAAATCTATTTGCATATTAGTATCTTTCTGTGTTACAATGCTGTGTCATTTTAATGTATATATTTGTATGTATTTTATATTTGTATGTTATAGAGGACCACAAGGTAGACTAGCTTTTGAAGCTAATTGTGTATCCTCTTTAAATATTGTATAAATAAAAACATCTTTGAAGTTTAAGGCCTTTTTACTCGTATGGTAAGCAAAAAAAAAAAAAAAAAAAAGAAAAAAGAAAAAAAAAGTTGAGAGAGGAAGAACGTCCAGTTTTGTTTTGTTTTTTTAATCAGGTGCAAGTATATTTCACTTCGCACATCTGCGCTTGTGTAATTTATTCTTTAATCTTCCTGAATCATTAAGTCGATGTTTTATCGTTTTAAGATTGAGTTTTCGCGATATATGAATTTCTGAAACAAATGCCCCTGATGAAAGTTATTCAAGAGAACGACCGCCTATATACCCTCTTAGAATGGATTTTCATATTTCTGTAGTTTTGCTCTGATTAGATACATGTAGAGATTTCCAAAATCATACTTTTTGGTAGAAAGCAAGTTCGGAATATATGAACAGTCCATTTAAAATCTTGTTCATATATGGAAGAATACTATCAGTTTAACGACGCGTACTCTTAGAGGGGCGATACAGTCGGAAGCGCATCCAACTGAGCTACCGAGGTTGCAGTCTGCTGCTTGTAAATAAACATTTCCAAGAAACAGTTGGACACAACCCGAACTCCTCAGTGTAGACTGGGTCTAAGTCCATGCGAAGTAAAACGGATAAAAAGGAGAATTACATGGTAATCGCTATTTATACTTTATATCCCGTGCAGAAATTATGTGTCCATGGAATAGTTTGAACGACCCTCATAAGTGTAGTTTACCTTTAGCCATGCGTTGAGCAGACGACACACTGTCGCAACAGTCCGTCAAGGTGTGGGACTTACGGAAACTAATATTTTCAGGTGAACCAGAAGTGTCTGAATTCGCGTCAGATCACCGCTTCAGTCAGACACAACAGAAGGTACACGTAGAGACCTTTCTGAGAAGTTAGCGGTCGTTCTCCTGAACAACTATCTTCTGTGGCATATCATTACGAAAACACGCCTATTCAAATATACGGAAAATTTAACCACCAAAAAAAATGAAAATTTTCAGATAAAAATTCTGATATTTTTCACATTTCTGCTCAAAACATAGATTGTGTGTACTCGTTAGAACCGCCTCGGTGAGGCGGTTCTAACGAGTACCCACAATCTATGTTTTTGAGCAGAAATAAGAAAACTAATGTATACCCCTGTAAACCCCAGTTTTACTATATAAAAGTGGGATTTAAGGGGGTCAATTTTATATAGGCATGTTTTCATGATGTTTTTCATAGATCCGCTTGGCTGTTATTTGTGGTATACTTAGCAAGGTGACAAATGTATTGCCTGATCTTTCATCATACAGTCGTTGGAACGAACTTGATGAAAACTTTTATCTATGAGCAAATGTATATACCACAGATATTTATCTTCTTTTGATACGTTTATAACCATCTATGTACGTTTAATTTTTCACCCTTATTGTTGAAATCTTAAACGCTGGTTTCCATGACAACCGTTCAGTGCAACAGACGTGCTCTTTTTCTGTGAAGGTTTTTAAATATTTTTGATAAGTGGTAACACAGCTGTAAGCTTTCTGCTATTATGTCACTTCCCACAATCTGCATGATTTCTTGGGAGAAGGATATAAAAACAAAGCATGTAATATAAAGCCGTAACGCCAGAAAGCAAAATCTAGGGCCTTTCAAACGTTTGGTTATACAGTAAAACCTGTGTAAGACAGCCACCTTTGAAATTGACCTTAGTGGTTGATGTGGAAAGGTGGTTGTCTTATAAAGGTACATGCCATGTAATTTTGCAAGCAAAATTACATGACATGTACCCTTATAAGACAGACAACTTTTTCCACATCAACCACTATTTAAAGTCAGTCTCGAAGGTGGCTCTCTTACACAGGTTTTACTGTATCTTCAGCTAAGCTAATTATATAATGGTATAAAATTTCACGTGTGGACGCCAGGGTTAAAATGCTGCCAGAAAATACCACTATCTCATTTTGGTCCTTGGACCTCAATTGGACCCAAAATCTCATGCCTGGTCACACACATACACACATACACACACACACACACACACACACATATATACATACATATACATATATATATATATATATATATATATATATATATATATATATATATATATATATATATATATATATATATATACATATATATATATATATATATATATATATATATATATATATATATATATATATATATATATACGGAGCGTCTCCTGCCAGACATCTAGAAGTAGCGAATTATCGAGAAATTTGCTGGTTTTTTTTTTTTTTTTTTTTTTTTTTTTTTCGTGCATCTAGTAGTAGCGTATTATCGAGAAGTTTTTATTGCTTTTTGTAAAAGCTAATACTTGACTGTACTGGCTCTTCTAATACCTTGATCAGATGGCGCAGGTATCAGAATTCTAACAAGCCTATGATAAATGAAATGTATACATGTACTTCCAAGCGCACTTTCCAGAAAAGCCACATTTAACCATAATACTGCTGACTCTCATTATTTCAAACAGCGATAACTGAAATTACTGCTTTAGTCAAACTAAAGTTTGGATAATATTGGTTTAGTTTCTTATATGTTCTTTACATTTCTACCCCTGTTATCTCAAAGTACTGTTTTCTGAAACTGAAAATTCTGATTCCTTGGAGTTTAAGATAATGAGAGTCCCCTGTATATTCAAGTTTATATTTTCGAACTTTTCCATTTTTTGGGGTACTCATTAGATGCACCGCTTAGAGGTGCATCTAATGAGTACCCAAAAATACGTTTTCGTAGAGAGGTAAGACAAATACATTGTGTTTATTTTGATACCCTCAGAGTAGATTGTTCGTGTCTCAGAAACCAAGGATTCTGCTCAAACTTCGCAGTCTGACCTAAATCTTTTCTAAGGCCAAGCTGAATTAGTGATGGTTCAGTTCGATTCATTTATATTAAAGATGAATATGACTAACGTTTTGTTATCTGAAAGAAAAATGGCCGTCCATTTAAATGAAAAAAGTCACACCATTACGAAAACATACCTATATAATTTTGACCCCCTTAAACCCCACTTTTATATAGTAAAACTGGGGTTTACTTGGGTATACATTATTTTTCTTATTTCTGTTCAAAAACATAGCTCGTGGTACTCGTTAGAACCGCCTCGCCGAGGCGGTTCTAACGAGTACCCACAATCTATGTTTTGAGCAGAAATATGAAAAATATCAAAGTTTTTTATCTGAAAATTTTCAGTTTTTGGAGATGAAATTTTCTATATATTTGAATAGGCGTGTTTTCGTAATGCGATGGTAACATGTGCATTGTGACAGATGCGATGCGGACTGTGCATACCCGTTGTCTGATTTATTTCATCAAAGCGTTTTTGATTATATCTGTTTCACTGTGATAATTCAAAGATGAGACAGAGGATCCTTATGCAGACCGAACACATCACAAAAACATGCCTATCTAATTTTAACCTCCTTAAACCCCACTTTTATATAGTAAAACTGGGGTTTACAGGGGTATACATTGTTTTTTCTTATTTCTGCTCAAAAACATAGATTGTGGGTACTCGTTAGAACCGCCTCGCCGAGGCGGTTCTAACGATGGCGAGGCGGTTCTAACGAGTACCTACAATCTATGTTTGAGCAGAAATATGAAAAATATTAGTGGTTTTTGTCTGAAAATTTTCATTATTATTATTATTATTATTTTTTTTTTTTTTTTTTTTGCGGTGAAATTTTCTATATATTTGAATAGGCGTGTTTTCGTAATGATATATCTGTGAAGCTGCATCAGAATTAAGGGTAAGGATTCGCGCGAGTAAAACTAGTTTCGGTTCTTATGCCCCTCCAACACCCTCCCCCACCCCGCCCTCTTCAGTAATTTCCTACGGATCGTTCTAAGGCATATATCTTTTCAATGAAAATACAGTTTCTGTAAATTACTGTGAGCAAATTTCTTCATAGTACACGTGCACAGTTCATGTAAACATGTTCAAACAGATTTACTTTAGATAATTATGATTTAATAATTAAAGAATTCTTCATTTCGCAAGGAAAATGTTCCTTTCGGGAAATGAAAATATCTACTTCATAGCGCAAGTGTAGTCTTCCAAAGTATACTCATCGAATCCGCAGAAGCATATTAGTCTTCTAAGGTGTATTAATTACTGTTCTTTCAACACTGACTCTACAGCGTCAGTGTAGTTATCCCCACAGTTGTTTCAACATCGACTCCATAGCGCCAGTGTAGTCTCTAATGTACAAAGTAGTTCATTCAACATTGAATACATAGCGTCATTGTAGTCTTCTTCGGTGTACTACAGTTCATTCCACATTGACTAATTGCGCCACAGTTGTCTTCTAAAGGTGTTTTATAGTTTGTTTTTTTCCAGTATCGATTCCACAGCGCCACGATAGTCTTCTAAGGTATACATTTTTTTCAACATCGAGTCCATAACGCTACACGTGTCTACAAAGTTGCACTATAGTATTTTTCAATATCGACTCCACAGCGCCATACATTTTTCTTTTGTATGCAACAGTTCTTTTAACATCGATTCCGCAGCGACTAAGAAGTCTTCTAAAGTGTACTGCAGTTCTTTCATCATCCACTCTATATATTTAAAAGCAGTCTTCTAAAGTGTACTAGAGTTTGTTTTTTTTTTGTTTTTTTTTTCTAACATCAGCTCCATAGCGCCTAAGTAGTCTTCTGAGATGTACTACAGTTTTTTTTTTTTCAACATCGAATCTACAGCATCACAGTATACACCTCAACATCGATTCCATAGCGACACAGTAGTCTTCTTAAGTTTACTACAGTTCTTTCAACATAGACTCCGCAGAGCCAAAGTAGTCTTCTAAAGCGTACTACAGTTCTTTCAACATCGACTCCAAAACGCCATAGTAGTTTGCTAAAGTGTACAACAGTTCTTTCAACATCGACTCCGTAACGCTACATTAGTTTTCAAAGGTGTACTACAGTTCATGTAAAATCGACTCCACAGTATATTCTAAGGTGAACCACAGTTCTTTCAACATTAACTCAATAGCGCCACAGTAAAGTGTACTACAGTTATTTTCATTATCGCCTCCATGGCGCCACCATGGATATCTAAACTGTACTTCGTTTGTTTCAATATCGACTCCACAATGCCACACTAGTTTTCTAAAGTGTTGAACAGTTCTTTCAACATCGACTCCACAGTAGTCTCTACAGTTCCACAGTAGTCTCTACAGGTCTTTCAATGGCCACTCTATATATTTAATAGTAGTCTTCGAAAGTGTAGTAGTGTTTTTAACATCGATTTCAAAGCGCCACAGTAGTCTCCTGAGGTACAGTTTTTTTCAACATTGAATCGACAGCAACGCAATATAATTCTAAAGTGTACTACATCGATTCCGTAACGCACAGTCGTCTTCTAAGTCTTCTAAAGTGTACAACAGCTCTTTCATTATTGTCTCCGCAGCCCCACAGTAGTCTTCTAAAGCGTACTACAGTTCTTTCAACGTCGATGCCATAACGCCACTGTAGTTTTCTAAAGTACACAACAGTTCTTTCAATGTCGCCTCCATAACGCCACAGTAGTTTTCAAAGGTGTACTTTCAACATCGATTCTGTGGAACCGCAGTACTCTTCTAAGGTGTACACAGTAATTTCAACATTGAATCCATAGCGCCACATTAGTTTTCCAAGGTGTACTACACTTTTTGTTTTCAACAGTGAGTCCATAGCGCGACGAGGTCTTCTAAGGTGTAGTACAGATCTTCAACATTGACTCCACAGCGCCTCTAGGTTTCTGAATTATACAATAGTTCCTTCAACATCGACCCCATAGCGCTACAGTAGTTCTCAAAGGTGTACACAGTTCTTCAACATCGACTACATGACGCCATAGTAGTCTGTTAATCCGCAGCGCTAAAATGATCTTCTAAAGTTTACTACAGTTCTTTCAACATCCACTTTATATATTTAATACTGGTCTTCTAATTTGTACTAGAGTTTCTTATAATGGACACCAGGACGCCACAGTAGTCTTCTGAGGAATACTGCAGTTTTTTCAGCATCGAATCTACAGCACCACAGTATACTTCTAAAGTGTACAACAGTTCTTCCAACATCTATTCCCTAGTAGTCTTCTAATGTGCACTACAGTTCTTTCAACAGTTACTCCACCGCGCCACAGTAGTCTTCTAAAGTGTTCTACAGTTCTTTCAAAATCGGTTCCATATCGCCACAGTAGTCTTCTAAAGTGTACAACAGTTCTTTCAACATCGAATCCATAGCGCCACAGTAGCTTTCAAAGTGTATTACAGTTCTTCAGGATCGACTACATAACACGGCAGTAGTCTGTTAAGGTGTACTACAGTTCTTTCAAGACTGACTCCAGAGCGCCACAGAAGTCTTCTAAGATGAAATACAGTACTTTTAACATTAATTCCATAGCGCCACGGTAGTCTTACAATACTATGTGCATAGCACCACAGTATAGTTCTAAGGTGTACAACGGTACTTTTAACATCGACTGCAAAGGGCCACAGTAGTAGTCTAAGTTGTCTTAGTTCTTTCAACATTGACTTCATAGCGCCTAAGTAGTCTTCTAAGGTGTACTTCTGTTATTTAAATATTGCCCGCAAAGCGCCACAGAAGTCTTTTAAGATGCACAGCAATGCTTTCAGCATCGACACCATAGCGCCACAGTAGTCTTTAAAGTACTTTAATTCTTTCAACTTTTACTACATAGCGCAACAGCAGTCTTTAAAAATCGTACTACAGTACAAACATCGGTTCAATAGCGCCACAGTATTATTACAAAGTGTACTACAGTTCTTTTGACCCCACGACGCCACAGCAGTCTTCTAAGGTGTACTACAGATCTGTTAACATCGACTCCATAGCGCCACATTAGTCTAACAAAATGTAGTACGATTCTGTCAGCATTGACTCCATAGTGCCACTGCAGTCTTCTAATGTGCTCAACAGTTCTTTCAAAAATGACTGCACAGTGTCACATCAGTTATCAAAGATGTACTACAGTTCTATTAACACTGTGTTCATTGCGTCACAGTAGTCTTCTAAGGTGTACTACCGTACTTTGCCATCAATTCCGCAGCGCCAAATGAGTCTTCTAAGGTGTACTACAGTTCTTTCAACACGGACGCCATAGCGCCACTTTAGTCTTCTAAGGTGTACCCTAGGTCTTCCAACATCGACTACAAAGCGCAACAGCAGTCTTCTAATGTGTACTTCAGTTCTTTCAACATTGACTACATAGCGCAACAACAATCTTCTGAGGTTCACTAAAGTTCTTTCAACATCGATTCCATAGCGCAACAGTAGTCTTCCAAGGTCTTCTACAGTACTTTAAAAATCGACTCAGCGCCACAGCTACTACAATTTATTCAACGTCGATACCATAGCGCTACAGTTGTCTTCTAAGATGTACTACAGTAATTTAACCATTGACTTCATACCGCCTGTATAGTATTCTAAGGTATACGATAGACAACATTTACTCCAAAGTGCCGCACTATAGTAATAAGTAATCTTACTATAAGTAATCTTGACTCGTTAGCGCAAGTTTAATAGTCCAAGACGTACTACAGTACATTTAACATGGATTCTATAGCGCCGCAGTAGTCTTCTAAGTTGTACTACATTTTGTTCAACATCGACTTCATAAAGAACAGCAGTCTTCAAATGTGTACTACAATACTTTCAACATCGACTCCACAGCGCCACAGTAGTCTTCTGAAGTGTACTACATTTTTTTCAACACTGGCTGCATAGCGCCACAGTAGTCTTCTAAGGTACAGTACAGTGCTTTCCACATCGGCTACTTAACACCACAGTAGTATTCTGAGGTGTACTGCAGTTTTTTCAACATCGAATCTTATGCGCTTCAGTTGTCATCTAACGTGTAAAACAGTACTTTCAACATCGACTCCACATCGCCACAGCAGTCTTCTAAGTTGTACTTCAGTTATTTAAACACTGACTTCATAGCGCCAGTGAAGTGTTCTAAGGTGTACTACGGTTGTTTCAATATCGACTCCAAAGCACAACATTAGACTTATGAGGTGTACTGCAGTACTTTCAATATCGACTACATAGCGCAAAACTAGTATTCGAAGGTGTACTACACTTCTGTCAACACCGACTTAAAATCGTCGCATCTGTCATCTCAAGTGTGCTACAGTTCATTTAACCAGTCCGACTCCAAAGCGCCACAGTAGTCTTCGAAGGTGCACTACAGTTCTTTCTACATTGGCTCTATAGCGCCATGGCAGTCTTTGAAGGTGTACTACAGTTCTTTCGACATTGACTCCATAGCGCCAGTGCAGTCTTTTAAGGTATATTTATGTTCTTTCTACCTTAACACAGTTGCGCCTCAGTAGTCTCCTGAGATGTACTACAGTTTTTTGGGGTTTTTTTCAACATCGACTCCTTGGCGCCACAGCAGTCTTCTTGTGTACTACAGCTCTTTCAACATCGACTCCATAGCGCCATAGTAGTCCGCTTAGGGGTACTTCAGTTCTTTCAACACTGCCTTCAAAACACCACTGTTACAGTAGTCTTTTAAGGTGTACTATAGTTCTTTCTACATCGACTCCATAGATCCACAGTAGTCCTCTTAGGTGTACTGCAGTACTCTCAACATCGACTGCATAGCGCCACAGTCTTCTAAGGATTACTACAGTTCTTTCAACATCGCCTCCATAGCGCCACAATAGTCTTCTAAAGTGTATTACAGATCTTTCAACATTTGCTCCATAGTGCCAGTGCAATCTTCTAAGGTCAGTTACAGTTCTTTGCAAAACTGACTCTATAGCGCCAGTGCAATTAGATAAGATAAACTACCTTTCTTTCAACATTGACTACTTAGCGCCATTTTTGTCTTCAAAGGTGTACTACAGTTCTTTAAACAGCTTCTCCATAGGACCAAAGTACTCTTCTAAATTGTACAAAGGCTCTTTCTGCACTGTCTACATAGCGCCATAGCAGTCTTCTTAAGTGTACTACAGTTCTTTCGGCACTGACTCTTTAGCGCGACAGAAATCTTCAAATCTTCTAAGGTATACTAAAGTTCTTTCTGAATAGACTCTATAGCGCCACAGCAATCTTCTAGGGTATACTACAGTTCTTTCAAGATCGACTCCATAGCGACACAGCAGTCTTCTTAGGTGTACTACAGTTCTGTCTGTGTTGACTCCATAGCGCCACAGCAGACTTCTAAGGTGTACTTCAGTTCTTATAAGATTGACTCCTTAGCGCTAAGGTATACTACAGTTCTCTCTGCATGACTCCAAAGCGCCAAAGCAGTCTTCTAGGTATACTACATTTCTTTCAAGATTGACTCCATAGCGCCACAGCAGTCTCCTAAGGTATAAAAAAGAGTACCTTCTGCATTGGTAATACCGCCACAGCAGTCTTCCGAGGTATACTACAGTTCTTCAAATATTCACTCTTTAGCTCCACAGCAATAATCTACTGTAGACTACAGTTCTTTCAAGATTGACTCCATAGCGCCAGAGTAGTCTTCTAAGGTATACTACAGTTCTTTCAATATTGACTCCATAGCGCAACAGCAGTCTTCTAAGGTATACTACAGTTCTTTCAAGATTGACGCCATGGCAGTCTTCTAAGGTATACTACAGTTCTTTCTCATTGACTCCATAGCGCCATAGCCGTCTTCTAAGGTATACTACAGGTCTGTCAAGACTGACTCCATAGCGCCATAGCAGTCTTCTAAGGTGTACTTCAGTTCTTTCAAGATTGACTCCACTGCGCCACAGCAGTCTTATACGGTATACTACAGTTCTTTCTTCATTGACTCCATAGCGCCATAGCAGTCTTATAAGGTGTAAAACAGTTCTTTCTGCATTGACTCCATAGCGCCATAGTAATCTTCTAACGTATACTACAGTTCGTTCTTAATAAACTCCATAGCGCTAAATCAGTCTTCTAAGGTGTACAACTGTTCTTTCAAGATTGACTCGATAGCGCCATAGCAGTCTTCTAAGATATACTACAGTTCTTTCAAGATTGACTCTATAGCACCATAGCAGTCTTCTGAGGTGTACTACAGTTCTTTCTGCATTGAATCCATACCACTATAGCAGTCTTCTAAGGTATACTACAGTTATTTCGAGATTGAATCCAGAGCTCCACAGCAGTCTTCTAAGGTATACTACAGTTCTTTCCAGTTTGACTCCATAGCGCTTCTAAGTCTTCTAAGGTGTACAACAGGTCTTTCTGCATTGACTCCATAGCGCCATAGCAGTTTCCTAAGGTATACTACAGTTCTTTTAAGATTGGCTTCATAGCGCCACAACAGTCTTTTAAAGTGTACTACAGTTCTTTCAAGATTGATCAATAGCAACACAACAGTCTCCTAAGGTGTACTACAGTTCTTTTTTTTCTGCACTGACTCCATAGCGCCACAGCAGTCTTCTAAGGTATACTACAGTTCTTTCTGCATTGTCTCTATAGCGTCATAGCAGTCTTCTAAGTTATACTACATTTCTTTCAAGATTGATTACATAGTGCCTCAGCAGTCTTCTAAAGTATACTACAGTTCTTTCAAGATTAATACCATAGCGCCATAGCAGTCTTCAAAGGTGTACTACATTTCTTTATGCATTGACTCTATAGCTACCCAGAAATCTTCTAATTTAAACTACAGTTCTTTCTGAATTGACTCCATAACGCCACAGTAATCTTCTAAGGTATACTACAGTTCTTTCAAGGTTGACCATAGCGCCATAGCAGTCTTCTAAGGTATACTAAAAATCTTCCTCCATTGACTCCATAGCGCCAAAGCAGTCTTCTAAGGTTCTTATAAGATTGACTCCGTAGAGCTATAGACGTCTTCTGAGGGATACTACAGTTCTTTCAAGATTGACTCCATATCGCTAGAGCAGTCTTCTAACGTATACTACAGTTCTTTCTGCATTGCTTTCATAGCGCCGTAGCAGTCTTCTAAGGCGTACTACAGTTCTTTCTGCATTGGCTTTATAGCGCCAAAACAGTCTCCTAAGGAGTACTATATGTTTTTGGGGGGGAGGGGAGGGGGGGGGTATGTACAGTCTTCTAAGGTATAACACTTGTTTCAAGATTGACTTCATAGCGCCATAGCAGTCATCTAAGGTATACTACAGTTCTTTCTGCATTCTCCATAGCGCCACAGCAGTCTTCTAAGGTGTACTCCAGTTTTTTCTGCTTTGTCTCCATAGCGCCATAGCAGTCTTCTAAGGTGAACTGCAGTTGTTTTTTTTTTTGTCTTCTAAGGTATACTACAATTCTTTCAAGATTGACTCCATAGCGCCACAGCAGTCTTCTAAGGTGTACTACAGTTTTTCAAGATTGACTTTATAGCGCCATAGCAGTATAAGGTATACTACAGTTCTTATAAAATTGACACCATAGCGCCACAGTAGTCTTCTAAGGTATACTACAGTTCTTTCAAGATTGACTCCATAGAGCCACGGCAGTCTTCTAAAGTGTACTACAGTTTTTCAAGATTGACTTTATAGCGCAATAGCAGTCTTCTAAGGTATACTACAGTTCTTACAAGATTGACTCCATAGCGCCAAAGTAGTCTTCTAAGGTATACTACAGTTATTTCAAGATTGAATCCATAGCGCCACAACAGTCTTCTAAGGTATACTACAGTTCTTTCAAGATCGACTCTATAGCTCGAAAGCAGTCTTTTACGATATACTACTTCTTTGAAGATTGACTTCATAGCGCCACATCAGTCTTCTAAAGTATACTACAGTTCTTTCAAGATTGACTTCATAGCCCCACAGCAGTCTTCTAAGGTATACTACAGTTCTGACAAGATTGACTCCATAGCGTCACAGCAGTCTTCTAAGGTATACTACAGTTCAGTCAAGATTGACTCCATAGTGTCACAGTAGTATTCTAAGGTATACTACAGTTCTTTCTGCATTGACTCCGTAGCGCCGCAGCAGTCTTCTAAGGTATACTACAGTTCTTTCAAGATTGACATCCATAACGCCGCAGCAGTCTTCTAAGGTGTACGACAGTTTTTTTTAAACATTGACTCCATAGCGCCAGTGTAGTCTTGTAATATGTATTACAGTTCTTTCAACTTCGACTCCATAGTGCCGCAGTAGTCTTCAAGCGTTGAACAGTCTTCTAAAGTGTATTATAGTTCTAAAGTGTATTATAGTTCTTTTAATATCGACTCCATAGCGCCACAGTAGTCTTCTTAGGTGTACTATAGTCTTTCAACACTGACTCCAAAGCACCACTGTAGTGTTCTACTGTTCTTTCAACCTCGATTCCATAACGCCACAGTAGTCTGCTACTACAATTCTTTCAACATTGAGTCCATAGCGACACAGTAGTCTTCTTTGGTGTACTACAGTACTTCCTAGCGGCAGTTAAATCTTCTAACGTATATTACAGTTCTTTCAACATTACATGGAAAAACGTTGTTTGCTTGTTTTGTAGTTATTTGTGTTTAGTGAGATGCTTCACTGATGAGGTAAAACTAATTTAACGCTTAGGACTCTGGGTAAATTTTCAGGAGAGGAAATATTGAAACTTTTTTCTTATTTGTCCCAGAAATCAAATTTTGACATTTTATGCAAAACTGTCAGAAACTTTTTTCTAAGAAATATAAGAAAGAAATCATCAATGTGCCGTCTACTGAATTACCCAGAAAATGGTAAAGGTAGGTGTTATTTTTGCTGACCTTTCTTAGGCGGTTCCTCTGCTGCATTTCATTTCACATGTCGATTTTTGGAATGGTATCGTTGTGTCTTCTCATTTTTGTCCCTCTTCGGTTCTCTTTTCATACCTCCGGAAGGCCTTTCCTGGGTAGCTTCATATATATATATATATATATATATATATAATGTGTGTGTGTGTGTGTGTGTGTGTGTGTGTGTGTGTGTGTGTGTCTTTCTATCTTGTTTAAATGACTTTTTCATATTGAATAAAAAATAATGAACGTACGTATTACTGGGATGCACTGTTAAATTGATAACGTATCAGTTTATCAATATAAAACAAATTAATAGGCCAATAAAAGTATTTGCAAATACGCATCTGATGCAAAACCTTTGAACATGTAATGGTCAGAAACATTAGCAAGTATTAGATTTTTCAAAAGGCCAGCGGATCGTTTAGCTTCAGCAATATCATGTGCATTTGTTTTCACACAAATAATAATAATAATGATAATAATAATAATAATAATAATAATAATAATCTTCCTGACCAGATTCGTTTAGAACATTTTCATTTAAAATTATGGCTCATGCCTTCAATTCAAAATGATATTTAACCCTTAAAGCGCCAAGAAAAACTGCATCTGAAAATGTCGTCTGTTTATGTTGTCTACTGAATATTCTTGCAGACTTTTCAAACCTATTTTTGCATACAGGCAAACAGTGTGGACCCTGATCAGACTGCTCCTGATCTGGGTCCACACTGTTTGCAAAAATGTCTTTTAAAATCACAAGCAGAAGACAAAGCAGACGACAATAGTTGTGATTGGCGCTTTAAGGATTAAGTGCTTCAATTTTCCTATCCGTTAAAGTTAATAAGTTGATACTCCATAGTGGCAGCAGAGTTAATATTCTAGGAACCAGACTACTATTGATATTGCACTGTTTTGGTACCCTGTAAAATAATCATATCTAAAAATAGAGAGTACATAGCAGATGCTGTATACAATGTAAGGCAATAAAGACTGAATTGTTCTATTTATTTCAGACAACAGGAGGTTTCTGGAGGTGAAGAATTCCAGATAGTAAAATATTCTGTAGGGAACTGTTTGGCTGGGTAGGGTGCTACAAAGAGTCGGCCCGTCATTCCAGTTTGAGACTCTGAACAGTTTTTGTGATGTCATACGGCGGGCAATGTCATTTGGTTTCAAAGTGGTGAAGAGGACATGAAAATCCCAGGATCTGTTGCTGACTCAAAGTTGCTATCACATCCCATCAAACCCTGGATCTAGCTGGAGACCATAGAACTGTAGCCAGCGGGTGAAAAACTTTTCAACTCTTAGCAGTGTAGCCTATGGATAAATTAATAGGGATCCGTAACTTCTAGAGATGACCAAAAGCAACAGTAGGACAATTCTCCCAGTTGTGTAACATTTCATCAAATCAGTGATGCTTTTTTGGATTATTGAAATTATCATATTTTGTACTATACAACTTCGGAAGTTAAGCAATTTTGCAAACTTCAATACTGCTTATGAAGAGTCTCAATAAAACCGAAACTACCATTTTCTGTCTGTAATGTGTTCTTTATTTCCAAAGACAACGTTTAAGATCTTTTTTATTTTACCTCACTGCAGCTGGTGTTAGTGCCGTGGACTGCCGTAGACCGTCTCCCCGTACCTCACCATAGTGCAGATTATATTTTCATTTCCTTTATGATCCTTGGGCCCATTTGTTGTATCTTTAAAAATGGAGTTCTGCTCATATATATGCTAGAGGGCGTAAGCAGTGTTGTAAACTTCATTATTGCTAATGAAGAGTCTCAATAAAACCGAGACTCCCATTTTTTACCTTTAATGTGTTCTTTGTTTCCAAAGGCAACCTTTAAGATTTTTATTTTAAACAGTATGAAAATTGATTTGATCCGTGATTTCATATCACTGTAATCCCCGCTGTAAACTTAAATGACAGCCATCAAAAGTTGTTTGTTTTCATTTTAAATTTTTTCTCAAGACAGTTAAAACAGGAATATTTAATGGTGTTAAATAATGTACTAGTAGTCCATGACTATTTTGCATAATAAAACGATATTGTATGCTTCTGGAGAAATGAATAAACTGCCAAATAACGTTTGGGCTCGTCAAACCCATGACTCCAGGATACGCGAGTTATTTGGTAGACAAGAAGTTGCTGAGACTGATACTAGATCCATCTGCAGTTGGTGTACATAACGAGAACAGCGCTGAATTCTGGTCTACATGTACTTATTTGCTCAAAAATGCTTTATGTTATGCTCTGCATCTGCGAAGAAACGTCTTGCTTGCTAATGTTCGCAATGAATACGCAAGTCAAAGTCTTCAGCACATTTAGAGTGCATGACCTTTTACTAGATATTCCGACTATTTGATATCGGCGAATATAATAAACCCAGCTAAAATGTATGTTTAACCGTTTAGTCATACCGAATTATGTGCAAAATAATAAGAACCCTTCTTAATATTTAATTAAAAATGATATTTTATATTTAGTATGAATCACCTTTTCTGAAAAAAAAAGGTAAGAGAAAAGTCCAGGGAGTGCCACAATCACAAAACGCAGCCCTTTCCAGACAACAAGAGGAAGAGGAAACCGACAAATCCAGACAAGCACAAATCGAACAAACGTACATAAAGCACTAAGATTAGCTCTCTCTTCCTCAAGCGAGGTAATCGCAATACTAAAAGGACTGAAAAACATAAGAACAAAATGACACACGGAAAGACATACAACAAATCGCCTCGTAGAATAAACCACAAAGCAACAAAGAGTAAGACTAACACCGGGACCACCGCCTTAGAACGGTCAGTAGAGTAAACCACCGGGGGGGGGGGGGGGGGGTGCGGTTAAAGCACTTTTACAGCTAGCTAACTTCATCCTGGGTCCCGATGCTACTCTTAATACAGAAATACATAAAGATTCGGGTCGCATAAAGGCTCCCAACTCAGTCAATGCATCAAAGCGAAAACATAAAAATCAAATTAATCACTATAATAAACAAAGACGAGTACTCATGGCTAATTCTACTGTATGCCAGAGTAAATAAAAACCAATAGTTGAACCAATAGTTGAAAGTCTTTATCATATTTCAAATCTTTTACTAAAGATTTTTATGAATTCTGCCGGAAGCATAATTTCATTTGAGGTCAAATAAGCTGCGTCTTTAACAATAATTTCTTGTTACAAATCTGGCTGAGCGCTTTAGTACGCTTTCAAGTTCTTCCTGCAAGACTAAATCCTGGGGGTCCCAAACCGAACTGCCATATTCCAGGACAGGACGCACCAATTCTTTATAAGCTGCAACGTTAACGTATTGATGAATTCTCGTTCTTGCGGAAGCATAATTTTATTTCAGTGTGAAAGAAGCTGCTTCTTTAAGTAAGATCTTGGTGAATGCTCGCCCTTTTGGAAGCATAACTTCATTTCAGGCCGACATAAACTGCTTCTTTAACATTTAAATGAATTCTTGCACTTGCGGAGGCATAGTTTCATTTCAGGGTGAAATCGGCGGGGAAGTGAACGATCTCGTGCACATGTAATTAAAGACAAACTAAAATGTTATATAGCTAAATCGGCCTTATATATATATATATATATATATATATATATATATATATATATATGTGTGTGTGTGTGTGTGTGTGTGTGTGTGTGTGTGTGTGTGTGTGTACATCGCCTTTAAGCATAATTTATATTCCATTCAATTCCTCACCAGATGCACGATTACTATGGCAATAGTCAACAGCCTTGCTAGTTACGTCCCCTTAAGCTGGGCTGACGGTGTAATTTGAATCTGACTGTAGGGCAGGGGGAACTAATTATTTTTCCCACAGCTCCATAGTAGTTCCACACTTTTTGATCGTTAAGAGTTCATTTCAGGGAGTGGCTGGGCTTACATCTTTTGTTTTAATTCAAAAACCAGGCTTAGAACAGCAAAATGAATAAAGAAAAACATAACTGTCACCAGCACTTTCTGGAACTTTTTTGAGGCTAAGTATAACAACTTTCAATTGGCAGGTATCAAAAATTTAAACTTTGAAATTTCACTACTTCTTCTTTTGGCTCCAGCAAACATAAACAGAAACGTTTATTTCTTTCAAACAATCAGGAAATTACATACAAACACTTTACTTCGAACAATAAGTTTTAATTCATCTTTATCATTAACCAATCACATGTCTTCTTACACAAAATAACTACCCCGGGCTTCCTTACACGTTTTGCACCAATCTGCAGTCCTGACACAATTGGTTCCCTGAGCCATATATGGAGCTCTCGATGCAGTTCACGCGGTTTATATCACGTGATCATTCCAAACCTCTTCATTTAAAGATAGACTTATAAACAAATATCTTCGCAGCAAAATATTTTGACTGCTCTTGGAGCAGTCTGATCAGGGACTGTACATGCATGATTCTTTATATATGATGCTTGCAACACTTTTTCACATCTGGATATTCTGGATTTTTGTTATATGATGACAGTTACTGAATCGGCAATAGGACAAATAGGCTTTAATGGGTGCATATGAACTTGGAACATTAGGACGTTTATGGAACTACTAGTCAAATGGACAGTATTCTATTAGCATCCATGTGACCATGAGGATGGCTTAGAATTTGCAACTTTCCTCAGATGTTTTATTACATGTATGTTACATGTATTCTTATTACATTTGATGAAAGTTTTGACTAATGCTCCAGTTGGAGTTACAGTCGCTAATAAAATCTTGAAAAAAATCTTAAAATCTTGAGATTCGCGATCAATAAGTTTTTACCATGCCGGCTAAGAAGAATGCAAATTCTGTGGTTAAAACAAATCAGCGAGGTGCAAAAACAGCAGATACATTTAATTATGCCCCAATTTCAAAGAAGTTGGAGGGACATATTGCTTCTTGTTCGTTCGTCCGTCCGTCCGTGCGTTACGCGTTTTGATACATAGCATAACTTCTGAACCCTGCATGCTAGGATTTTGAAATTTCGTATATGGATTCCTCATGACAAACTAGCTGATACTTTTTTCTTATCAGGATTATGTCCCTTTCCTGAGTTATGGCCCTTTGAACAAATTTGAGTGGAATCTTGTCAGCAAATATCTAAAAAAAAACTATTGAAGCTACAGCCTTGAAATTTGAGGAATAGATTGGTAGCTATGAGTAGATGACCTGATTGACTTTTGAATAAATTCTGAAAATGCTTCTCAAGTTATGGCCCTTTGTCATTTTGGGCATGAGTAAATGACCTGATTAATTTTTGAATAAATTCTGAAGAGTACTTCTCGAGTTATGGCCCTAGGCTCATATAGTTTCCCCTAGGGCCATTATATGTATCTGTGTGTTGTGAGCTCGGCATATGTGTGATGCAGACCCAACATGAACATACAATACATTCTCCATGGGTCACTGAATCTTTCAGTGTGTTGTACTCTGAGTCAATATAATGTATACTCCCGGCACAAATACTATACCTAGGACCAATGCATCTAACTGCGTGTGATGCAATCTGAGTTTTATGATGTATATCCAAGGTACACATAATATACTTTCCTCTTAGGACGTATGGAGTGTCGTAAATATTACCTCAAGGACGTATATTATTTCTTCCACTAGGGCCACTGTATCTATCAGAATGTTAAATGTACTCTAGGTTAGTGTGATGTATGCCCCATGTACACATACCATGTCACTTAATATATCAGTGCGTCATTGATTCAGTGTGATGTGTATCCCAGAAACACACACACACACACACACACACACACACACACACACACACACACACACTATCTTCTCCTAAGGTCATTTTAGCTCAATGTGTGTGAACTCTTAAGTCTGTATTATGTATGCCCTAAGTACACACATTTACACATTTTCCCCGGGCTAATATACAGTCGACTCTCGTTATCTCGAATTCCGAGGGGCCCTTTCAAATACTTCGAGATATCCGTACCTTGACATATCAGATTTGCAGAATTGAGGAAAAAATAATTCGAACAACCACATTTTACAAATATATGTGTAATTGGACTCTTGCAGTTAGAGATATATTGAAAATATTGTGGAAAAGAGGAGAAATTGCTCCTTAGGAGCAATTTCTCCTCTTTTCCACAATATTTATTTACCTGTTATTAGATTTTCATGTTTAAGCAGGGACAAGATTTTCACTTCGAGATAAGCGGTTATTCGAGATAAGCGAGTTCGAGATAACGAGAGTCAACTGTATCTATCTGTGTGTTGTGTACGCTTAGTCAGTATGATCTGTATCCCAGATACAGATTGTATATTTTCCCTAGGGTCAAATGTATCTAACAGTGTGGAGTATAGACTAGGTCAGTATAAGGTATATCTCATGCACACATACTATTTCTTCCCTTAGAGTCATTATATCTATCAGTGTATTGTGTACTCTTAGTCAGTTAGATGTCTACCACAGGTACATATTCTATGTCACTATATCTGTGCGTTGTGTACTCGGGGTCAGTGTGATGTATTCACAAGGTACACATACTGTACCTTCCCCCAGGGTCACGGTATCTATCTGTGTACTGTCTCTCAGTATGATGTATACCCCCAGGTACATATAGTATACCATCCCCTAGGGTCAATATATCTTAATGTTGTGCACACGGAATATGTAGTTTGCCTCAGGTAGATATAGTATATCTTCCCCTCAAGTCAATATATCTATCGGTGTGGAATGTTCACTGAGTCGGTATGATGTATATTCCAGGTACATATACTATACATGCTATGGTCAATGTTTCTATAAGTTAGTAGTGAACTCGGAGTCAGTGTAATATATACTCCAGGTATACATAACACACATTAGGTTCATTGTTTCTATCAGTGTGATGTGTGCTCTGAGTGTATAATGTTTACACCAACTGCACACTTTACCACCCCGCCTAGGGCCAATGTATCTATCTGTATGTTGTGTACTCTGAATCAGCATAATGTATAACAGAGACACATACACTATACGTCGCATGAATTATATGTTGGGGCAATGTCTGTATCAGTGTGTAGTGTACTCTGGGTCAGTACTGCGTATAACTACATATTACACCTTCCCTAGAGCCATTGAATTTATCAGTGTTTTGTGAACTCTGTCTCAGTGCGTTGTATACCCCAGGTACACATATTATACCACTATATCTATCAGTGTGCCTATGAGTCAGTGCGATGTACACCCAAGGTATGCATACTATACCTTCTTCTAGGGTCACTGTATCTCAGTGTGGCGTGTAATCTGTGTCAGTACGCTGTATACCCCATCACGAAAACATGCCTATATAACGTTGACCCCCTTCAACCCCATTTTTTGTATAGTAAAACTGGGGTTTACATGGGTATTTATTATTTTTCTTATTTCTGCTGAAAAACATAGATTGTTGGTACACGTTAGAACCGCCTCGTCGAGGCGGTTCTAACGAGTACCCACAATCTATGTTTTGAGCAGAAATATGAAAAATATCAGAATTTTTATCTAAATTTTTTCATTTTTTTTTTTTTGGTGGTAAAATTTTCAGTATATTTGAATAGGCTTGTTTTCGTAATGCCAGGTACAAATACTATCCATTCTCCCAGCCTAATATATCTACCTGTTTACCGTGTACTCTGAGTCGGTATGATATTCATTACGAAAACACGCCTATTCAAATACATAGAAAATTTTCACCTCCAAAAACTGGAAATTTTCAGATAAAAAAAAACTCTGATATTTTTCATATGTCTGCTCAAAACATAGATTGTGGGTACTTGTTAGAACCGCCTCGGCGAGGCGGTTCTAACGAGTACCCACAATCTATGTTTTTGAGCAAAAATATGAAAAATAATGTATACCCCTGTAAACCCCAGTTTTACTACATAAAAGTGGGGTTTAAGGGAGTCAAAATTATATAGGCATGTTTTCGTGATGATACCCCAGGTATTCGTACTATTCCAACTCCTAAAGCCAATGTATGTATCAGTGTGGAGTATACTGTGAGTCAGTTTTACATATACCCGAGGTACACATACTATACCTTCCCCTAAAATCTTTGTATCGGTCAGTGTGTTGTGTACTCGGAGTCAGTGCCTTGCATACCTCAGGTACAGACATAATATCTTCTCCTAGGGGTCACTGTATCTCGGATTATTGTGCACTTTTAGTACAAAGATTCAGGTAGACCAAAATCCGTTCCGGATATTTTGTCTAAATGGCAGCTGGTTCTTCCAGACATTCTGAAATGTTTTTGGAAAAACCTTCGAAGCTAGAAAATCTCTATCTTAAGACCTTTTTTATAATAAGTTAAACAAATATTAAAATTAATGTTAAAGAATTTTATTCAACACTATCAACAACAGTTTAAGATATTAATACATACTCCTAATAATTGTCGATGTGTGAGTCAGCTGAGATTCAAACGGATTATAGGAAGTTGTACCCTCGAAGGTTGTACCATTACTTGCCTGTATTTCGAGTCCAAATTCAAAACAAAGCGCAATGAGAAATTTCGCGGGAAAACACCAGAGATTTCCAATAATTATGTGACACAGGAAACTACTTTTAGATGCACAGAGTGCTTCCGATAGTCAGATTCGTATAATTCCCGTACTTGGTTGTGATAAGCTTAGCTCTTTGATACACGGCTCGCCACGGCGACCCGCAACAAACATTTAGTCTCAGAAAGAGTTATTTCTAACTGTTAGCACGGGTTCTAACGAAACCCAGAGTGTCCAGTTTGTTCAGTAGCCTGGACGATGCGATAAACCGTGGACATAAACAAACGGATGTAAGAATGATTTTTTCAAATTTAATTTTGCAATAACTTTTTTTTTTTTATATATTACGTTTTTGTGAAAACATCCTTGGGTGAAAGTTGTAGAGGGAGATCAGTGTCGCGATCTCAGAGTGGTCTCAAGTTCGAAAATCCGTGTTTCGCTATAATTAGGTGGAGATTTTACGAGATTTAAAGTTCAAGAGGACCGCCCCTTATATACCTCAATGACCGTCTGAAACTAAGATAGAATTCATGATTAGGACATTATCATTTTTATTATTTTCATAAAATCTCACCTAATTAGAATTTATCTAAGCGAGAGGAGTCTAGCGCAAATTATCTTGAAAAAATAAAATAAAAAAAAACTTAAATGCTCTGCTCATCTAGCGCCCTGAGCCGTCTATAATATAAAATAAACGTCAAAACGATTACCAAAAAGATTGGAAAGCCAAGGTTGAATGAATGCTTATAAATAGCAATGAAATATCAAGTATTACGGGCATGGCCAAAGATGCCGAAGGTAACGTTGACGCCGGCGAATCCGGCGTCAATGGCAGCAAGCAACGTTGGCATGCACGCCTATAGTTAACACGCATGAAACTCACCTCTGCGTCCTGCCTATGTCTCTCAGCTGATCCTTGCCAAAGATACCAATCTCGCGACCCAAATCTCGCGAATTGAAAACTGGCGAGAAACAGAATGATTCACCTGGTGCTTTCATCTCAGTTCGTCAGAAGCATATCAGATACTATAACTCAAAGCGTCTGCTGATAATCGTAACGCTATAGAACCAGTCGGATTTTGACACTGTATTACGGAAATTATTTTTATACACATTTTTCTACACTTTTTTATAACTTCCATTTCATTAATTGAAGCAACTGCAGAAATTTCAAAGCGACATAAAGCGTTTGAAAATATAATTATTTATTCTTGACTTCTTCATTAATGTTGTTCAACGTTAAATAGATGCTCATTGGAAACGAAAAGTTAATCATGGTGACATTCGGCGGGAATCGTAATAAAAAATAGAGCCAGTCTAGTGTATTTTTTCGTCTGCATCGTTACAGATTGTGACCCTGTCCTGCATCAACAATAACACTTCGGCTAACTGAAAATTTAGCAATTGCCATGCCCGTTTCTAGGCAGTGCCTAAATTCATATTAAGCGATGATTGGCAACCGATAGTCATTCCCTTGGCCCGTGCGATTAAGCATATTCTATTTTTTAAAAGTAGACAGAGGGTACATAGTCAAATCTTTTGTTTTGCCTTCCGAAATTGATAATTCTCATTCAGACTGCCTATGAGTTGTTCGAGTTATGCTTCTTCCGGAATCGGAATGCCTTTCGAGCCTCCCAAATATACAGACCTCGGAAGGCTCAGAAGAAAATTTTATCACGTGATTCGCCGTCAGACAGACATGACGACCGCATTCCGAATGAATAGGTAAATTTATATAAGCAGTATTATTCTAAAGGCAATGCCCACATTTGGTATTAAAATATAAACTGATTAATTAAAAGTTCGACATTTGATTTCAATTGTGATTTTCATGCGTCAGTTTAGAGTCAACCTGTGTTCGATTCGTACAAGTTTTCCTCTTTCAACTCATACCAATAATGTGACTGTCTTCTGATAGCAGGCTTTCATCATCTGGAGGGCATAAATCGCACAGGCCAAGGTTTTGGAGTTTAGAAAATCGGTAGAAAGTTCAAATGTTGAAAAATTTCCATCACTGTACAGCGAAACTGCTCAATGCTACAGCCATAGATCCTTTTGGAAACCTTGGCGCCTATCTTCCTCTACAACTGGATACATGTGTAGTTGGATAGTTTTAATGAACAGTAATATTTAA
Source organism: Anodontia alba (assembly GCA_964016985.1). Taxonomy (NCBI): domain Eukaryota; kingdom Metazoa; phylum Mollusca; class Bivalvia; order Lucinida; family Lucinidae; genus Anodontia; species Anodontia alba. The sequence goes on along the minus strand of OZ024836.1, from coordinate 22,202,381 downwards.
AAAGTTATCGCGAAAATTCGATTTGACACTTCGTAAAACTTTAACCAGTGGGTTGGGGCTTGACGATATGTCTTTGGCTTGGCCCGCCGTGGTTCAACTATTGGTTTTCATTTACTCTGGCATACAATAGAATTAGCCATGAGTTCTCGTCTTTGTTTATTATAGTGATTAATTTGATTTTTCTGTTTCGCTTTGATGCATTGACTGAGTTGGGAGCTTTTATGCGAACCGAATTTTTATGTATTTCTGTATTGGGAGTAGCATCCGGACCCCAGGTGAAGTTGGCTGGCTGTAAAAGTGCTTTAAACCCCACCCCCCCTCCCCGGTGGTTTACTCTACTGACCGTCCTAAGGCGGTGGTCCCGGTGTTAGTCTTACTGTTTGTTGCTTTGTGGTTTATTCTACGAGGCGATTTGTTTTATGTCTTTGTTCTTGTGTTTTTCAGTCCTTTTAGCATTGTGATTACCTCGCTTGGGGAAGAGAGAGCTAATCTTAGTGCTTTTCGTTACGTTTGTTCGATTTGTGCTTGTTTGGATTTGTCGGTTTCCTCTTCCTCCTAGTGTCTGGGAAGGGCTGCGGTTTGTGATTGTGGCACTTCCTGGACTTTTATCTTACCTTTTTTGGAAAAAGATGAAAAGTCGAGTTTAATTAGCTTGGATTTCACGAAGGTCTTCCACGCATGAGTCACTTATATAAATTATAGTTTAATGTGATTAAAGGACCCTCCATAAGTAGATTAGCTCGAGGTAATCTGGACGCTCTCGGTCTTTTATAATATATATATATATATATATATATATATATATATATATATATTATATATATATATATATATATATATATATATATATATATTATTTTCATCAATGATCCCCCGGATGACCTTCAGTACATCTATTCGCAGACGCCTGTGCCCTTTACAGGAGTATCATTCTGAACAGGATTACACTGAGAATATTACAATAGGACTTGGGTTGCGGTTTGTGATTGTGGCACTCCCTGGACTTTTCTCTTACCTTTTTTTTGGATAATACTCGGAAGAAAGCCGACTGGCTATGGTAATTTAGCATTGCCAAAAGTCATTCCATGAGAGTGACACGCACACTCCTTCCAAACAAATTAAACATGTATATGCATTGCACAATCTAAGTTTTGAACAGGTTCAATCCGCCAAATACATGCGTGTGTATTACTATTTCAGATAATATAGATTGGGACAGAAATTCTCGAGCTACAAAGTTTTTTCTACGTCGGAAGCATTCTCTGGAACTTAAAGAGTAGACTGGCTTCAGTCGGTTCTGCATTGTTTTTGTCCTTTTTTTTATCACTTCCTGTAGTGTATTTGTCTCTTTAATCCCATTTCACTATTTTACTACAGAAGACATCCATCTCTTAGAGTAAATTACAATCTGATCTGACCTTAAATCAGATCGCAGACTGAAAGGGCAATCTGATACAGACCATTAGCTAATCAGTATCTCAATCCGTGTTTACTTCTGCAAATTCCTGATTACACACAGGCATGCTACTAAGGGCCATATACCGCTATATATACGGTCAGCAGAGGTCACTAACCAAGATTTCCCTACCTGAAGCCAGAGTTTAACAGACTTCATCTTTTCCACTAAGGGACATAACTTGTCAAATCATTATAAGCTGGACCAGATTGTATACCTTTGAAAAGAAAAGAGAAAATGACAGAAAAGATAGAGTCTCGAGACAAACTACTTAAAGAGATCAAGAGACCTCTTTACAGAACGTTTGTGTGACCCAAGTAAGAGAAACAGTCCCAATTTGGAATCCGTACATTGAAGTTTTAAAAGGTTAAACTGAGAAAGCACAGAGGATTGCTGCCTGTTGGATTGCATGTGTTGGCGAAACACCAGTATTAAACAGTGGTCTTTCTGTAGTATGTTCCGAAATTATAACCCTGGTCTCCAGCTAACAAGATAATCTTTCTGAAACGTTTTCCTTGAAAAAAATGTTTGCTCTTGGGTTTTATCAGGGATTTGTGGAAATTTCTACAAGGTACTTATAAACGTTTTCGTTAAAAATGTTTGTAATTGTGGCACTCCCTGGATTTTTCTCTTACCGTTTTTGGTGAAACGTTCGTGAAATCTTTCCGTAACCTTTATGCAACCGTCCAAGGACCTCCTGGTGTATTTGCTTTAAATATCATGTCGATATTAGAGGGTTTGGACTGAGGTTACCAAGAATTGCTACATGTAATCATTAAAGTTTTAGTCCTTTAATCGATAATCGATAAAACCATTGTTGAAAAAATGCATGTATATTTCAGAATTTATTGGCTTAATCGTTAAGTTTTAGGCCACAAAAATCGCTAATCATTAAAAATCAAGCCTTAAATCGCTATTTACTAAACACTAGTCATTTATCACTAATAGATAAACCCCATCCAGACCCTCATATTACATAGTAAAACAGTGCAAAAGCTTGAAGAAATGACTGCTTCTCTCACACAACTTGAAATGACATTTCTTCTGATAGAAATTTGATTAAACTGCCAATACGTGTCAACTATTGTTTACTAGGAACAAAAAGCACAAACGATATACCTCCAGAGGCAGACCGTGGGTATCTGCATGACCTTCAAGTGATGTTTGTCATGAGGATCGATCACCCTATGTCTAGGGAAGACACCACCTCTCTCAAACTAACCTGCATGAGGATCAGCAATCGCAAACCATGCCTTTTTGTACACAGAAGTTGATACAAATACAATATTCCCAACAGTTTTCTTTATTATTAAACTAAACTTCTTGGGTGGTCATTAGGGGTGAATATTGGCAGACAGATGCATGGACTGACCGAAAACTGGAATCCTATATTGCTCTGTGTTGAAGCATAAGCTTTAAGCTCGGATGGGGTGATAATACCGAATTTAACCCCCCCCCCCCCCGCCCCCACCCCCCCCCAAAAAAAAAAAAAAAAAAAAAAAAAATAAGGTCATGAATATTAAATTTTATTTTTATTTATTTATTTATTCATCTTGAACATTTGAATCGCCATCTCCAACAGAACTTTCTTCCAAAGCGCCTGCAAAAACCTGAAAATAAATGCAGATATCTCTTTAAACACAATCGAAAAAAAAAAAATAAATAAATAAAGAAAGAAAACCAAGTACATGCATCACGCTTACAGATACGTGTTTATCTTAAAATTACTGCTTTTTGTATGTGTGGTTTTATCATAGAGAACTACATGAACTTTGTGTTCGTCATACGAGCGTAGACGAATTGTTTGAGCAGTGATACAACATCACGTCAGAAAGTTTCTAAACAAATGGAGAACGTTAGAGCAGAACGTTTCTAAAACATTCCGAGACTGTCGATAGCTTATTATGAAATGTTTATGAAACATTAAATCAATCGCGTTTATTACATTATCATCCGAAGTGAAATAGGAAGCATGTGATTTTTTTTCTTTATGTACCATGACAAATTGTTGTTTATGGCTATACAGTCGACTCTCGTTATCTCGAATTCCAAGGAACTCTCTGAAATACTTCGATATATCCGTACTTCGACATATCAGATTTGCAGAATTGAGAAAAAACTAATTCGATTAACCACATTTAACAAATATATGTGTAATTGGACTCTTGAAGTTAGAGATATATTGAAAATATTGTGGAAAAGAGGAGAAATTGCTCCTTAGCAGCAGTTTCTCCTCTTTTCAACAATGTTTTTTACATGTTGTTAGATTTTCATGTTTAGGCAGGGACCAGATTTTCTCTTCGAGATGAGCGGTTATTCGAGATAAGCGAGGTCGAGATAGCGAGAGTCAACTGTATATACAACCCAACACGTGAGAAAGCAGTACAGCATTCCGATTATGGTTATTGCGAAAACACATTGCAATCCACAAATATAATAAATCTGTTTTGATTTATGTACTTTGTTCACCTAAAAATACGAGAAGATTAAAAGGCCTTTGGAGAAATTAAGCACTCTGTTATTTGAAGCAATGTCCTTTTCTTTTTTCTTGCTTTGTTGAATTCGGCGTAAAGGCAACAAAGCTACCGAGCACGGATTCGTACTTACATTTTCCATTTTTTATCGCTCAAAAATAACATACTTTGACGCTTAATAATTGGTACATTAAACAAAATTAAAACAGAATTTATGACAACGTTACAAAACGGTCAACTAAAGTAAGAAGCGGCTACGTGGTAACAAAGGTTTCAAAAACGTTCTTGAACGTTGTAACGTGGCGATATCTTGCAATGGAATCAGTGACTGTTCGCTTATAATATTGGCTGGTACTTTTTTCTTTAATCTCTTATTCAAATTTAGACGGCAGTTTATATATTTTACATTACATCGCTGCAAAAATGTTTGTTTCACGTGAACATGCGACCACGGGAAAATTCTAAATACGGTTTAATTAACGTTGAGTCAAACATTACTACAACCAACGGCTAACGTTAAAATAACGTTTCAACAATTTTGAGTTCGACCAAACTCTTTTGCAATCAAACGCTAACGTTCTGGTGACGTTTTCTGTTATCTGGGTCCTCTGGAGGACCTGGTTCTAGGTGCCTAAATCCTCCAAAAAACGACCCTAAATTATACATGCCTTAGATTGATAAACAGCAAATGTATGCTAAAATGTACACGTTACATGGGGGATCTGAACTCCCCTGTGGTATCGTCAGTAGCCTTTTGTCTGAATATCCCGAATCATGGTCCACACAACCTTCCATAATGAATAAAATGATGATTGTGGAAATACTAAACGAGAGATAGAAAGTTTATCTGAATGTCGGTAGACATGGTCAGATTTTGTGCGGTATAGCCATAAAGCGAAAGGAAGGTATCCCTATGAAAGGAAGATCTTATCTCAAGTTTCATATTTGAACTGAGTAGTCTTCAAAGTTCACTTGACCCTCTTGTACTTTCTTTAAAGTACACTTGACATTTTGTCCTCCCGTCCTTGCTTCAAAGCATATGTGGCCCTCTTTGGCCTCCCGTATTTCATTCAAAGTACACTTGGCCCTCTTTGGACCTCTTGTGATTGCTTCATAGTACACTTGGCCCTCTTTTGGACATCATATGCTTGCTTCAAAGTACACTTAGCCCTCTTTGGCCAGATTCATCTCAATACGTATGTCTTTTACACTGGTCAGCGCGACGTTCACTTTTCCGACGTCGCGACGGCTTGCCAAAAGCTGCCTTAAAAGCAGGAAAGAAAAATGCATATATTGCAATCAGACCGCTATAAATCGGTGGTTGCACTGGTTCAGGACAACTCGACCTAAAGACAAGTCGGCCCCCTAGGACAACTCGGCCCATAAAAAATTCGGCCCAAGACAACTCGACCCAAGTCATCCCAACTTTAGAAGACCTCTCGGCCCATGAAAATAAGACTAGGCACCTCTTAATGTATTAAAATAATTAGATGGTGGCACTTTTATTGCTCTGTACTTTGTGAATTCAGATAGCGAAACAAATTTGATCACAAGCTAAGGAAGATAAATATACATATAACCGCATCCTATCCATCACGCACACATGCAATGTGCACGTAACTCAACAATCTGAAATCAAATGAGCCACGCCAGTAGCCATTTCCTTAAAAAAAAAGATCTAGAAGCGTTTCGTTACATTTTTAACCGTTTACATTTATTTTTTATCCTTTTACTTTTCGATAAAGGTAAAAAATGCATCCAGGCCAGAGCAGGGGGAGACGCTTCAAGTCATGGCCCAAAAGTTTTATGTATTTTAGCCTTATTTTCTACATATTTGTTAAATTCAGCCGCACCTTTTGTCACGTTTATGATCATATCGATAAGTATCCTTTAATTTTACATACTCGAAACAGAATTCACACGAAAATATATATCCATTAAAATTGTTAATGTCTATTCGTATAAGAAAATATTCGAAAACCGGACACAAGCACTAGATATATAGCACACAACTAGATATCAATGTAAAGATATTACACCAGCGGTCCACATATTCCACCGCATTTCTGCATCTTAGAAATCTGTCTGTACTTTGGCATAAAAATGAGAACTACCTATAATACAAAATATTAGAGTGATAAGTAAAAGTTTTACCAGTATTACACTTCAGATGCAGCCAAGCCTCGCACATATCACAGGAAACGGCATATAGTGACCACCACGAAACAAAAAAAAAAAAAAAAAAAAAAAAAAAAGGCATAACGACTGTCAATATACGAGTTTTAGACACTGTATGTACGTATTGCATGCAGTAGATGCCAAAACCGGATGTGAAGCTTCTGGTCATTTGGCTTGTATTTATACAGATCATGTCGGCAAATAAAAGAAATTATTTAAACAAAAGTTGGCAATTTGTTATTATTCAAACTTACTAATCATTAACTTTTGTTGGTTAAAGAATGAAAATTAACACTTGTTGTTGCGAAATAACGCTTAGCAAATTTCAGTGCTTGTCGTTGATTAATCAATTAACTTAACACATAAATAAATCAAACATTGAAATAGTTTAAGTTTGAATTAAATGATTAAAGGAGATTAACCGCTGATTACTAAATAAAGGTGATTTGCCTCTGATTACCACCGTTCATGAAAGTTAAGTTCGACTTTTTTCACTTTTTTCATAACTGAATTCAAAGAACTAGATAGATAGATAGATAGATGGTCTGATGGGTGAGTTGGGTGGATCTCACGCACCTTAATAAATTGTTTCGGTCACTTACATTAAGCTGCTATAACCATCAGATGTCATTTAAGATAGAATATGTACTTTAGCGATCTGATTTAAGACATCTGCATATGCTTTTTATTCATCAGGTACAGAGCAATTAAACTACCAGCATCCAATTATTTTAATACATTAAGAGGTACCTGGTCTGATTTTCATGGGCCGAGAGGTCTTCTAAAGTTGGGACGGTTAGGGCCAAGTTATCTTCTATAATTTGAACGACATGGGCCAAGTTGTCTTGGGCCGACTTTTTTATGGGCCGAGTTGTCCTGGGTCGACTTGGGGTACGTACAAACACCGGATCGGACCGGATCGGGCTCAATTACCGGATCGGACCGGATCGGACCAGGCTTTCTGTGCTATGGTCATTTTTTCTTCGATATTTTATTACTTATGCACAGTTGGAAGAGGTTTACAGCATACAGAACTATTTTTACCTCACACCTTTTTTCCAATATAAAAAAACGGACCAAACATAACTCCACCCATATATATATAGCCAAACGGCTAATGTAGGCTATGCTAGGAGTCTATAGCATTTGCATTAGGTTCGGATGACAAGCCAGCACCAAAAAGCGGGACAACGTCGGACCGACAGCGATACATTGTTACGTCGTATCGCCGTCGGCCAACACCGGACGTCGGCCCGACGTCGATATGGCATTCTATGTTGACTGTGCAGATTCTAAAGCATGAGATTATCTAGCAACAAATCAATGGCCCGTTCTTCTTACCCAGCAGGCACAAGTCGCAATGGCAACGTCAAATCAACGTTCTTGCAACGACGTAGATGTGACGTTGCATAAAAGTAATGACGTTGCACGTACGTTGATCTGACGTCGCAATTACAGCATGTGCCTGCTGGGTATATTCTTTGACGAGGCGGTTCTGGCGAGTACCCACAATCAATGTTCTGAGCAGACACAAGAAAAAAATCTGCCCTTTATGTAGGAGATGGTGTGGTGGCCGTAACTGATTGAAATTGTTCCATATACATATATGTGCACAGGCGTGTTGTCATAATGATGGCGACGCTAGGTTCGTATCATTTACATTGAGCACTTCCAATACGGATTTTTTAAAACATGACAAATAAACGACCATATAAGTTTGAATCAATTTTTTTATTATAACATAGTTTATTTGCACTAAAATATATATACATTTGATGTAACGTGCACACAACAAATATGCAACGTCGTATCAACGTGACGCAACGTTATTAAATTGCATCGAAGTCAATGCGACGTTGCATAGACGTCCTGTGTCCATTTGGTATCCTGTTATTTACAATCAATAAAGTATGACCTATACATGTACTGAATGATTTCAAATCCTTACAGATCAATGGAAAGAGAAAGGAACGACTAACAGACATGGGATGTTGAAAATAAAGAAAGAGAAAAAAAAATGACCGCTCCTACCCATGCAGGCTCCTCAACAACGAAGATCGGCATGCGCGCCACCTTTTTACTCCTTTTTTTATTTTCGAGTTTCTATCCAGCGTGCAGCAACGTCATATCAACGTCAATGCAACGATGGCACATTGCTTCGACGTTGCTGCGACGTTGCATACAAGAAAGACAAATGTACATGTACTGAATGATTTCAGATCCTTACAGACAAATGGAAAGAGAAAGGAACGACTAACAGACATGGGATGTTGAAAATAAAGAAAGAGAAAAAAATGATCGCTCCTACCCATGCGGCCTCCTCAACAACGAGGATCGGCATGCGCGCCACTTCTTTACCCTTTGATTTGAGTTTTAAGCCTATCCTCAAAGTATTTGAAAAAATTTTCAGACTTGCCAGCGCAGTAGGTGGCAAAGTCATCGCACTTTTGTTCAAAACAGATTGTATCGTCAGCGTTTACGATTCCATTTTCCCCGAAAAGCTGGTTTACTATTTCATTTCTGTCTGATTTTGTAACCGCGTCATCAGTGAGTTTATGAATTACGTTTTGCTTTAAATGACGAGAGCACAGGACGTGGGTAGACTCTGGGAATGCAGTCTTTATCGCCTTAACCATTGCCTTCTCATCGTCTGTTCCTATGACCAGATTTTGCAAATCCGAATCAATTAGTTTCATTTTCAGATGATAGAAAAATTTGCCAAAGGATTCAAAGTCGCTGTTGTCGTGAATAAAAATTGGACCAAGAAAGATAGGCGATTCCGCGGTACATGTTCGCACAACGCTACGTTGTTTATAGCATGAAACCGTAACGTGCATGTTGCAAAGATTAAAAGTTTTATCAACGCCAAGAACCGACTGTCCCGTGCAACAAAGATTTTTAATGTCTAATATTTGTTCATCATTATACAGGATGATTGTCGGCATTTTATTTTTATCTCTAATGATTGTTCTTACAAATTTATGATCTTTAGAGACCAAATTTTCTAGAGCCTGTATTTGGTCGGCGACATTGTTTCCGTTCGCATTATTTGTTTCTTTCATTTTTTCGCGCCGTTTTTTATTCCTAATTTGATGCAGACTAGTGGGACGCGACACCTCATCATACTTGCGTTTCAAATTATTATAAACTAATGAGGGTTTTTCAGTTTTTACCATTTCGGCCATTTCTTCCATTACAACAGGTGGAGTCCTAATGTATTCATCGTCGCCCGATATTGTATTCCCATGAGCGGAAAGTCCGGGAAATTTTCCAGTATACTCTACGAGTGCGAACTTACTTTTTAATCTCCCTTCCCATAAATACGTCACACGTTTCTTATAGGACTTGTCTAGGCTTAACGAAACATAATATCGCTGAACCGTTACGACTTCGTCCTGCTTTGGTTGCGGGTTCAAAGGCTCATACACACGTTTCTTTTTTATTTGGCGCTCACAGCAATATACCCTCTCATTTTCTTCATCATGCTCATCTAATGTACTACCTTCTTTTACTCTCAAATACAATTTCTTTAAACGACCACTACTAGTTAACAAATACGGTGTTTTGGGCGACATGCCAGAACCAGAATCCCAGACACCACAATCATCGTAGAATACTGATTTCTGATCCTTTTCTTTCTAAGATATGTTATTTTCATTATCAATTATAAAATAAACATTTTCTTTTAAACCACAAGGGATACTCTTAAGCCCCATGTCTGCTTTCATTAGCAAGTCTGTTTCTAAATGCTTTCCATTAGGAATGTTTCCCTTACATTCATTTTCAAGTTCGCTTTCATCAACATTTTTAGATTGGCAACCAATTATCTCGTCCTCATTATCAGACCCGGATTGCATTGAGACGTTATGCTCGGACGTTTCTGATCTACTGTCTTTCGTTTCATCTGGTTTTTCAGATTTCCATGACAAATCGGAAGCATCTGCTAAATCAGTGAAACAGATAGACGAGTCATCATATTTGCCGTAAACAGAACTGTTATTGTCATGTGCATTAACATTGGACAACGCTAGTTTGTTACCTTCATCGCCATAATTTGTATTCTTGTGTGTATCATCTAACTTTTGTACAGACAAACTATCATCAAAATTGCAGCTAACCTGTGGTTCAGGCATGCTTACAGTGCTCGCAGATAAACTGTCATTATTACCAGTTGTAACAATGTCAATTTTTCCAGGAGTTTCTGCATCGCTTTGTTCAGAGGGAGCTGAAATTTTGAATAATTTGCTATCTGACATCTGTGTTTTCTTTTTCAGTCTTGTGTTTTCCTTAATCTCAATGTCCTCTTGTTCGTCGTCGTCAACCACTACGACCTGAACAGGTGCCGATTGCCCTATTTCCTTAAGGAATACAAAATGATTTGGGGAGAAACGTTTTGCATTTTGGGGAATGCACATTTGTGTCCACATTATTGTTATGTGACTAGAACTAGCCCCTCGGACATTTCTTCCTACAACCATTCTAGAAAATGCATCTGATGCCAATTCAGGATGGATTTGGGGCGGGTAAAAAGATCTTATTGGGGTGTTTAGAACTGCACTTAAGGCATAAATGTGCATCATTTCGGAGTATGATCCAAAGATTACAGTGTCTTCCACTAGCTTTTTGTAATCGGAAACAATAATTCTATGGTCACGTATTAAGTCCACATATGATCGTCTACCAGTGTCATAATATTTCCTATTAACAATAATTTCTATAGCTGTTTTGAGTCTCAAAAGTATGTGCAAATTTTCGTGCCCACAAAGTGCTCTTGAAATTGATCTATAAAAACAGTTGCCATCACCTAACACTGAAAGAGGAACATACTGTTGCAGCACTGCAGGTTGGTACAGTTCTATTATTCTCTGGGACACTGAATCAACTGCCCCAACACGAGCCTCTGTTGAGTCACCTGGAATTCCGACTTGATACAAAGAGAGCAGACCCTGTTCTGAGCAGGCAGCATTAATTAGATCGATGGCCTTTCCCCTGTCAAAGCTGCGGAAAGTCTGAAAAAAAAATGCTTTTTTTTTGTTTGTTTGACATTACTCAAGTACTCATTAGAACTGTCATATAAAAGGTGTTCTAATAAGTACTAACAATACATCGCGATAAGTGGATAGAGAGACGGGTGGACGGACGGTCAGAAAGACAGACAGGCGGACCATTACGAAAACACACCTATTCAAATATATTGAAAATTTAATCGCCTAAATATGAAAATTTTCAGAAAAAAAAATTCTGATATTTTTCATAATTCTGCTCTAAACATAGACTGTGGGTACTCGTTAGAACCACCTGAGTTAGGCTGTTCTAACGAGTACCCACAATCAGAAAGATAGATTTGCGATGGATATATGGACAAATGTATGTGCTGGTGGGCGGACGAAAAAAAATCTGATATTTTTCTGCTCTAAACGCAAATTATGGGTACTCGTTAGAACGGCCTCAGTGAGGCGGTTATAACGAGTACCCACAATATATGTTTTTAGGCAGACATAATAAAAATAATGTATACCCCTGTAAACACCAGTTCTACTATATAACAGTGGGGTTTAAGGGTGGTCAAAAGTACATAGGCATGTTTTCATGATGCGTTGTATGGGTTTACACAGTTTGACAATCATCAGTAATCAAAAAGAAAAAAGAAATCACTCGACAGAATATGTTGTCATTACCAATTAGTTCAAAATTTTGCTACCTCAAATAAATAAATAAATAAATAAAAAGTCCATTTGTCATTCTAGGGGTACCTGGCTGATATTATTTTCATCATCTTGACAGAAATTAATGTATCTTTTAGCAAACAGTGAAGACCCTGATCAGACGCCGCATTATCTGATCTGGGTCTGCACTGTTTGCCTATGTCCCATTTATGGGACGCCAGACTAAAATGGGTTAATATACGCACCAAGGAAGGCTCTGCGAGCCTTTCTTGATCGTATACGTTTATTTTATTTTTTCTGGTAAATTTTCAATCTCCCATATGCGGATTTTCTCTTTACAAATACATTGTAACCTTTATCGCCAAAAAATGAATTGTGTTTTTTTTTTCTTATTTCTGCTCAAAATATAGACTTGGTACTCGTTATAACCTCATCGATGAGGCGGTTCTAACAAGGTTCATCCCTGTAAATCCCAGTTTTCTTATATAAAAGTGGGGTTCAAGGGGGTAAAAATTATATAGGCGTGTTTTCGTGATGTAAATAAATAAATAAATAAATAAATAAATAAATAAATAAATAAATAAATGTAGATAATTAATTACCTCCCAAGGCCAGCTTCTGCATCATAAATATCCTCTACGAAGCAACACTTTCTACACAAAAAAAAGTTCTAGCATTTACTGCCCATACCCTAAAAGCAGACGCAGACATTTGTACACAGTCCCTATGTACCCAGTTTTGGCAATTTGAACATTAAAGAACATTATTTTCACATTCCAGACAACATTCTATGCACGGAAATTCAGCCATGATTCCTGTGCGAAGTATTTTGAAAAAGAAAAAGATGGGTTTATATACAAAAATAGGTTTCCTTGGATGAACTATCAAAGTCGGCATAAATTATTTTGTTTGTCCTGAATTGCGAAAAATTGTTATATACTAAGTATTAATTAAACTTGCAAGTTTCTTTATTTGTATCTGATGACTTTGATTACCTGGAAAACTTATGTGGACTTGAAAGACAAAGCCGGCAGTACAAAGGTTCAAGGAAGACAAAAAGAAGACATGATTGGTATAATTATTTATTATTTTGTTTATTTTATTGACAAAAGTATGCATTATTTGCCCTTTTCTGTTTTCAGCAGAAATGTAAAAAGAATCAGAATTGTTTATCTGAAACTTCATATTTTTCCGTTTTTTGGGATAAATCTTTCATTACCTTTGCATGGACGTCTGATCAGAGTATTCACTGTTTACCAATTAACGAGCACTCACAACTTATGTCCTGCAGCAGCATTAAGAAAAATAATGTACATGTATACCCCCGCTTATCTCTATATAAAGTGTGGTTTATGGGGATGTTGATTGCACGGACTTGTTAACATTTTACAATACATAGGGTAAAAACAGCATTTAGCCTACAGTTCTGTATGATAGAAAAAGTCCCCGGATTCCATAAAAGTGTTTTTTCGGTCCCTTCTTGTCGCCTCCAGAACCAAAATCGTCATTATAATCTGTAGGGAAACGAATTGTTTTGAATGTCACGATACACCCAAAATTCACTATTATTAAAAAAAACTTACGAAAAATTTAATATTAGTCAAGTTTTAAACATTTTAAAATTTAGCTTTAAATTTAAATAACAGATTAAATTTTGAGTTAAATTCTCTATTCATGGGCTTATTTGTGGACAGAGACCAATTTCAATAATGGTTAAGGAGAAAAACTGTGTAGCATATAAGGAAATGCAGAATATTCCTGTTTAAAATTTCAATTTAAAATTTAAGTTCCACTATGACATCACAGAATATTGCATTGTGGGCCTTAATCAATACACAATCCAAGGGAGGTTACTCTAACAGGAAAAAAGGTAGGTATCGTAAATTAATCACCATAACTTTTGATTGGATTGGAATTTTTTGATGGGGTTTTCAACAAAATAATTCTCTTAAAGCATTCTATCAACACCCTGAAAACCAGGAATATTTTAAATTTCTTTATATTTGCCCTTTAAAGATTTTTTTCAATTTTCTGTTGACGGAATTTCTCTTATTGTCGAAGGTTTGTTTGTCAAGACCGGGCACCTTCCTGAAGTCACCGCGTGCAGATATTTCAGCTACAAAAACCTTTACACCGCTCTCTTTCATTTGATCTGTTACAACTAGAATTTTCTGAACAATTTCTGAAGGATTACAATCTGGTCTTATGTCATTTCCACCCAAGCACACAAAACACACATCGGGATTAAAGTCTTTAAGTTTCTGTAATTCTACGCCGTCATAGTTGCCAGCCGTCATTCCGCCAGAAGTGAAGAATCGGGCCTCACCGGGAACCTGAAAAGATGAAAATGATATTAATTTAATTAACTTTATTTAAAATTTTAGAGCTGGCACTCGCCGGTAGGGCAAATACATATCAGCGTCGGCGCAACATCATTAAGTTCCATCGACTTAGATGTGATGTTGCACCGACTTTGATGTGAAAATGCCTGCAGGGTTCATTATAATCATATAATTAAGGCATGTTTTCGTGATAAGATGTAACAACAGATTACCTATTTCATCATTTCAATAGAAATGAAAGTCCCACATCTTTATTTTAATTTTAGGAAACGAGAAAGAGAGAAAAAAAAATGGAAGAAAGATAATCTCTTTGTCAAACCCCTACTTTTATAAAGTAAACTGGGGTTTGCATGAGTATACATTATTTTTTTTTTATTTTTGTTCACAAACATAGATTGTTGGTACTCGTTAGGCTTGCCTTGCTGAGGCGGTTCTCACAAGTTCCCCGATTCTAGAAAGATGAAAAATATCAGAATTTTTATCTTATTTTTTTATTTATTTTTTATTTATTTATTTATTTATTTTTTTTTTTTACATTTCGTTGGTAAATTTTAATGTAAAAGTTGTTTCATTGATCTTTCTCATTAAGTTCAAGGCGTCGGTCTTTCCCTTTATCTTCTGAAACATCAATTAGCATTAACGTGATTACATCTTTAACTCGTTAAGTGGATCACCTGTGTTAATCTGGTAATCCATTTACCTAATAATAACAGCGACAATAAACATGATCTGGTAGGTGTTAAAGCTCAATCGTATTAGTCCAGTTGGGCCATGAACAGAGCAAATGTACATGCAGCATACGCGAACACCAAAGGTTAAATATGTTCTAGGGTTATCCTTTGGAGCCCATACATTAACGATAACACACCCCTGCATTTTTACATCTCCGAAATGCCCACTATTCCGATAAATATGTCTCATTTTTACTGCAAACACATGCTGTAGGTGCTCGTTAGAACCGTCTTACGAGTACCCACAAACTATGTCTTGGAGTAAAAATAAGAAAAAACAATGTACACCCAGTATTCCCCAGTTTTCTCGATATAAAGTGGGGTTTAGGTTAGGGGGTGTTGTATTCCCCAGTTTTCTCGATATAAAGTGGGGTTTAGGTAAGGGGGTGTTCATGGTTAGGGGGTGTTCATTTCACGAACTTGTTCACATGATGCAGTCTCGACATGTTTACTAATCTATCTATCTATCTATCTATCTATCTATCTATCTATCTATCTATCTATCTATCTATCTATCTATCTATCTATCTATCTATCAGCTTCCGTGATGTAGTGATTATGCTACTATCTATCTATCTATCTATCTATCTATCTATCTATCTATCTATCTATCTATCTAAAACAATATGCCATAGTAAAGGTACCTTAAGATCATAGTGGCAAAATCTCCCAAGATGTTTGATATAACTATCCCCATATAGCGCGAACGTAGACATTGTGGATGCTTGATAGTGAAAATGCAATGATAACCAAAAGAACCAAGTCTTTATATATCAAGATTGGTATTCGATGATTGTCAAGTGAGTGTCTATTTTTGATTGAGTAACTGCGTGAGCAAGAATCACATTACCAGTAATCAAACACAAAGTTCAAAAAGCTTATCAATCAATCTGTCAAGTGTCATCCAAAACACATATCACTTCTAATTGAATGATATGATGAGCTATTTTTTCTTCTTCTAATTAATGCTGGGGATTAAAATTAGTGATTGACTGATATATGGAAATGATGCTGCGAGTGATAAATTAATATAGTGATTGACTGATATATGTAAATGATGCTGCGAGTGAGGCAAAGTGGCGACGGAGTGATAGTATTGAATCCGCTAATGTAATAGCATCACATACATAATTAAAAAACTAATACAGTGTTAAAAATAACAACTAGAAAGAAAAAATAATAATAATAAAAAAAATCAAAATAATAGTCAAAATAGGGTCCGATCCGGTAATTGAGCCCGATCCGGTCCGATCCGGTGTTTGTACGTACCGGTCGACTTGTCTTTGGGCCGAGTTGTCCGTATTTCGTTGCACTATACTTAAAACTAATAATAATAATAATAATAATAATAATAATAATAATAAAGAAGAAGAAGAATTTACTATTACTACTACTACTTGTCAAAAAACCAAATGCATGATTAAATTCATTAATTTAATAAATTTCTCAATAAGTGATCTTTCAAGAGGCAGCATATAGGAGACTTGTTCGCCCCATTTTGGAATACGGAGCTGTGGGATCCCCAGTGCGTGTTTCTTCAACAAGAAATCGAAAAAAAAAATCAGAATAGGGCTGCTATAGGCTTGTTACTTGCAATTACTGTTTTGAAACTGGGAATATGACTGAAATGCTGGAAAACTAAAATGGGAGTATCTCAAGAAAAGGAGGAGAGACAGTAGACTGACCCTTTTGTACAACGGTCTAAAGGGTGCTGTCAGCATTCCAACAGATGATCTTATCCTCAACCCCCCCCCCCCCCCCCCCAATTAAGCGCAGTAGAAATTATCACTCATTGACTTTTCAGACCCCGCTGCAAGAACTGACATTTACAAGGGCTCATTCTTCCCTAAACAATCAGAGAATGCCCTTCCAGATTCAATCATTACCTCTGGGGTCCTTACCTCTGTTGAAGGTACAGAGGGTGGCGTGGCTAGGTTAACCTCTCTGGTGAGAGCTAGGGACTAACTTCCCATATCACAGGTCCTGGTGAATGAATGTCATTAGACGTATCACCAGCAAAATTCTGATTCTGATCAAACTTTGGCTTGTTTCTTGGTCCGTCTTTTTCCGCGAGGTTCCGTCAAATACAACTACCCTCTATTGACATGGAAGTCGTGCATGTATTCGAGGAAATCCGAATGATCTTAACTTCGCAATCACTTCCGAGTTCAATCGCGACCTTCTGATTGAGCAGAAAAATGAACAAAATAATTTCGCAATATATATGATTTAATGAAATCAATATCCAAATAACACATATGAAAATTTCAACGTAATTCTGTTTAGAAAAACAGAGAGTAATCCAGAAAAATGAGTGAACTTACTCCCGATGAGGTACAAACCATACCACTTTGTTTCAGCTGCTTCTCTTTTCCAGTGATTTTTTTGTCAAGCTAGATACATTTTATCTGCCCAAAACCCAATACTGTTTCCTTTTATATTTTAAAGGCTTTATGGCAGTTTTGCCTCAGATCGAATACCACTAGTTTTCTGCCAGGAGAGATTGGTCCGGTATGAAAGGTATCCGGTCAAAACGGCCCCAAGTCAAAACTGCCCCAAGTCAAAACGGCCCCAAATTGGTCAAAACGGCCCCAACTGCAGTTGCAGATTGGTCAAAACGGCCCCCAAAAATGGGCCCAAATTCAACAGGATTTAAGTAAAAAATAATGTATGTAAATGCATTTTTCAGCGCTAATCAATTTCAACTGAATATATCTTGTCTATATTTATTTTTTTGTAGGGAAAATAGTCGAAAATGGGGTCATTTTTTGGCGCTGATCCTTTCTGACGCGGATTGATTCATAATAGCTGTTAAGGCAAATAAAAAAAATGCACAAATCATATTTTATTATTCATTATTCAAATTTCAGTTACATAAATAACATAATATGTTATTTATGTAACTGAAATTTGAATAATGAATAATAAAATTAAAGTAATATAAATAACAAGATTCCATTTTTGTTTAACACTATAGAGTTGCAGTATGCAAGTATTCCAGTATCCAGACTTGATTATGATATATGATGGCTAAGCAAATGTCACTAATTAAAAATATAGATATTGGCTATTTCGCGTTAAAAAGCAAAGAAAGCTTGGTAATAACAAGGAAGTTTGAAAATATCTTCAATTTGGTCCTGTTTCACACTTCTGTAATTATTGTTATAGACTAGTACAGTCCTGGGTATGACATAAAACTGTATCCAGCTGTGATACTCAACGTGAGTGTGGGAATGTGAGGCTGCCCTCTATCACAGTTGCCTCCCTACCTTCAGGGTTATGAGGCTGCCACAACCTGGGTGGCAGAGGTAGGCAGCAATCATTTACAGACCGATGGCTTGGTGTACTAGCTATTGTGGTTTGGCGGATGATCCTTTCTTTATAAGGACAACGGCAAAGCACACTGCTAGAGTGCGGGAACGGCGTGCATGCTCAGATGCCGTAAAAGAACTGAGTTGGGATGTCAGCTAGGACAGGCGATCCTGTAAAAACAGTCGTTCCAAAATCTTGCATGGCAAGCAGAAGAATAGGTACACAGTTAGGCGATGCCAACAGACAGCAACGTTCTGCTGGTAACGTTTCCGGCTTGGCCTCCTGTCAGGTGTGGGAGGCAGGGTCGGGCCATTGTGGCGAATCACCTGAGGAAATTCAGGGTGGAAACACTCAATGTGAACACCCTGAAGAGTTTGCGAGGTAGTGGAAACACTATCCCGCAGGAAAGTGGATGTCTGCTGCATTCAGGTGACCAGATACCATGGTGGCAACTGTCGCACAATCAAGGGCAAGGACACCAAGTACAAGCTCTACTGGTCAGGAAATGACAAAGGCACTGCTGGTGTAGGAATGTTTGTGGCAGAAGAGTGGATAGGGAAAGTTTTTGAGGTTCAGAGAGTCTCCGACAGAATCAATTTTAGTGAAACTCATAGTCGGCCAAAGTGTGCTTACCTTTTTGTCTGTGTATGCCCCACAGAGTTCAGGCGAGTTTCCATGCGTCGTCTGTTGCACTGGAGTGGGCAGCAACAGCATCTGCAATGGTTGCAAGCACTAGGTGCACAAGAAATGCAGTGGGCTCAAGCGCTTGAAAAAAGACCCTGACTACAGATGTACACGGTGCCAGGGAACTGCATGCCCCTTGGATGGCAGACCACAGAAGGTCCAGGTTGGACGTGAAAAGTTTGAGGTGGTAGCTAGGAGACATGCTCTCAGCAGCAGGTGGCTGTGAACTTTCAACCACAACACATGTGAAAACCGCCTGGAAGAAGTTCAAGGATCTGCTACCAGTTCTCTCTTCAAACCACCTCTCTTTCAAAACACGTGGCCGTGTGTACAGCTCTTGTGTGCGGAGCGCTATGCTCCATGCCATTGAGACTTAGACATTGACAAAGCCAAACCTCCAGCGTCTGCAGCGAAATGACAGGGCAGTGATCAGACAGATCTGCTATGTCAGGCCACAAGAAATTGTCACCACCAATCCAATGAGCTACTTGTGCGACTTGGCATTGAGGATCCGGACCGCATTCTGAAGGAGAGAACTTCGATGGTATGGACGTGGAATGCTCCAGTGGTGCAGTCAAGACAGCCTTTGACATACAGGTTGATGGAAAGCATGGACCTGGGAGGCCCAAGATGACATGGAAGCAGCTGACAGGGAGAGATTGCAGAGAGTGGAAGCTCTCGGCTATCAACCCTCATGATAGCCGTACCTAGAGATCTGGTGTGAGATCTGCCATGTGTGCAGCAATTCAGCTATCTGGAAGGGGGCACACTGATGACGATGTTGCCCCTGCATGTTATTCAAAAATCCGATTATGATATGGTATGATATGATATGAGTATATAATAATAATCAAATGGTATTTTACTTATTTACTTGCAATTAACTTTTTTATAACAAGAGAAAACAAAACACAAACTCTGTTTTCAGTATCATTTATTTTATTACATTTTATTGCTTACATAACATAATACTCACCTGTTTCATTGTTGTTTCATAATTTTGCCATTACAAGTATTTCCTACTCCTAAACACTAAGTTGTCCGTCTGTTTGTCTATGCATTTACAAAAAAAAAAAAAAAAAAAAAATTGGGACCGTTTTGACTTGGGGCCGTTTTGACCTTCATTTTTGGGATGTGGGGCCATTTTGACCAATTTATGGGGCCATTTTGACCAGTCGGGGGCCGTTCTGACTTGGGGCCGTTTTGACTGTAATTCGTATGAAAGCCCAGCCGCCAAGCCGAAAAAGTCAAGCTTGGCATAGTATTTTCTTGTATTTATTCAAACGAGTTTAAGATACTTTTTTCTTTTATTTTTATATTACAGTATATGTAAAATGCTGTATTCACAATTAAATTGCTTATTTATGGCTTTATGTCCAATTTTCCATTTTAAAAACAGAATAAGCTAAATGAAAATAAATGGTTGTAAGGTCCTAAAGCTTAGGTGAGCTAATAATACAGTCATTTATGATTCCACATCTGTAGCTAATTCAATAGCTTTTCCCATTAATGCTGGCCATCATACTTATATTAAATTAACATGGGTAATCGTTAAATTTAAGCCCTTTCGATGCTCTTGCTTTCCGTTTCGATTATCTTCATTTAGTTTAATTTCTATTCTATTTTTAGATTCTTTCAATCTTCATTACTTTGATGAAAAAGAAGAAAATTGAGAAACATAAACAGTTTCTGCATGTTACAATGATTCAGTTATTTTGAATTTCTTTTTGCAATCTCTGTCAAATGTTCAGATTATAAAATATCGCCTGGCATTTTTTCACATTCGCGGCCTTGGCTTTCATACCCCTATTGAAAGTCATAAATAAGCAAGTAATTATACAAATTTTAATGGTGAATAGAGCATTTTACATATATCGTAATATAAGATTAAAGGAAATTTATGTTTCTTGAACTTGTTTGAACAAACTAAAGATAACACTGTATCAGGCTTGGCTTGGTCATGGCTTTCATACCTGAGGATACTGGACAACTCAGCCCTAATTTTTAACTCTGCCCCTAACAAAGTGGGCCCCTAACCAACTCAGCCCCTGATCATTAATAATGTTTTAAAATGAACATATTATGAGTCTGCATATATTTTTAATGTGATAATGTACCTATATCTGTTATCTTCAGTGTTATAATGTTATTTTAAGTTAGTGAGTTATTGAGAGTCATCAAAGACTCTTAATAGACTGCACTGAATTACAGGCTAATCTGAGTTGTTGCTTGGTGCATATTTAATTTATTATGATCTGATTTTTCTTTTTTCATTTTCTAAGCCACATATTTATTGTATAAACATGCACAATCGCTTTATTGCGATCACACAACTTATCGAAATACCGGAATATTACTGCCCAAATTCCTGAATACCCGTGAAAAATACAGGAATACCTCGGCTCAATTGGATGCGCCATCCGACTGGAGACCAGGAGGTCGCGGGTTCAACCCCCGCCGAGGTCGGCAACATTCTTTCGTGGAGATAAATCGTGAAATATTTTCTACGGTCATTCTCTTCCTTCCGCTGATTCAAGAAGGGCAGTTGTCAGTTTCTGCCGAAAGGATGTGCACAATACTGACAACTGCCTACTTGAATCAGCGGAAGGGAGAGAATAACCGTAGAAAACATTTCGTGATCAATCTCCACGAAAGAATGTTGCCGACCTCAGCAGGGGTTGAACCCGCGACTTCCTGGTCTCCAGTCGGATGGCGCATCCAACTGAGCCACCAAGGCCGGCTAAATTGGCTGTGCTATTATTAAAATTATTTACTTTGGTCTTAGAGAAATAAGGACTGATCTGGATCTACACTGTTTGCAAAGGGGAGTGTTGCCAAGCTTGCAGGGTCGAGTTGGTTAGGGCCCGAGTTTAATAGGAGCCAAGTTTGTTAGGGGCTGAGATGTCCCAAAATCAAACCCGATCTGAGAGATTACGCGGATGCATAGAATCTCTGAATTGCAAAGAAAGACCAGAAATCAATTTAATAACTAAAAAGCAGTACAGTTTTATGATGGTATTGCATCCGCTTTAGGATCACAGAAAGTAAAGCAAGTAAAAGAAAAAAGGATTGGGATCGTATAGATTGCTACAGAATTCTATACAAAGAGAAATCAGACAGGCTCACAAGAAGTACATGGAAAGTGTTGTTAGCTTTGACATGAAGCAGAATCTGAAGAATTTCTGGGCCCAGTTGTTCAAAGCTAACGATGTCGTTAGTTAACGATTTGTTAAAATTTACATCGTGTGATACGCAAATATACTGAAATTTTTTGCTGAAAAAATGTGAGTAGCTTTTGCAGTGCAAAAGCTACTCACATTTTTTCAGCAAAAAATATCAGAATATTGTATATTGAATCTGCTAAAACAGTTAACGAAATGACCCTTAACGAGCTCGTTAAGCTAACGAGGCTTTGAACAACTGGGCCCTGATCCTTTATTAAGAGTAAAACACAAGACTGCCCTGGTGTATGTTTTGACAAGGTGCTGCAGATATATGCAGCTCCACAACAAACTGAACTACCATGATATCTTACGACAGGAAAGTCCCAACAAAAGAATGAAGTATAGCTGAAAAATTTTCTCACCTATTGTGAGATTCGAACCCGGTCTGCACGGATAAAAATCCAATGCTGTAACCACTGAGCCAAAGAGTCAACTCGCTGACGCAGTTGTCAGAGATTGAATATATACCTACAAGCTATGCATAATCTGCCAAGGAATATAATCGAAGGTAGGAGTGCTAGGTCATAACACCACAGAGAAACTTTGACCTGGATCAAGGAATTCCTGCGCGATAGATGCCAGCATGTGGTACTGGAAGGCCAGAAGTCATCTCAGAAAGAAGTGTCCAGGTGTTCCCCAAGGTACCATCCTGGGCCTGTACTGTTCCTGGCCGTTGTAAATGCCTCCCAGGAGCAAGATGTCGGAGGCTAGTTTGATTGCTGATGACTGTTTTCTGTATCAACACATCAGGAGTGACAAAGATTCTTCCGACATTCAGACAGAGCTTTCTGCCCTCAATAAATAGGAAGCTAGGTGGCAGATGCGTTTACACTCTGAGAAATGCACAGTAATAAGCAATCAGAGGGTGCACAAATAAAGGATTTAGGAAGACAACCATTTACAAGCTGCACAACCACATCTTAGAAGCAGAGATCTGCAATTAATACCTTTGCATTAATATAGCGATGACTTGAGCTGGAAGAAACACATACATGTATATTATTATTACACAGCTGCAAAAGCCTCCAGGACACTAGCTTCCTAAAGTGCAATTTAATTGAGAGATAAATTGGCACAAAGAGGTTAGATCAGCTGCCTACAGTGCCATGGCTCAGCCAACTCTCACATGCAGCCACCTCATTGGACCCCCACACAAAAGATGATACTACTGTATTTACCCTAAGAATTGGGACACCTTAACTCCTTACCATACTTGTCCTAAAATTTGAAAAAGTCTAATTTACTGCCTGTCGATGTGTCTGCTGAAATAGTGCTGGATGAGTAGCAAACAGTGTAGATCCTGATCAGATGCCCCATTGCTGCATCTGATCTGGATCTACACTGTTTGAGAAGGCCTTTCTATCCCAATACTTAGGGTTATTACGGTAACACCATTTACAAGGTACAAAGCAGAGAGGTCAGATTTGTATGCATCAATTACTTTGACAGAACCTCCAGATGTGTTACAGCTAGTAGTTACAGCTGTGGTAAACAGTCTGAACTGAGTTCATTTCACAACAAAAAGGTACATCCAGTGCCTCGTCATGCTCTTTCAGATCCAGCACAACATAGTGGATGTTGGAAACTGCTCTGTTCTCCTACCAAATGACAGATGGACTGCAGGATCCTTCATACTCTACCAACCATATGCAGCCCAGAGGGTGTAGAAATATTCCTTCTATCCCAAAACGATCAGTGATAGGAACAGCCTACTCTCAAGAATGACTTGCTGCTCATCTCTGGAGAACTTTAAAGTTGCCCTAACCCAGCTGCAGGCAGTACCCTTCTCCAAGGCATTCTAGACAGAATCAGAATGTGTACATTATTATATATAATAGGTTTTAAATTATATATAGATGCTTTTAACAGAGTTTGGCTGTCCCATTCCTTCTTGCTGGACAAAGTACATTCCAATATGGAATCCTGTCCATTTCCTGGAAGATGATGCGGAATTCAGATCATGACTTTATGGTGCTTTGTTGCACAGGGCCTTTCATTAGCACCCTTCCATCAGGCATAAAGCTGGCCCAGAAAATGAGGAAGATGTTACATCTCCGTCATGGGAAAATAGCGAGACATCTTCCAGCACATGGAGACATGACATCCCAACCTTCTTTACCTGCACAATGAACCCCACCGAAAATCCAGTTTATCATATGGTCAATTGTCATATTACCATTTTCTTTCTCATATCTCGGTACCCTTTCTAGTTGGGATAATCACAATACACGACTTCCAAAAAATTATACAACTTTAAAAATAATAAGAAAATAAATTGACTAATAACTAGTTTTGAATAAAATAATTTATTACTCACAATTTTATGCATGAAAAACATTTTTTTTGTCACAGAATGTTTAATTTTTAAGGGGGTATTTACCCCCAAAATAATCTCAAACAAATGACAATAATGTCATTAAATGATTTACAAGTATTGGTCATTGCAATACAGTGATATTCCAAAAATAAATTCCGATAAGCACAGGATAGTTTAAGCAAATCAGATTGAGAGAATAGAGTTATGAGTACAGGCCTCAAACTACCCCTAATTTTAGGATGCAGTGGAATTTGTGGATCTGATTATTATTTGCATTTATCTTGTTGTTCTGACAGATACTTACTTTTAAGATATTTTCTGCAAATTTGTCAAAAGTAGATCATGCAAAATAGTTTGCTAGCAGAGCTGCTCATCCTCAGGGACATGGAGATATGTTTTTTTTTTAGCATAATTAGCACTCTTAACCCTTAAAACGCCAAGAAAACATGCATCTGAAAACGTCGTCTGTTTATGTTGTCTGCTGAATATTCTTGCAAACTTTTCAAATCTATTTTTACATACAGGCAAACGGTGTAGACCCAGATCAGACTGCTCCTAGAGGAGCAGTCTGATCTGGGTCCGCACTGTTTGCAAAAATGACTTTTAAAATCACAAGCAGATGACAAAGCAGACGACAATTGTTGTGATTGGCAGTTTAAGGGTTAATGTTCTTATAGCTTTTTATTTAAGTGGTAACAATACTTGTACTCTTCCAGTTACTTGTATAGTAAAGAATTTTACTGTACCTTTAGCTTGGATAACTAAGAAAGGCTATTTCAACATATACTTGCAACTGCTGCAGATAAGATTTTGGTACAAAGAGCATTTTACCTCCTGCTTTAAAGCCTAATGCTAATTTTACTCCCTGCTTATTTTACTGCCTGCTTTAAAGCTTAATGCTAATTTTACTCTCTGTTTATTTTATTCCCTGCTTTAAAGCCTAATGCTAATTTTAATCCCTGCTTTAAAGCCTAATGCTAATTTTACACCCTGCTAATTTTAATCCCTGCTTTATAGCCCAATGCTAATTTTAATCCCAGCTTTAATGCCTAATGCTAATTTTAATCCCTGTTTTAAAGCCTAACGCTAATTTTATTCCCTGCTTTAAAGCCTTATGTTAATTTTACACCCCACTAATTTTACTCCCTGCTTTTAAGCCTAATGCTAATTTTAATCCCTGCTTTAAAGCCTAATGCTAATTTTACTCCCTGCTAATTTTACTCCCTGCTTTAAAGCCAAATGCTAATTTTTTTCACTGTTTTAAAGCCTAATGTTAATTTTACTCCCTGCTTTATAGCCATGTTAATTTTACTCCCTGCTTTAAAGTCTAATGCTAATTTTACAACCTGCTTTAAAGCCTTATGCTAATTTTACACCCTGCTTTAAAGCCTTATGCTAATTTTACACCCTGCTAATTTTACTCCCTGCTTTAAAGCCTAATGCTAATTTCACTCCCAGCTTTAAAGTCTAATGCTAATTTTACTCCCTGCTTTAAAGCCTTATGCTAATTTTACACCCTGCTAATTTTACTCCCTGCTTTAAAGCCTAATGCTAATTTCACTCCCTGCTTTAAAGCCTAATGCTAATTTCACTCCCTGCTTTAAAGCCTAATGCTAATTTTACACCCTGCTTTAAAGCCTTATGCGAATTTTACACCCTGGTCCCTGCTAATTTTACTCCCTGCTTTAAAGCCTAATGCTAATTTTGCACCCTGCTTTAAAGCCATGCTAATTTTACACCATGCTAATTTTACTCCCTGCTTTAAAGCCTAATGCTAATTTCACTCCCTGCTTTGAAGCCTAATGCTATTTTCAATCCCTGCTTTAAAGCCTAACGCTAAGTTTACACTCTGCTTTAAAGCCTTATGCTAATTTTACACCCTGCTAATTTTACTCCCTGCTTTAAAGCCTAATGCTAATTTCACTCCCTGCTTTAAAGTCTAATGCTAATTTTACTCCCTGCTTTAAAGCCTTATGCTAATTTTACACCCTGCTAATTTTACTCCCTGCTTTAAAGCCTATGCTAATTTCATTCCCTGCTTTAAAGCCTAATGCTAATTTCAATCCCTGCTTTAAACCCTAATGCTAATTTTACACCCTGCTTTAAAGCCTTATGTTAATTTTACACCCTGCTAATTTTACTCCCTGCTTTAAAGCCTAATGCTAATTTCACTCCCTGCTTTAAAGCCTAATGCTAATTTCAATCCCTGCTTTAAAGCCTAACGCTAATTTTACACCCTGCTTTAAAGCCTTATGCTAATTTTACACCCTGCTAATTTTACTCCCTGCTTTAAAGCCTAATGCTAATTTCAATCCCTGCTTTAAAGTCTAATACTAATTTTACTCCCTGCTTTAAAGCCTTATGCTAATTTTACACCCTGCTAATTTTACTTCCTGCTTTAAAGCCTAATGCTAATTTTACTCTGCTTTAAGGTCTGCTGCTTTAAAGCCTAATGCTAATTTTACTCCCTGCTTTAAAGCCTAATGCTGAAATACACATTTGCAATTGCTTAACTCATAAAGTATCAAGCAAAATTGTAGCATGCAAATATACATTTTTTTTTTTGTTTGTTAGATAGCGCATGGCGGAATTGCTTGTCTAGCAGATGATTATATGAACTACCACCCCTTAGTGCTGAAATCCAAAATTTCATTGCATGTACTTGTTAACTCTTAACCCTAGTTCTGCTGAACCTGGATTTGTCCTGCCTTTGCAAACAGTGTAGATCCAACTAATCTGGATCTGCACTGTTTGCCATTAAGTATGTGAATTTAGAGCAACAATCCGGATCAAGTAATCTGATTGGCTGAAAATTAGAAATGGGTGAGGTATCATAATTTATTCAGCAGGACAAGGGTTAATTAAAGCACCAATCACAACTGCAGCAGACAAAATTTGAAAAAAAAAAAAAAAATCATTTAATTTGAATCGTCTGCTTGGCAGACAATTCACATGAAATGTATAGACTTATTTTCTCTGAAAAAAAAAAAGTCAAATTTTTTTCTGAAAAATAATGAAAAAAAAATGAGAATGTTGCCTGCTACAATTTTGCTTGGCGCTTTAAGAATTAACAATGTGTGTATGCTAAAAACCTGGGCCCAGTTGTTCAAAGTGTCGTTAGCTTAACGAGCTCGTTAGTGGTCAAAATGTTAACTGCTCTAGTAAGTACAATATCTAATTCACAGGTATTTTTGCTGAAAAAATGTGAGGAGCTTTTGCAAATGCAAAAGCTACTCACATTTTTTCAGCAAAAATATTAGCATATATGCCATAGTTAATGATTAAAGTTTTAACACTACATTAACTAACGATATCATTAGTTTTGAACAACTGGGCCCTGGTTTTCATGGTGTAATTATTGTATTATTTTGATTCAGATTCGAAGACGAAGGCTGGCAAGGTTGCAGGGTCAGGGTTGTTCAAACAGTCCGGGCAGTACTACAAGCTCTCCAAACAGTAAAGCCAGCCCCAAACAGGAAAGAGAGGATGGCGCTGCATCATTCCAGTCTTCTGATCAGACCAGGCAACAACAGACCACAGATCAGTCACACCAACAGTCTACACCAGTGAAGGCCCCAGATCAGACCCAACAGCAAGCTACTCCAACAAAGGTCACAGCTGACAGAACAAGAACGCCTCCTAGTGAGTATTGATCTAGGCATGTTTTTCAAACAATAAGTACTTATATTTTTCTAATTTCTCCATGAAAGCTTCAAGGTGCTTCTGCTGTCTTTTGAGTAGCCACATAATGGGTAAATAGATAACAGGGTGGGTGGCAGATTAAATCCATATATCTAAAAAAAGCAACACAAAACCAATGTTTTCATAGGGAAGTAAGAAAAATAGTGTCTGGATAGCCCCAATTTTTTCTGGAACTGATTTGTTCAGCAACTAACATAGCTTCAGATAAGATGAGGTATTGTGAAAATAATATTTGAAAATATTTTTCTTCTTTCTCCACAAAAACTTGTTGTGTATACTTATTAGAAGTGCCTCACCACATCAGGAAAATATTTTTCTTTTTTCTTCACAATATGATTGAAGTAGCAAAAGCTTTAAGTTACAATCAAAATTTGATTCTGTGAGGGTTATCTTCCCCAGCCTCTGTGCTGTAAACATTACTTAAATCATTCTTCAGAAACCACTTGGCCAATTTCCACCAAGTTTCATGTAGATCCTTTTGTTGAAACGGGATTGAGAGTTTTTTCAAATGGTCATGCTCAATTGACTGTCATGCCCATATATAGTAAAATAATAATGATAAAAACACATTCTTCTTCAAAAGCAAGAAATGCTCAAATGATGATCCTTTCATCAATTGCAATGACTGGATTGAAAACATGCTGCATAAAATCTGCATATCTGCTGTGCAGGGTTCATACACATCAGGGAAATGTCAGGGAAATTTAATTTTTTCAAGGTCGAGGAATTGTCAGGGAATTCTGTGATGTGTCAGGGAAAAATGAAATTTTGCAAAAATGTCAGGGAATTTTACATTTCAGCCTGTTGAAGCTAAGATGTTTGGTCCTGATGTATTTTTCTTGCTGAATTCATTAAATTTGTGGTTCTGATATTGTCAGGGAAATTTTAATTTACTAGGGAGGAGTCAAGGAACTTTGGTCAGTCTGAAATGTATGAACCCTGCTTTGGCTATTACACTCAAGTGAGTGAGCCTGGGCCAGTGGGCCTCTTGTTTTTTGTTGTTGTTTTTTATCCAGACCGGCTTAGGTATTAGCTAGACTGCCCTAGTATCTGATGGCTGATCATGGCTGAATATATATTCTTATAATCCTGTTCAATACAACTACTAAAATGAAACAAATTTAATATTATGATTATAAAGACTAGCCACTATCAGAAGGGAAAATGCAAGAGAAAAGTTTAGTTTCATTTGAATCTATATGTACAGATAATGCATTTTTAAATAGTCATTATTTTATTCAATAGTTTAATGTCAGTCTAAGGTATTAGCCTTTAACCTTTACTTGTGCAATACATTACGAAAACATGCCTATTTCAAATATACTAAAAATTTCATCTCCAAAAAATGAAAAAATTCAGATAAAAAATTCTGATATTCTTCATATTTCTGCTCAAAACATAGATTGTGGGTACTCGTTAGAACCGCCTCAGCAAGGTGGTTCTGACGAGTACCCACAATCTGTGTTTTGAGCAGAAATAAGAAAAATAATGTATACCCCTGTAAACCCAAGTTTTACTATATAAAAGTGGGGTTTAAGGGGGTCAAAATTATATAGGCGTGTTTTCATGATGATTAGGTTGAATACGATCTCTTTTGAGTACTCCTATTTTTTAAAGCGGAGAAGATGTGTGTCTTAATACAGCTCAAGATAAGAGAGGTTAATCACATAATATTGTTCTTACATGTATTTCTCTACACATTACGAGAACAAGCCTATTCAAATATACTGAAAATTTTACTACCAAAAAAATGAAAGTTTTCAGATGAAAAATTCTAGAAAATTTTCATATTTCTGCTCAAAACATAGATTGTGGGTACTCGTTAGAACTGCCTCATCGAGGCGGTTCTAACGAGTACCCATAATCTATGTTCTAACGAGTACCCACAATCTATGTTTTGAGCAGAAATAAGAAAAATAATGTATACCCCTGCAAACCCCAGTTTTACTATATAAAAGTGGGGTTTAAGGGGGTCAAAATTATATAGGCATGTTTTCGTGATGAAAAACGTTGGTACATTTGTAAATCAATACGAAAAATGGTTTCCGTTTAATATGTTTTGAAAATATTAGTGTATTGGATTCATATTAATACACAGGTATATAATCATAAAATAGAGGTCAAGTTCGATTTAAGGTTAAATCCACCAATTATGAAGGGAGTTATGGCCCTTTTTCAACTTCCAAAAATGGTTTGCGTTTTATATCTTTTGAAAAGACTAGTGTATTGGATTCATATTTTATACACAGGTATATAATCATAAAATATAGGTCAAAATCAATTTAGGGTAAACTCCACCAGTTATTATGGGACTTATGGTCTTTTTTCAACTTCATCTTTTGCAAAATGCTTGTTCCTTAGAGAAAATGGTCCCAGGACGGGGGCATCTGTGTCATATTGACACATTTCTAGTTCTTATTTCTCCATGAAAACATATTTTCTGGTTGTCATTAGAAGTGCCCCAGGAAAGCGCTTCTAATGAGTACCCACAACATATGTTCTCATGGAGAAATAAGAACAATATTGGTACTTTGTCCTGCTGACCCCGGATTTACCCTGCCTTTGCAAACAGTGTAGATCCAGATCAGTTGGCTTCTGAAAAAACTGGATCTGCACTGTTTGCCATTAAGTATGTGAATTTATAGCAACAATCTGGATCAAGTACTCTGATTGGCTAAAAAAATAGAAGTGGGTGTGGCATCTTAATTTATTCAGCAGGACAAGGATTAAGGCTGAGAAAAAAAGCACCTTTTCTAGAGCTACAAGATTAACCCTTGTCATGCTGAATAAATTAAGATGCCACACCCACTTCTAATTGTCAGCCAATCAGATTCTTTAATCAAGATTGTTGAAATAAATTCTTATACTGAATGGCAAACAGTACAGATCCAGATCAGTTGGCTTCTGAATAAGCCAACTGATCTGGATCTTCACTGTTCGCAAAAACGGGATATCCGGGATCAGCCGGACAAGGGTTAAAGATCTTTTTTATTCATTTCAGGTAGTTTAGGAGTAGAATCCACAAGTCAGGATTCCCAAGCATCACACCAAATGATGGAGACAGATTCCTCGGAATGCTCAGAAAAACAGTATGTTTTTGCAGAACCCCATATAATATACTTTTTGAGACAATATTGCAGTCAAAATGCATATTGACTGGAAACATGGTTGGTAATCATGTGAGTGATACAGGATCGTCTTGGCCCTCTTGTATTTTAATCTGTTTTTGACCTAAAGGACAAAAAATGCCATTATTTAGGCAATAGTTGACCTCTTTAAAAGAAAGAAAAAACCCAAAATATTTATCAAATGACCCCTTAACTCCAAATCAGGGAATTCAATGCGCAGCATCTAATCTGGATCCACATTGTTTGCTCAGGCTTACATATAAAAATCAGAAAAAAATATCCCATAAACATTTGTTAAATAATCTTCTTATGAAGTCCTTTGAGGATCTTACATTGTGTACTTTAAAGTGTGCCCTTACGGTGCGGATATTTTGCTACCAGTTTTTCCATTAATTTTGAAAAACCTAAGAGCACATTTTGTTAACTAGGTTGAATACGGTATTTATAATTGACCTTGACCTAATTTTCAAAGTCACAGCTGTAGAAAAATTGAAAATTCACGGTGCAGGAGGAGGTGGGATGGACATCTGTATTCTCTGAAAACACTGTTACTAGCTTTTTTTTTGCTGTTAGTAGAACAGGGGAACACACTAAAGAAAGTGAGACAAGCATGACTTAGAACAGCGTTTGAAAATGACTTAGATACATGTATCTAGTGAGCCACCAGTAAAATAAACAACAAAAAAAAAAAAAAAAAAAAATCATGTATGAAGCCAAATTTCAGGGCCCAGTTGTTCAAAGTGTCGTTAGCTTAACGAGCTCGTTAAGGGTCATTTCGTTAACTGTTTTAGCGGATTCAATACACAATATTCTGATATTTTTTGCTGAAAAAATGTGAGTAGCTTTTGCACTGCAAAAGCTACTCACATTTTTTCAGCAAAAAAATTTCAGCATATTTGTGTATCACTCGATGTAAATTTTAATGAATCGTTAACTAACGACGTTGTTAGCTTTGAACAACTGGGCCCAGATTCTTGGACTACTCAATATAAAATACACACAGAATTTTTTAGTTGTTATGCCGGACTTAAGTGAAAGTTGGAGGGGTTGTGTGGACTTGACATCATCCCACCTCCTTCTACTTTCCCTTAACTCCCCTGCAATTTTGATGTCAGGGCCCTTCTCTGTATGAAATTCCTGGAATTATCCCCGTTGTTTAGGTAACACATTTTTTTTTTTTTTATATATAATCTATGCCAAACAAAAATAATAATTATATAGAAAAATGACCATTTATGGTCATTTTTCTATATAATCTATACATTTTTTGTTTAGATACAACACTGTATCTGTTACCTGGAGATCTGGTGTGAGATCTGCCATGCGTGCAGCAAGTCAGCTATCTGGAAGGAGGCCCACTGGTGTGGATGTTGCCCCTATACCTGCATGTTAATCAAAATCCGATTATGATAAGATGACTGTTGTTTATTAACATAGTTTTTTCTTTTGGATCCAGCAATACTGATATAAAGAGGTTGTGGTGCACAAGTTTTTCCACTAATTTTGAAAGCTCACAGTGTGGTAATTAGGTTGAACATGGAACTTATAATTGGCTCAGCTTTTGCTTTCTATTTCACAGGCTACAGTCCCAGGTTGATGTTGACTCTGGAATAGAGACCATGGAGGTAGATGAGCTAGAAATGAGACAAGAAGCAAAGAGACGCAGGGTAAGACAGTGTCAGATACTGAGGATGTTACATGAGTGGTCATTTCATATGAAATTTATGAAACAAGCCTTTGGCGAGTTTCTTAAAATTCATATGAAGGGACAATGAATGTCAGATTCTGTTCATCAGATGACTTTAAGCTGTGTTTAATGGCCATAGAACTTGAACCGTTTATCAACAAATAGTACAGGTCACTGGAAGGTTAGTTCAGTCTTACATTTGGTGTTTGAGAAAAATTAATCCTTTTCCTATTGAATATGCAAGTTGTTTGCAAGTCATTTCGAGGGTTGAGCACAAGACTATGGTAACTCAAACATATTTTTGAAACCCTTGTTTAGGGACAACTTGGACCCCTTTGTAAACAGTGCAAATTTAGGTTCCATTGCTCATACGAGCAATGGCACCTAAATTTTCATTGTTTACAGAAAGAAATGTTGTAATCTTCATAACGCTTTCATGGTGAGGAGATTAGGTTTGGGGAAAAACAACCATCTGACTTACGCTAGTCTTGCGCTCAACCCTCGAAATGGCACCCGGAAATTTTTAGCGTGATATTTACAACAATGCTTTTTTTTTTTGTTTTTTTTTTTTGTTTGCTTTTTTTTTTTCAGGCAGGTTGTGAATCCAACCTCTTTCATAAAATATTATATAATTTATAATTAATTGTGCTTAATCAAAGGCCTTAATCATCCTTTCCATGGGTGTTCATAGATTTCATTGTTACATGTAATTTACTGTATGTATCCCTGGCCATTAATTCAAACATGTGGCCTGTTTGTTTGAAAGGTATACAAAAGTTTTTATTGCAAAAAAATAAATAATTAGGTTCGCAAAGTTGTCATTACGAAAACATACCTATATAATTTTGACCCCCTTAAACCCCACTTTTATATAAACTCGAGGCAGTTCTAATGAGTACCCACAATCTATGTTTTGAGCAGAAATATGAAAAATATCAAAGCTTTTTGTCCGAAAAGTTTCAGTTTTTGGAGGTGAAATTTTCAATATATTTGAATAGGCGTGTTTTTCGTAATGTATTTATTTGAAAGCTTTGATAATGGCCTTTCCATGGCATGAGACATTACGCAGCAGTAACCAAGAGTTATCTAACTTGTGGTCATCATTTTTGTAACATTATGTTATCCACTGAAAAATAGTGATATCCTATGATAAAAGATGATATTTTTTGCAGTGTTCAATTCTATTCTAGCGGCATTGGATTTCATCCAAAAGTACAGTGTTTTATCCAGTATTAATGTAGGAATCAAATAGATTCTAGGATGAGGGATCACAGGAGTTTTATTGATGTCTCACTTTGAGGCAACGAATTGGGTCAATTTTTATTTTAGTACTCAATCGTACCTTGTTGGTACTCATTGCATGGTGGCCTCGGTGGCTCAGTTGGATGTGCCATCCGACTGGAGACCAGGAGGTCGCGGGTTCAACCCCCGCCGAGGTTGGCAACATTCTTTAGTGGAGATTGATCACGAAATATTTTCTACGGTCATTCTCTCCATTCCGCTGATTCAAGAAGGGCAGTTGTCAG
The DNA here is from genome assembly GCA_964016985.1 of Anodontia alba. Lineage (NCBI taxonomy): Eukaryota > Metazoa > Mollusca > Bivalvia > Lucinida > Lucinidae > Anodontia > Anodontia alba. The sequence continues at coordinate 22,167,954 of OZ024836.1, read as the reverse complement.
TTTCTGGCGAAAGAATGTGCACAATACTGGTTAACTGCTTAGAGGACTAAGCCTGCCCAGTAAAGGTGTGGTTAGGTAAACTGACCGTGCTCGACATGACCCCATTGGGTTGACTGGGCGGTAAAACTCAACACAAACAAACAAACTCATTGCATTGCATAGAACCTAGTGGGTATGTGTAAAAAACTCCAAAAAAGACAATCTGCATGAAATGTCAGATCCAGTTTTCTGGGAAATATAAAGAATATATTTTAAAATGTCATCTATGGAAATTTTTACCCAGTATGCTAAGCATTAAGGTGCTTATTCTGTTTTTGATGTCAGAAAGAAAAGACTGTGTGCTTGGTTTAAGATTTAGAAAGATTTCATTTTCTGGCAAAAGAATGCACAAATAGTTTAACCACTAAGGGGACTAAGCCTGCCTAGGAAAAGTTTGTTTAGGTAAATTGACTGGCTTGACATGACCCTAATGGGTTGACTGGTCATAAAACCTCAACTAAATTGAAAGATTTCAAAGGAGGAAATATTACACTTCTAGGATGCCATTGCAACCACCACCTGAGTTGGCACAGGAAAACAGGGACCTTATGGTTTTCTAGGTTGTGGTTCTTTAAATATGCATGCACAGTTTCTTGTTGGGGCTACAAGTGTGTTTTTTCCCTGAAGCTTCCTAAAGGTCCCTACTAAATGTCTGCTAACAGCAAAGATTCTGGCAAAGCTGCATGTATGCGCAGGCTTGCCTGAGCCTTTGCTGGTTGCCAATGTGGTAAGTACTCTTTTCTCATGTTCTGGCTCACCTGATTCCTGAACCTTTGATGCTGTACTCATTAGAATGGAATCTGTGAGGTGTTTCTAATACATTACGAAAACATGCCTATTCAAATATACTGAAACTTTTACCACCATAAAATGAAAAGTTTCAGATAAAAAATTCTAATATTTTTCATATTTCTGCTCAAAACATATGTTGTGGGTACTCATTAGAACTGCCTTGATGAGGTGGTTCTAACAAGTACCCACAATCTATGTTTTGAGCAGAATTAAGAAAAATAATGTCTACCACTGTTAACCCCAATTTTGCTATATAAAAGTGGGGTTTAAGGGGGTCAAATTTATATAGGCATGTTTTCGTGATTAGTACCCATAAGATATGTTTTTTTTTTTGTTTTTTTTTTTTGTTGGGGGGGGGGGGGGGAGGGGGGGTGGTTGGGGGCAGGGCGGGGGGAATAAGAAAAATACCAATACAAATATAGTTGACGCTTGTTATCTCAAAACACTGGTAACAAACTAACGCTTAATTTAAACTGAATAAGGAGCAATATCAGTTTACTTTGTTATTTGATCCTTACATTTTGACTGATTTTATCTCTAACTACTGTTAACTCAATCGAAAATTCTGGTCTCTTGGAGTTTGAGATAATGAGAGTTGACTATACATTTTATTTTTGGTTGAAAAAATGCCTTATTTGGAGTTGTGGCAGTTATTATCTAATACTCAAAAGTTTGTATGCTATTGCCTTTGAAATGACACTCTGTCTGTTTTTCAGGATACAAGTATAGGCTCGGAGGCCACAGGAGAACAAGTGATCAACTCTGTATGTAGAATATTTCTTGTATCATTTAAAGAGAAAACGCCTTCGACTTTACATCTTCCAGAGATCTGTGAATCTTTACAAGAAGGTACAGTATACAAGCCATTACATGCAAAACAGGGTCTTAATTCAGATACCAACAGTGCAAGCTCAGATCAGCCTGGGCACTGATCATTGGCTTGAATTTCTGACAGTGTATCATAAATCTAAGAATTTCTTGAACATTGTGATCATTTCATTTATCTATCCAGAGTCAGACAGACTTTGAGGTAGAGGTTCTCTAAGCTGACAGAATATACAGACAACCCTCTTTATACTGACACTCGACACACTGACAAAATTTGTTATAATGTCAATTTGACTGTCACTAAACCTTCGCTTAAGAGGTAAAAATTAGTCACAAATTATGCAAGAATATTGTATTTAATACTTTATAGAAACATATGTTTTTGATATTTGTTAGAATTGCCTCAGTGAGGCAGTTCTAACAAATATCAAAAACATATATTCTATTAGGAAATAAGAACAAAACAACACCATTCTTAGATACCTATCTGCTCATTAAGTATTCTGTATAACAGCAAATTCATTTTAATGGCAGCGTCTTTGGGAACAAATGCTGTCGTCGTAACGAGGTTTCACTGTATATTTGAAAATTGGAGTTGCATCAGCAATAAGGGCGAGGTTTTTCCAGGGTAAATTTGGTATAAACCCACCAGTAGTTTTCCTATTGACCATTCCAAGGCTGTTTTGTTGCGGATCCTCTTTGTACATAGGTGGTTTCATATATTGCGTTTGTTTAGTCATTTTTGTGAGGTGCTTCTTATGAGTACCCACAACATATGTTTTTTGTGGAGAAATAAAAATATCTGCCAAGACACTTCCAATGAGTACCCTCAAAATATGTTTTTATGGAGAAAATATCTCGTTTTTGGTTGAAAAAAAAAAAAAATAGAAGCATAACAAAGAAAAAACAAAAAACAATGCCTTATCTAGAGCTATGGGCTAAGATTGATTCAGTGAGGTGCATGTATTTCTTAGTGATTTCTCTTATTTGGCAGTTGACTGCAAAGTCATTTTCCAGTAGTACTTAGCATCTTTAACAATGGTTTCAAATTTCAACTGAATTAAAAATGAACATGATAGTAGAACAGAACAGAACTTATTTGATCTAACTACTTAGTTTAAACGAATTTTATTCAGAATTAAAGACACATACAACACAATAAATAACACACAAACTACTAGGATTGGAACAAAAACAAATTGCATGTAAAGTTTCTCTCCTTAGACAAACAATTAAATGTAGCTAACTACTTCTCAGGCCACACACAGGAAGTGTAAGAGAACAAAAACAGAAGTGGTTAAAAGCGAAGATTATGGATGTCTTTTTTTTGTTCATTTGGTAAATGTTCATATAAAGATGTGGTAAAAAGGGATAAACACAGATAAAAAGTAGACAACAACAGGTTAATCTTGATAGAAAATGATGACAACTGGGGATCATTTGCATCGGATTTCATTGCCAAAAGAATTAGGATAAGTAAGATTTTCTAAGGATGAGTAAGATTCTCTAAGAATGATTAAGATTTTCTAAGGATGGAAAAGATTTTCTAAGAATGCTTAAGATTTTCTAAGAATGAGTAAGATTTTCTAAGAATGGGTAAGATTTACTAAGAATGAGTAAGATTTTCTAAGGATGGGTAAGATTTTCTAAGGATGAGAAAGATTTATTTGAATATAGTTAAGATTTTCTTAGGATGGGTAAGATTTTCTAAATATATCTAAGGTTTTCTGAGGATGAGTAAGATTTTTTAAGGATCAGTAAGATTTTCTTAGGATAAGTAAGATTTTCTAATAATGAGTAAGATTTTCTGAGTAAGATTTCTACGGATGGGTAAGATTTTCCAAGAATCATGGGTAATATTTTCTAAGGATGAGTAATATTTTCTAAGGATGAGTAAGATTTTCTAAGGATATGTAAGATTTTTTAAGAATGAGTAAGATTTTCTAAAGATGAGTAAAATTTTCTAAGAATAGGTAAGATTTTCTAGGAATGAGTTAGATTTTCTAATGATGGGTAAGATTTTAAAGGGATGAGAAAGATTTTTTAAGAATGAGTAAGATTTTCTAAGGACAAGTAAGATTTTCTAAGAATGAGTAAGATTTACTTAGGATAAGTAAGATTTGGTAGGATGGGTAAGATTTTCTAAAGATTAGTAAGATTTTCTAGGGATGAATAAGATTTTCTAAGGATAGGTAAGCTTTTCTCAGGGTAGGAAAGATTTTCTTTAGGATGTCTAAGGTTTTCTAAGGATGAGTAAGATTTTCTTAGGATAAGTAAGATTTTCAAAGGATGAGTAAGATGTTCTAAGGATGGATAAGATTCTCTAAAGATGTTTAAGATTTTCTAAGGATGGGTAATATTTTCTAAGGATGAGTAAGATTTTCTTAGGATGATTAAGATTTTCTAAGGATGAGTCATATTTTTTAAGGATAAGTAAGATTTTCTTAGGATGGGTATGATTTTTCTAAAGATGTCTAAGATTTTCTAAGGATGAGAAAGATTTTCTAAGGGTAAGTAAGATTTTCTTAGGATGGGTAGGATTATTTAAGAATGAGTAAGATTTTCTTAAGTTAGATTTTCTAAGAATAGGTAAGATTTTCTAGGGGTGAGTAAGATTTTTTAATGATAGATAAACTTTTCTAAGCATGAGAAGGATTTTCTAAGAATGAGTAAGACTTTCTAAGGATGAGTAAGATTTTCTAAGCATAAGTAAGATGTTGTAAGGATTGGTAAGATTTTTTAAGAATGAATAAGATTTTTAAGGATGTGTGAAATTTTCTAAGAACAGGTAAGCTTTCCTAAGGATCAGAACGATTTTCTAAGGATGAGTAAGATTGTCTAAGAATGAGTAAGATTTGCTAAGGAAAATTAATGTCTAAGAATGAGTAAGATTTGCTAAGGATGGGTAAGATTTTTTTAAGAATAGGTAAGATTTTCTTAGGATGTGTAAGATTTTCTAAAGATGTCTAAGATTTTCTAAGGATGAGTAAGATTTTCTAAGGAAAAGATTTTCTAAGGATTGGTAAGATTTTTTAAGGATGAGTAAAATTTTATCAGGATGTGTAAGATTTCCAAGGATTGGTAAGATTTTCTAGAAATGAGTAAGATTTTCTAACAATGAGTAAAATTATCTAAAGATGAGGAAGATTTTCTAAGGATGAGTAAGATTTACTAAGGATAATTAAGATTTTCTACGAATGAATAAGATTTGCTAAGGATGGGTAAGATATTTGAAGGATTAGTAAGATTTTCTAAGGATGAGTAAGATTTTCTAAGGATGGGTAAGCTTTTCTCAGGATGGGTAAGATTTTCTAAAGATGTCTAAGATTTTCTAAGGAAGAGAAAGATTTTCTAAGGATAAGTAAGATTTTTTAAGGATGAGAAAGTTTTTTTAGAATGGGTAAGATTTTCTAAGGATGAGTAAGATTTTCTAAAGATAAGTAAGATTTTCTAAGGATGGGTAGAAATTTTATAGCACACATTCCACAGGACCCCAAAAAAGTAGAGCCCTGCTTGTCTGCTTAGAAAACAATTTACATGAAATATTAAACCTTATTTTCTGGGAAAAGTAATAAAAATGTTTTAAATTTATGTCTGCCGCAATTATTTGCAAGCATGTTTAGTATTAAAACCATAAATCCTGATAGACCCCTTGGTGTATTCTTATTGATCAATTAAAATGAGCTGCTTCGTGGGAAAAAAAATGTTACAGCATATGCCAGCAGCATAGGTTCATGTGTGCTTGCACATCAACACTGTCTCATCAGAACCTGTACCATTAGCTCGCATAAGAGGTAGGCTAAGTTCAAATTTCAGCTAAAGAACTAGACATGTGACATTGCCAAGGGAAGGGGCATGTGTACTGAAAGAATGATTTGACAAAAAGTTGGGAGAGCTTTTTTCCAAGTATGGGGCTCAGATATGTAGCTTTTTTTCTTGCACACCAGATAAAGAAATCCTAGATTTTACCCTTGGATAGAAATTCTTATCCTACCAAGGGAGGAATAAAACTAGATAGGAAAAAAATTTAGAATTCTCAAGTGTTTGATGTGTACTGGTTGTATAGGACATCACGTAGGCCATCATTAAGGTTGATGTCACTGAACATAATGACATCAGTAAAGGTCACAGTAATGTCATCACAATATGGCAAATGTCAGCAATCTAAGTGACTGCATTGTTAAAAATCCATGTCTAGAAATGAAAGGTATGCAAGAAAAAGAATCTGTCATGGGTGTGAGGGTTAGAGAAAAAAATCCATCCTCCACAAGCCTCGTGATGCGATACAGTGACCCTTGGAACAGATTTTTTTATGCTCCGCTCACACCCTTCTAAGAGTCTTACATTCTGGTGAAGTGGCTCAAATGTGTATTAGTGAAGCTTTTTATCTACCACATAGCCTGTTTCTTATGCAGATGAAGTTGACTGTCGAGATGTTATCAACCAGACTGTGATGGAAGTTTTATGTCAGATCAGAGATTCCAAGGATAATCCTGTGTTACAGTTACGTCCACCTACCCCGGATATATCACCAGTCAAACAGTTCAGCTCTAGTCCATTAGGGTAAGGTTCTTGTTCAGAGAATTAACCCTTGTCCTGCAGAATAAATTCAGATGCCACGCCCATTTCTAATTTTCAGATTGCTTGATCCAGGTTGTTGGTACAAATTCAAATACTGAATGGCAAACAGTTCAGATCCAGATTCTGTAGAAACCAACTGATCTGGATCTACACTGTTTAAATAGGCAGGACATATCTGGGTTCAGCAGGACAAGGGTTAATAGTGTTCTACATATCTCTAGATAAGCAAGGTATCAGGTAAATATTTTCAAATTTCTACATGAAAACATATGTTGTGGGTACCAGTTAGAAACCACTCACAGGGACACTGTTAATGAGTACCCAAAACATATGTTTTCCTGGAGAAATAAGAAAATTATCAATTTATTTGGTTGAAAAAAAAACAAAAAAACACCCTATCAAGAGCTATGGTTATATTATAATTTGTTATATAAATAAGCTGCATCATGTCAGAGAAAAATCAGTTTCTGTTTGGCACTCTTTAGGTAGCCAAGGATGTTTCATCAGACTGGGAAGATTCTAATCAGAGTTGGAAAGGCTGTGGTTTATGATGGTAGCATTTCATGAGTATCATCATAGTATTTTTGACCAGATAAAGAAAAATGACTTTATTCATTTAAAGCCAAAACTAGCATGATATATTATAGAAGCAGGAAATGAAGCATGACTTCAGATAAAGCACCTTACATTTAGAGACAAAAAAATGGCATGATAAACATGTATTTTAGAAGTAGGAAATGAAGAAACAGGACTTTCAGTAAAGCATTTACATTTAAATCCAAACGGAGCATGAATTACATATATTTTAGAAATAAGAAATGAAGAAGCATGACTTCAGATATTAAAAACACTTTACATTTAAAGCCAAAAGTAGCACGATACACAGTCATGTATTTTAGAAGTAGGAAATGAAGAAACATGGCCCCAGATAAAGCACTTTACATTTAAAGCAAAAAGTAGCATGCTACATGAATTTTAGAAGTAGAAAATGAAATAGAAAATGAAGAAACATGGATCCAGATAAAGCACTTTACATTTAATCCTTTCACTGGCATAGACGACTAAAGTTGACAGCTTTACTGACTGCCAAGGGCAACTTTTGTCGACAAAAGTTAGTACTTGTTTTCAGTAAGTTTTACAAGCTGGTAAGTTTCACGGAACACTGGAAACATAATCTATGCTTTGTGTTTACACAATGTTGTGTTGTCAGAAAATGAAAGTAGACTTGAAAAAGGAGTTTTTGAGTTTGTAAAGCAAAGTTTTGCATTTTGGGTCCTCAAAATGGCAGCAGGGATTAGAAAGAGGACTAAAACAAGGAGGGAGGTGATTCAATTATTATTTAATATGACAAAAATGTTGGAAAACATGTACAAACAACCTCAGAAGGAAAGTGTTTATCAATCTAGTGGGCCTGTAGGGACATTCTAGGACAAGTTAGGGGCACAAAGGTCAGGTGACTGACAAGAAAGGCTTAGATTCCGGTTAGGTATGTTCTTGGGTTTGGTCCATGGGGCATGTCATAACCTTTAGGCATATACTTGCGTAAACTGGTTGAAACGATTATAAATGAACAAACAAAAAGACCTTGATTGTTTTTCTTTATATTTCTGCATAATATTAGCCTGCTTCTTTATTTCATTTCTTGCTATGAAATGCATGTTAACATAGTCATTTCTGTTCCGAAAAGGCCTCCTGTATACATTGCTTATTTCCTAAATGCATGGGCTGTTGATGATTTCATGTGTCAAGCTGTAGAATATTGTGCATATAATCATCAGAATTGATTCTGTCACAAGTATTGCATTTTCTTTGGACCTTCAGACAATTATTACAAGAATAGCAGATGAAAAAGTTCCAAATGGTATTTTGCAGGGTTGATGGGCCGTAAAAATCCAAAATGTTTCATTATGAAATTTTTTACTTGTTTAAAAATACAAAATGAAGTCCTAGTCAAAATTTGAACATGATATCTTCATTAGTTCTCAAGATATAAACATTTTACTAGTAGTACTCTGCTTTAAGGGAGTCATTAAAATATGCCAGGTCCCGGTGTTAGTCTTACATTTTGTTGCTTTGTGTTTTTTTCTACGAGGCGATTTGTTTTATGTCTTGCCTGTGTTATTTTGTTCTTGTATTTTTCAGTCCTTTTAGCATTGCTATTACCTCGCTTGGAGAAGAGAGAGCTACTCTTGGTGCTTTTCCTGCATTTGTTCGATGTGCGCTTGTTTGGTTTTGTCTGTTTCCTCTTTCTCTTCCTGTCTGGGATGGGCTGCGGCTTGTGATTGTGGCACTCCCTGGACTTTTCTCTTACCTTTTTTGGTACTGAGGGGAACTTTTCACTATATATTTGGCAGTGAAACGGTAAAAGCCAAAAGTAGCATGCTACATGTATTTTAGAAAAAGGAAATGAAGAAACATGGCTCAAGATAAAGCATTTTACATTTAAAGCCAAAAGTAGCATGCTAAATTTATTTTAGAAATAGAAAATGAAATAGAAAATGAAGAAACATGACTGTGAAAAAAGCACTTTACATTTAAAGCAAAAGTAGCATGAATTACATGTATTTTAGAAGTAGGAAATGAAGAGGCTTAGCTCCAGATAAAAGCGCTTTACATTTAAAGCAAAAGTAGCATGAATTACATGTATTTTAGAAGTTGGAAGTGAAGAGGCTTACTGCCAGATAAATCACTTAACATTTAAAGCAAAATGTAGCATAAATTAAATGTATTTTAGAATCTTGAAAAGCTCAGAAAGAGCAAAACTGGTCTGTCAATCAACAGAAAGTTAACCCAAAAAAAGTTGGAGGTCGTTTATTTTGTTACATCTCTCATCACAGATGTATTTTATAAGTAGGAAATGAAAAAGCATGGCTCCAAATAAGGTGCTTTGCGAGGTACTTGTAAAGATTACCCACAACATATGTTTTTGTGGAGAAATCAGAAAAATATCATGTGGATACATCTCTTATTGGGAGCAATGGAGAAACAGAAAGGTATCTGTTTCATTCTCATTTGGTTCTTTGCTGACAAATCCTTCTTATTTTGTTGTTATTTAGGCTATTATTTGAAAGGTTGGAAGTTCCTTTGAGCTGGCATACAAAGAAGGGACCTTATGACTTTCCAGTTTGTGGTTCTTCAAATTGGCATGTGCAGTTTTCTATTTGTATTACAAACATTTTTGCCTGAGGCTTCCTCAAGGTCTCTCCTACATGTCTGCAAAAAGTAAAGGTTCTGGCAAGACTGGGCATGCACAGGCTTGCCTGAGCCTTTGCTGGTTGCCTATGTGATAAATACTTTTTCTCATGTGCTGGCACATTTTTGATAAAAATTCCCTGTTGCAGAAAAATATCTTTTCAGAATTATTTTTCTTTTGCCTTTGCAGTGCTAGTCCAATGATGTTGACCCCAGATCAGCCGAGAAGAGAATTCTCATCTAAACTAAGACCAGAAAACTGTAAAGAAGTAGACATGTTAAATTATTTATTCGACTGCTATGAGAGGGTTGCCTATGAAGAGAGAACAGCCCCAAAGGTTTGTATGAATATACATTTGAACGGTATCATCAAAAATAGCCAAAGAGTAAATGTCTGTATCAGTGTTCAAGGAGCTGGGCTCCATTGCACAGTCAGTAATGCATCTGACTGCAGATCCAAGGGTCGCAAGTTGAATCCCAATGGCCTCATATTTCTCTGAAATTGAGCGTCAGATGATTTCCCCCTTCATAACCCACTTCCCTGATTTGAGAAGGGCTGTTGTCAGATACCGGCGAAAGTATGTGCACAAGTACTGGTTAACCACTTAGAGGATTAAACCTGTCCAGGAAAAGTGTGAGTAGCTTGACTGATCAGCTCGACATGGCCTTAATAATGTTAAAGGGCCATAAAAATTAAACTTAAACTCAAAAGCCATGCAAGGAGATTTAAGATATACAGAAACATGAAAGGTTTAGGCCTTTACATAACTGAAACCAAGCAATTTACATACCAGGGCCCAGTTGTTCAAAGCATCGTTAGCTTAACAAGCTCGTTAGTGGTCAAAATGTGAACTGTTCTAGTAAGAACAATATCTAATTCACAGGTATTTTTGCTGAAAAATGTGAGTGCCGTCTTTAATGATCAAAGTTTTAATGATATGTTAACTAAGGACATCATTAGTTTTGGTCAACTGGGCCCTGATTTATATCTCATTGAAGCTATACTTAGGATGAGGTATACATGGTTCATACAGAGTTTTTTTAAAAAGGCCTTGAATTTTGAAGATTTGACTTAAAAAGGCCTTAAATGGCAAAGAAACCCCTAAAAATCCCCTAAATTTCACATTCAGGGCCTTTAAATCCAGATGTACTGGCATTAAATTTTATTTGGCTGCAAAAGTGAAAGACAACTGATTATAGCTCAGCTCGAGCTCTTCAGGTATGTTGCTATGTTCTTACAATCATTGCTGGGAAATTACCAGGCTGATAAGCCTATGTCTCAATTTTTGGTGGTTGATTTATTTTCCATAATCAAAGGACTCGTGCAGTTCATAGTTAAGCCAGGTATGCTTAGAGAAGCAACTGGACCAAAGTTGTTTATGATTGATTTAGATAGTAAAGAAACATTTGTTACATACTCCAAAGTTGAAATTGGTTTCGAAACAAAGCTGTAAAAGAAGCAATAAAAGACAGTAATGTCAATGAAAGATAGATGATGGAGTTTAGGATGGAATGCAAAGCTTTTGTTGTAAAACTGTTGAAAAAACTCCTTGAAAAATATCCAGTAACCTATTCCTTTGTCAGGAATTTGTCAGTGCTAGATACAGCAAAGTGGATGAATTTTCTTTGTAGGCAGAAAAGGAAAGAAACTTTCCCCATATTGCTCAATCAAATACTCTCAAAAGGTCAAGGAAAAGGTCAAAGAGAAAATTGACCTTTGTTCTCAGCCTGAAAACAAGCTAAGTGACAAGCTCACCGAGCTTAAAACTTCTCAGATGATCGTGTGTTAAGGTATGTCGAGGTGTACATGTTAAGGCATTAACCGTCACCATGTTGAATGTTTTAATATGCTACTCTCCACCCCAGTTTCCAGGCATTTGCATTGCATGATTTCAGTTTTTACCATGGATTTAGAGGCAGAATGGAAAATGGTATAAATCCCGATCAGCTTGCTTGTGAGAAGCAAGATCTGAATCTACACTGTTTTGAGAACAGGATATATCAGGGCTCAGCATGGTGATGTTTCATGACAAAATTTATAATTAGAACATTTGTGATAACCATAAATTGTTGCCTTAAATCTAGTGCTAAAGTCCATAAAAAGGCCCTAAAAAGGCCTTAAATTTATGCTTGAAAAGTCTGTATGAACCATGGTACAGTGGTCACTTTTTGTCTGTTGTCTGTCCGTTAACACTTTCAAATGACAACTCCTCCAAAGCCATTGAAGCGATTTGTCCCTAATTAAGTATTAAAGAATGTTACTTGGGTAGGGGATTTAAGAAAAAAACAGTTGAAGTTATGGTGATCTGCTTCTTGGTTTGGTTGCCATGGCAACAAAAAGCTCCTGATAATGGGAAAATGGTTAAATTGCATTTTCTCCATAATCAGCGGGGAAAGAAAACCCTGTTGAGTCTCTCTTGCCTGGTAGAGATATAGGACATATAGCATTTGTGGGAGAGGCAACATGCAGTTGAAATACCTCTGCTCCCATCATTTCTTTACTTATTCAATGATGATGAGAGCTTGGCAAGTCCCTGGCTGGCGAAGATAAACAGAGTATGAAAATAATGACCCTTGAGAGCTATGAACACACACATCAACAAAAATAGCTGAAGTGTCTAAAACTTACAATGTATTATTTAAGTAGCAGAAGCTTTAAGGTACAGTCAAAATTTTATTTTGCGAGGGTTATCTTCCCCTACTCCTGTGCTGTATACCTGTATAAAATCATGATATTATTAAATTACTTCTCTTCTGAAACCACTTGGCCAATTACCACTAAATTTCATGTCAGTTGTATGTTCAAGTGGTCATGCTCCATTAACTTCATGCCCTTATATGGTAAAAAAAAGTAATAATAAGCCACACATTCTTCTTCTTCAAAACCTAGAACTGCTCAGATGATGATCCTTTCATCAGTTGCAATGACAGGATTGGAAAAATGTTACATAACATCTGCATATTTGCCGTAGGCCTCTTGTCATTCTGACTATAATGGGTTAAACAAGAATTACAAATGGTGAGGTGAAAAAGATGTTGTTTTCTGTTGTAGAGGGCCAGTGTTCCACCAATGAGTTTGATGTTATCAACAGCTAGAAACCAATCTGTATGTCACGCTTCACTAGTTTTACAAGGTGGTTTTAGTCAGGCAAGGTACATCACTAATCTTTATTGAATTACTTATTTACTTTAGCCATGTTATGTTAAATTCTTGGAACAATCTAATTTCTCAAACTTGCAGTGCTTATTTCTTGGACAAAAGTCTGGATAGCTGGGCCATTTTTAGAAGAGATATGAGCCAGCCCATGACAAAACCTATAATAAGACTTGTATGACCAGGGAAGACTCAGATCAGCCTGTGCATTGGTGCAGTCTTATGATATCAGACTCTTCCCTGATCGCATGTGCCTTCTACACCCTCAGGGATGAACAAGAATCCTTGCCATACTGGGTTGAATTACAGGATGATCTGAGTCTTAGCTGATCACACAGGTCTAATTTAGGCGTTGTTGTGTGCTGGCTCATATCCTTGTCAGTAATTGGGTATTAATCTTTACCACACTTTAGGCCAATGGGGCAGACAACAAACCCTTGATATCTTCCCCAGAAAATAGGCTTTGACATTTCATGCAAATTGTCGCCTAAGACCCAAGGAGACAATTTGCATGTAATGTCAAACTCTATTATCTGGGAAAATAATGAAAAAATATTTCAAAATGACTGCTGAAATTTTTACCCAGATTAACTCTTTCACTGCCACAGACGATAAAAATAGGCTTTTGCAAACAGCATAGATCCAGATGAGACGGCTCATAATGAGCAGTCTCATCTGGATCTATGCTGTTTGACTTTCAGTCTTTTAACTTTACAGATAAACTTCTTTTCAAACGATAGTTTGTTAAAAAAGAAAAAAAAAAAAAAAAAAAGAAAAAAAAAAAGAAAAAAAAAAGAAAAAAATAGATGACAAATGTCATCTGAAATTTGGCACCGAAAGAGTTAAGGGAACTGGATACACTTGATTTGGTAGATTTTCTGCCATTTATCACATGAGAGGTGTAGATTTTCATCCATATATCACATGAGAGGTGTAGATTTTCTGGCATTTATCACGTGTAGGTTTTCTGGCATTTATCACATGAGAGGTGTAGATTTTCTGCCATTTGTCACATGAGAGGTGTAGATTTTCTGCCATTTATCACATGAGAGGTGTAGATAGATTTTCTGCCATTTATAACATTAGAGGTGTAGATTTTCTGCCATTTATCACATGAGAGGTGTAGATAGATTTTCTGCCATTTATCACATGAGAGGTGTAGATTTTCTGCCATTTATCACATGAGAGGTGTAGATTTTCTGCCATTTATCACATGAGAGGTAACTTTTGAGAATTTCTGTTTGCTTCCCTTCACACAAAACCTCTTCTGAAAAGGGACTTTCAATAAAAGAAAAGACTTTGCTCTCAGAAGGGAGACAAAAAAATCCCTGCCAAATCCGGCGACAGTCTTTCATGGACATTGATCATGAAATATTTCTACAATCATGCTCTCCTTTCCGCTGATTCAAGAAGGGCAGTGAAAGAATGTGCACAAATACAGATTAACTCCCTAGAGGACTAAGCCTGCCCAGGAAAACGTGTGGTTAGGTAAACTGACAGTGCTCGACATGACCCTAATGGGTTGACTTCACTGTAAAATCTCATCACAAACAAACAATTGGCCATATAAAGTGAAAAGGAGTCTTTGTTAGCGGTTTGCAGAATAAACCATCTACTCCATGATTACTCATTTAAGGCAAATGAGTACATAACTGATCATGATTTTCCATAATCCATTAACTTTTGTCTCTTGTTCAGATCTTCTGAAAGGTGAACACAATTTCAACAGGGCTGTTTGCCTCGGTTGTTACATTATTCAGTGTCAAGACATTGTTAACTTCTTAGAAGACTAAGCCTGCCTAGGAAAAGTGTGACTAGATTGACTGACTGGCTTGACTTGCCCTTAACAGTGTTGACTGGACTGTAAAACTCTTGCTCAAACAAACATTGGTGATGTCTGATCAGAGTCTACACTTTTTGCCATACATACTGCAATATTTTAGAGACATTGAAAGGCAGTAGATGGACTATGTCAAATTTTAGGATAAATATGGTCAGTAAATAAGGTGTCCCAATACTTAGGGTATATAAATTATTCCACCTAAAGGATGTAATCCCATGAAGAGGTTGTGCTCTGTTGGTTTATAATAGCTTACCACTTTTATTTATACAGGTCTCAAGCCGGCATCTCACTATTGTTACCCTACTTACTGTCACATAACCTTCCAAGAGGTTTTCTGTCACAACTCATTCAAACAACGTACCATGATGAAGATAGTTTTAAAAAGGTAGTATTTTATTGAGGAAGGAGGGAGCACACTTTCTTCACATTGTCCTTCCACATATCTGTCTGTATGTTTGGGTTTCTGAGTGAGGGTCATAGCTACAGATAAGAGGGGGTATCCACATAATATTTTTCTTATTTCTTCATGAAAACGTATGTTGTGGGTACTCATTAGAAGCGCCTCGCCGATGTGCTTCTAATGAGTACCCACAACATATGTTTTCGCGGAGAAATAAGAAAGATATCAGCATTTTTCAGATGAAAAAAATGCCTTATCTATTGCTGTGGGTGGGGGGGGGGGGGGGGTTCTAATAAGTACTGCTTATTGACATTTCTTGTTTGTCATTCTTTGTTTAGTTGTATCCTCTGCACCAGAGGTGAAGGAAGACATATTGTTTTCAGTCTGGATCACAATAGTTTTGGTGTTGACATTACAGTTTCTTTTGTTCATGATAGCTGTTGAACAAGTTGGCAGATTTTTTTCAAACTTAAAGAGTTGTGGAATTTTAAAATTTTGTTACTTGTCCATAGACAAGAAAATGGTCAAAATCCACTTGTCTAACCAAGATTTACTTGCCCGAAAATTAACATTTTTCCTATTTCTTGAAGAAAACATATGTTGTGGGTACTCATTATAAGTACCCACAAAAAATGTTTTCTTCGATAAATCAGAAAAATATATACATGTGTATATCATAATCTGGATACTCTTCTTAACTAAAGCTATGAAGTCCTTTTCCTAGGACAAGTAAATTAGAACTTTCTTACTTGTCCTCAGGGAAATGGGACAAGTTTGACAAGGTAGGCATGGTATTTCCACAGCCCCTGTTAAAGGGTTATATCATTGGGAAATGCTTACGTGCTTATTAAATTTTGGAGATCTTGCCTTCATTTTCAGGCCTCTGCAGTACAAGAAAAACTTAAATTTTAACCCAAAACAGTATGTGTGCACTTTATCTCCATCACTGACTGATGGATTTAGGCCAAACTTGCAGAGATATATCACTAGGGCAATGTGAATTGTTTATATTTTAGTGACCTTGACATCATTGTCAAGGTCAGCATATGACTTAGAATGTTGTCAATGCATCTTTTGAATGTTGGAGGTGCATCTGTTTTCTCTGAAAACAAATTTCTAATTATTACGATGCATGACAGAGTTTGCATGACATGAAAATTAAAACAGAAAAATTATACTTTTCTCAGCGTTCAAAATTTTAAAAATTATCACAGATAATGATACCGTTTAAAACTGGATTAGTTGAGAGCCCCAATTTTTCCAGATCACACAGTCCAGATGAGGCTTGTTTGTTTACATTGACATCATGGTGTTGAAGTGTAATGTATCAAATGCTGGAAGCAGGCATTAAAGCATCATTCACATTTGTCACAGACATGAAATTTCAAGCCTTATTTCTTTGGAGAATTATAAAAGGCAGGTTGATATGAGATGTCAAGCCTTACATTCTCAGAAAAGAGGGTATAAATAAATAATTACAATAGTAAAGTGATCTAATGCTCAACATCATGTTAAGTGGATGTTCCCAGAACTTCTGATTCACACTCAGTGCAGTCTTGTGTGATCTGAGAATATCTATTCAGTGTGATTCAGTGCAACAGATCATGTTACTGCAATAATCATATGTATTTATCAACAAAGGAATGAAGATTGAACATTCCATCCTAACTCAGTAGTTAACTATATATCTATATATGCATTAACCTCTTTATAACAGGGTTTGTTATGACATGGTTTTGGATACAACACGGTTCAAATATGGATCCCAAAAATGTATAGATTATAGAGAAAAATGACCATTTTTCTATATAAAATCTATACATTTTTGTTTGAATATAGCACGGTTTCTTAACAAACACGGTTTATGTTTTGGACCCCAACAGTAGTGTTATAAAGAGGTTGTGGTGTATAAAAACCCAACAGTAGTGTTATAAAGAGGTTGTGGTGTATATATATATATATATATATATATATATATATATATATATATATATATATATATATATATATATATATATATATATATATATATATATATATATATATATATACGAGGGGAGTTCAATAAGTTCGTAGAACTCGGGGTTTAACTCACAGATTGGAAGATGGTTTCAACATTATTTTTCAATATAATCCCCCTTTACTTTAATGCATTTGGTCCAATTTTCTTTTAAGCAGTCTATGCCTTTGAAATAAAAGTAGTCTATTTGGTCCTCAAACCAAGCCTCTGTAGCAGCCTTGAGCTCATCATCGTCCTGAAATCTCGTTCCACGCAAGTGGGACTTCAAATTTCAAAACAGATAATAATCACTTGGGGCCAGATCTGGACTGTATGGTGGGTGATTTAACTGCTCGAACTTGCACTCACGAATAGCCGCTTGTGCAACTCTGGACTTGTGCACAGGGGCATTATCATGCAAAAGAAGGACACCAGCAGCTAGCTTTCCCCTTCGTTTTTCTTTAATAGTAACCCTTAATTGTTTAATGACATTGGCATAGTATTCTCCTGTAATTGAAGTACCGGCAGGCTTGTAATCTATCAATATAATCCCTTTGGAGTCCCAAAACACTGTGGCCATTACCTTGCTGGCTGATGGTTGGGTACGAAATTTCTTAGGTGGGGGTGAGCCAGAGTGCTTCCATTGCATGGACTCTTTTTTAGTACATGTATCTGGGTCCCAGTGGTGAAGCCAAGTTTCATCTCCTGTTACAAGATGAGTGTGAAAGTCTTCTGGATTGGCATTGTACACTTCAAGAAGTTCTTGACTTGACTCCACCCTTTGCTGACGATCTTGTATGTTCAGGTTTCTGGGTAACCACCTGGCAGATACTTTTGACATGCCTAAATGTTCATGGATTATAGTGTAAACACTTCCATTAGAAATACCACATTCTGAAGCAAGTTCGGCAACTTTGATTTGGCGATTGTTTAGCACAAGTCTCTCAACACGGTCGATCATCTCCTGGCTGATGACATAGCAGGGCCACCTGGCCTGGGGTCATCTTCTAAGGAGTCTCGCCCACGTTTAAATTCTGCTGACCACTTTGCCACTGTGGAATACTTTGGGCTACTATCACCATACACATCAGCCATGTGCCGATGGATTTCTTTGGCCTTTGCACCCTCCTTAGTGAGGAACTTTATGACTGCTCTGAACTCAATATTCTGACTTTCTATTTTTGCCTATGGGTATAGGTTTTCAAACAAAAAGTAAGAGCAAAAAATGTACGTGTTGACTGAACGGCTGTTATCATTCAACTGACAAAGGTTTACACTGCACAAAAATGAAAAAAGAAATTTTGAATTGTATAGAAAAGTACCGAGTTCTATGAACTTATTGAGCTACCCTGGTATATATATATATATATATATATATATATATATATATATATATATATATATATATATATATTTTTTATGTAAATGCAGTGAGAATGTAAACATTTATTTATGGCAGGTGTTTGTGCCAGTGTTACAGAGTTTACACAGAATTGTTGCTGCGGTGTCGTTGGACACAGATGAATACCGAGATGTTGTGTCAGTTCTGACAGAGATGATTGAAATCAAATGTGGTAGTGTGAGACCTATTTGTAATTTGGTAAGTTTTGCATCCATATCATTTCAAATATCAGACACCTTGCTCTATTATCCCATGGCTGCAGATAAGAGGGAGTATCATGTAAGGGCTTTTGTGTCAGCTGTGTTTAGGTCAGTTTCTCAGTAACTATTCGTCCTACAGCAATGACACTTTGCAAATGCATACATCTTAGCATAACCTCTTGAATGCAATCATCTATATATTTGACCTTGACCTATATTTCATAGTCCATTAGAGATGCTACATTGCCTTAGTTTATCTATGTAATCATGAATCTGGGACTGAATGTTTGTCTTGATAATTTCTAGGTCAGGTTCTCAAAGTGCTATGATACTCAGGTGAGTGATAAAGGGCCACCACAATCCTTTTGTTTATTTCTGCTATGATACTCAGGGGTGAGTGATAAAGGGCCATCACAATCCTTTTGTTTATTTCTGTAGAAGCACATTACGTTACAAGTACTCATGAAAAGCATCGCTGCAGGTACTTCTAATGAGTACTTATGAAAATACTTACATGAAGAAATAAACAAATTCTGGTCACGCTTTTATTGTGAGCTATGCATGAAATATCTGAAATTCTTATATTTAAAGGTTGTTCGACAGTCTAACTGGCTACCAGACTCAGCGACTCCTGCAGCTGGCAAGGAAGTAGAGAAACTGTCCTTTCTAGGTCCATTCTTAGCTCTCAGTGTCTTTGCTGAAGATAATGTAAGTATTTCTTATCGTGGAAAACAATCCTGTTCTGTGGAATAATTACCAGAGGGCTTGTTAAGGGGCCTAGTTATACCTGGTGGTTTTTGGGCCATTCTTGACAAGGAGACAAGTTTTGTGACTTTTTGTATGCTTTCCTGTACACCAAATACATTGTACTTTCTTAAAAGAGGTCGACTCTAAAAGGAAAGAATTTGCTTTGTGTGGGAGCAAATTCTTTCCTTTTAGAGTAGACTTCTTTTCATAAGGGATGTAAAATCATTTTACAAAGTTGTCTCCCTTGGAAATATATCCATTTCTCTTCAGGAGAAGTATTTGATGATAATTGTTGATTTTTGTGGCGCCTGCTTTTAGCATGGCGCGATAAAGGAATCTGGTTTTCCATCTGTTAGTCCTTTCATTTGTTTGTCGTCCATCAATCCATCAACATTTGTGTTAACCGTAATATCGACCCTAATGTTCAGGTTGACGATACTTGGTATAAGCTTGCACTTAGGGATGACAACACAGAAGTTTCCATGTTTGACCTTGACCTATATTTTATGGTTCAGCGACTGTAAATTGCATCAACCCTAATTTCAACCCTAATATTCAAGTTCATTTCCCAAGAACTATAAAGGCTACAATGATGATATTTGCTCCCTTGCAGGCATGACATAGCCTTCTTGTCTTATTTCTTTGCAAAAAAAAAAATAAGCTATCCTAAAACTACATGTATTATGGACATATGAGGAAAATTAAGACTGACTTTGATTTCCTGTCTTGATGTTCGTGAATTCTACAGAATACAATTTATTTAAAGAAATGAAGGTCACTTGCATAAGCTGATGATCAACCACAAAATTGCCTGCCTCAGTGGCTCAGTTGTATGTGCGTCCAACTGGTGATCAGGCTATCAAGGGTTCGATCCCCACCAGGTCTGGCAACATTCTTTTGTGGAGATTGATCATGAAATACTTTCTACGGTCATTCTCTCTCTTCTGCTGACTCAGGAAGGGCAGTTGTCAGTTTCTGGCAGAAGAATGTGCACTGATACTGGTTAACTGCTTATATGACTAAGCCTGCCCAGGAAAAGTATGGTTAGGTAAACTGATCATCTCGACATGAATCTAATGGGTTGACTGGGCCGTAAAACCTCAACTCAATCAGTCAATCGACCACAAAACTGAAGAGGAGTTTAACCACTACCACTCTGTTTCTCTCTTTCCTCTCCTCTGTTAGCTCTTCTGTTGTTCTTCTCCATTTTGCTGGGAGATGACCCAAAAGGGTTTATATGTCGTTGAAAAGAACTCAGCATCATTCTGGATGCTGAGTAAATTTTAGTTGTTTTGTTCTTTCAGACAAAGGTGGTGGAAAAACATTTTTCTGGGCATCAGCTAACACCAGACAATGTTAAACTGGTTCATTCCTCGTTACAGCACAGATTACAATATCTCAGAGTAAGTAAATATATACTACCTGTGTAATAACACTTTTATCATGTATGTGGAAGCCTCAGTATAATGGTATTCATTATTCATTACAAAACTATTTTGATACAGTGAACCCTCGTTACAACCACAGCATTTGTTCCCAAAGATGTTGCCATTAAAATGAATTTGCTGTTGTAAAGAATACTTAATGAGCAGACTGATATGTAAAAAAGCATTGTTTTATTTTCATGTATTGGATATTTATTAGAATTGCTGAGGCGATTCTAACAAATATCCAAAAACATAATTATGTTGCTTGAAGTTTTAATGCAATGTTCTTGCATAATTTCTAATTAATTGTCAATTCTTGAGCAAAGGTTTTGTGACATTCAAATTGTCATAGCAAATTTTGTCATATCGAGTGTCCGTATAAAGAGGGTTGATTGTATAACTCATAGCTCCTGAAAATAGCTTAATTAAGGTGAATATATTTCTCCCACCTTTGCCTAAATGAGATAGGCTTTTTGCCTGTGTGAGAAAATTGTATCTCACATGACCATGTGATTCCTAGGAATGATCCACTTAAAGATGGGAGAAAAAGAATCCATCACGAGCCAGTCCATGCAGGATAAGGAAAGTTCGCCCTCGGAGTAGGAATTTCAACTACGGACTCGGCAAGCCTCGTCCCTGGTTGAAATTCCTGTCCCTCGGGTAAGATTTCCCTGTCCTGCATGGACACTCATGATGAATTCTTATGTTCTTACTTCTCCATGAAAACATAAAGTTGTTGGTACTCTTTAAGGGTGCCTTGCCAAGGCACTTCTAATGAGTACTCACAAAATATGTTTTCCTGAGAAATAAGAAATATGTTAATACCTTACAATTACAATTGAAAAACCCCCCAAAAAACACAATATCTAGAACAACTTTCCATGGTCCCAAAGATGTATTGAAGTTTGACTCTGCATGGGCCACGCCATGCAAAATCATTTCTTCAGACAGTATGCGGACAGTGAAGGCACAGATCATCTTGCACATCCGCACATCTGGCCAGGGCCTTAGATCATCTTGCACATCCCCACATCTGGCCAGGGCCTTTGCTGGACACTGATAGAATCATTTGACATTCTAATGCACTCGCGTATGTAGCGCGACGTCTGATTGGATAACGTCAAAAATTTGCGACGGTATATTCTGCGATATACTGTCGCAAATCGGACGTCATTGTGTAACCTCGCTTCTCATTGGCTGGAATTTGGTTTTACGCAGCTCACAGCACTTGTCGCTTTGTGCAAATAGCATTAGAATGGGGATAACTGCATCAAATTTGTCATTTAGGGAGGTAAATCGGCGGTTTTACGGTCGCAAATTACGTTTTACGGCGACGCTGATGCGTCGTAAAACGAAATTTCTGACCGTAAAACCGCCGATTTACCTCCCAAAATGACAAATTTGAATGCAGCTATCCCCTAATTATAAAATGTATCACTGGAGAGCAAATGTCTGGATGAGACTTCGTGCAATCGTGGTATGAATCTGAATCTGTGCATTTTGCACATGTTCAAAGACACCCTTTTCTTGATGTAGCCCATATAATGATATTTCTTTCAGGAGGAACTGTACAAGATTCTTCATGGTGTGCTTGTGAACAGTGAAACGAGAGAGGCTGCAATGCATTATATAGCTACTGCTCTCAATAAAAATATCAGAAAATCTCAGATCCAGGTAAAATTCCAGGGAGTCCACAGCTCAAGATAAAATAATAAATTATAGTTCATTGGTACATTAACCACTAGAAAAATATCTAAACTTGTTGATTAACAAGTTTAGATATTTTTCTAGTGGTTAATGTACCAATGAATTATGATTTATTACTTAATAAATCACCTTAGTGCTATCCTTGTAGCAGGTAAGGGTAAAGGGGGAATGTTTATATTTCTTCTGTTTCTTCACTTTCGTTCCTATTCCTCTTCCTTCCCTGTCCTTCTCTTTCATCTCCTCTACTATCTCTTCTATCTCTTTTCTCCCATTCTCTTGGAGACAACACAAAATGACCCACAAGGATTGACGTGTCATTAAACCCCAATACAATCAATCAATCAAAAAGCTCATCTAACAGCATGAAAGTCAACAAAAATGCTGTTGTTAACTTCAGATTCTCCCACCCATTGGCCATTGTTTGAAACAATGCAGCTAACATTTTTCTACTGTAACACATGCATTTGTCAATAGTTTTGCTCACTTGAGCATGCCGTACTCATACTTATTTGACGATAATTTGGGAATAATTTTTCCACATTTCTGTATGACCCCTTTTACCCCTCAGTATTTGAAGTGGCCTCTTCCAGCTTTGAATTTGGAAGTGTTCACTGTTGAAAATGGGGATGGGAGTCAGAAACCAAAAACAGAAAGGCAAACAGTGTAGGTCCTGATGAGATGTCTGGTAACGAGCTGTCTCCTCTTGATCAATGTTGTTTGCAAAGATATCTGTTTTTGTCTGCAGGATGGGGGTGGTTAGCTTGTGTGAAGGTGTTGTATATATTACATCACCAGGGCATCCGACTGTTATTGGCTTACAATTGGGCAAGGCCTCCTACCCTTGTAGCAGGTTAGGGTAGAGGGGGAATGTTTTTATTTCTTCTGTTTCTTCACTTTCATTCTTGTTCCTCTTTCTTTTGTGTCCCTCTCTTTCATCTCCTCTACTATCTCTTCTATCTCTTTTCTCCCTTTCTCTGGGAGATGACACAAAATGACCCTCAAGGGTTGATGTGTTGTTAAATCCCAACACAATTTTGCCTGCAGGAATGATGGGAATGAAAGGGTTGAAACCTATGTAGTGGTATTCATTAGAAATGTCTCAGCATAACTCCAGATAAAGTGCTTTTTTTAAACAGAAAAATAGTGATATTTTTCTTATTTCTCAGTGAAGATATATGTTCATGTTGTGTGTCCTCATTAGAAGTGCCTCAGAGAGGTGCTTCAAATGAGTACCCACAACATAAGTTTTTGTCGAGAAATAAGGAAAGTATCATATGGATACCAGTCCTCCTCTTATATGTGGCTATGCAGACACGAGACTGTCTGAGCACTTAGTGTTAAGGCAGTATACATTGTTTTGTAGGTAGATGAGAACTTCGTAGCTGGAGATGGATATATGCTTAACTTATTGGCTGTGCTACAGAAATTAAGTCTAAAGATATCATTAGACAAGGTAAAGTACTTTGACATTTAGGGCTGTCTTGAAAAAAACTAAGCAAATGATTGATGGTATGCTTAACTCGCTTTGGCTTAAGAGGACTTGATATTCTTGGATTCCCTACAGAAAAGAGATCACCGGGAAAGGAAAGAATTTAGTAATATCAGAGTAGAACTTCTCAGAATGGCTTGGTGTGCAGGAAAGCAAACAGGAAGCCACAAAATTTGTCTCCCTTTTCAAAAATGATTAAATATCTACCAGGGTCCAGTTGTTCAAAGTGTTGTTAGCTTAACAAGCTTTTTTTTGTTAATGGCAAACTTGTTAACTGTTGTAGGTAAGATATTTTCAGATACAGTCAAACCTGTCTTAAGCAGCCACCCATGGGAAGCTTAAAATGTGGCTGCTGAAGGCAGGTGGCTGCTTAATACAGTTCAAATATATAAGTCTATGAATTTTCGGGCAACTTTCCTCTGGCTGCTTAATACAGGTTGGCTGCTTAATAGAGGTGACCACCAACACAGGTTTGACTGTACATTCATATTTTTGCTGAAAAAAAAATGTGAGTAAGCTACTCACATTTTTTCAGCAAAAAATATCAATGTAATTGCCATACTTCAAGATAGAAATTTTAATGTCACATTAACGTATTCATTAAGTTTTGAACAACTGGGCCCAGGTGTATCTAGTCTTGTTAAGGCTCAGGATGGGACAGTGCGTTCACCTGCTGTCTGTCATCTATCCAAACACATCTCCAAACAACTTTTATTAAGTAGAGCAATGTGGTGAAAATAAGAAACTGATTCAAAATTGTTTGTATTGAAATTGCCACCCAGAATGCTAAATATTAGCTCTCTGCAGACTGCACAAAATGAGTGATATTTACCTTTTTTTGCCCAGAAACTAAAGCTTAATCCTTGCCTTGCAGACCAAAATCTTTGCAAACTGTGTACAGGGCTCTGGATGAGGTTTTTGTACAAAGAGTACTTTACCCCCGCCCCCACCCCCGCCCCGTTTTAAAGCTTAATGCTTAAATGCCCTTTGCAATGCTTAACTCTTAAAGCACCAAGCTTAAGTGTAGCATAGAAAATTCTAACTTTTTCAGAGAAAATAAAGCTTGAAATTTCATGTGAATATTTTTATTTGAAAAAAAGAGAAGAAAAAAAAAAATCACATAGTGATGCATTTGTCTTTAAAACTTAAGGGTTAAGCCTTTTCTGATCTAGTGTACTACTCCTGCTCACAACAGATTCAGTGTGAGGGAAATTGCTTCATATTAAAAGACATAAAGTTCACTGAAAAACTTTACCCCCTGTATTTGATTTCAATGCTGAAATCCAAAATTTCTTTTAGTATTTGCACCCCCTCAGCTTCAATTTCAATGCTGATTTTCAAAAATTCAACGCTGAAATACCCTTTACTCCCTCTTATCTAGAGCTCTGAGAGTAGATACAGATGAGATGACTCAAACGGGTTGTCTCATCAGGATCTACACTGTTTGCCATTCTGTGTTGATATCTGACTAACTTTCCTATTTGCAACAATGGACATAACCACATTCAAAGATGGAAGAATCCACTTGAGAAACTCTAGGGTGAAAGGGTTAAGGTTCCTTGCAAATCATCTTCAAGGATATAAGTCACAGGATGAATGTATGTCTTTACGTTGTCACATCCATGTAAAATGTTTATTTCTAAGTCATTGCTCTGGCTAAGGCAGAGTTTTCATCCGTAATATATTGTTATTTTTTTCATGTCTTTATGAAGTGAAGAAGCATTGGTGTAGCTGAGGAGTGGGCACTCCCAACTGCAGATTACGAGTATCCAGGCTTGAGTGACACTGGAGGCAAAATTCAGCTCTTGACTGTGTCGTACTTCATGCACAAAGTTTTTCATTATACTGCTGAAAGAAAGTACATTAAGATAGAAAAATGATATGAGCCAGAACACAAAACCTACAACAAGACTTACGTATCCAGCAAAGACTCTGATCAGCCTATGCATCCACCAAGTATGACAAGGATTCTCATTTGTCTCTCTCTTGGGCTGGCCTCGGTGGCTCAGTTAGGTGTGCTTCTGACTGGTGATCAGGAGGTTGCGAGTTCGACCCCCGCTAAGTTCGGCAACATTCTTTTGTTGAGGTTGAACACGAAATACTTTCTACTGTCATTCTCTCCCTTTAGCTGATTTAAGAAGAGCAGTTGTCAGTGTCTGGGCAAAGAATGTGCACAATAGTGGTTCACTGCTTAGAGGACTTAGCCTGTCCAGTAAAAGTATGGTTAGGTAAAGTGACTAACTTCCCTTCAGGCTTGACATGACCCTGTTGGGTTGA
The DNA here is from genome assembly GCA_964016985.1 of Anodontia alba. Taxonomy (NCBI): domain Eukaryota; kingdom Metazoa; phylum Mollusca; class Bivalvia; order Lucinida; family Lucinidae; genus Anodontia; species Anodontia alba. The sequence goes on along the minus strand of OZ024836.1, from coordinate 22,141,877 downwards.
CTGGGCCATAAAATCTCAACACAAACAGATTATCTTTGGATAGCTTGGAGGCTATAGAAGGCACATACATCAGCAAAGACTCTGATCAGACTACACAGATGTCTTGGCTTTTCTGAGTCTTCCCAGGTCGCACAAGTCTTATTGTAGGTTTTGTCATGCACTGGCTCATATCATGAGTAAAAAAAACTGCAAATATCTGAAAAATTGCCAAAGACGTACATGTATACCCTGTTATGCAGATATACATTACATAGCCTTGATAATACTGTACAGTCGAACCTCGTTATCTCGAACTCACTTATTTTGAATTACCGCTTATCTTGAAGTGAAAATCTGGTCCCTGTTTTAACATGAAACTATGACAACAGGTAACAAAATAATGTGGAAAAGGAGAAATTGCTCCTAAGGAGCAATTTCTCCTCTTTTCCACATTATTTTATATATATATTTCTAACTTCAGGAGTCAAATTACATATTCATTTGTTAAATGTGGTTGTTCAATTTATTGTTTTACTCACTCTCTGAACTCTGATATGTCGAGGTACGGATATCTCAAAGTGTTTCAGTGAGTCCCTCAGGAGATAACGAGAGTCGACTGTATTTACCCAAAATATTGGGACACCTTAACTCTTTACAATACTTGACCTAAAATTTATACAAGTCAATTTTACTCCCTGTGGTTGTGCATTAAAACTGCTGGATGAATGGCAAACAGAGTAGACCCTGATCAGATGCCACTTACTGTGGCATCTGATCTGGGTCAACACAGTTTACTCATGTCTGTCTGTCTCAATACATGGACTTATTATGGTATGATACAAGCTCTGTTTCAATGAAAAATACCTCATTTACCTCAAGTATTTGGAGAGACAGGCCATAAAATATAGACCCAGATCAGATGCCACAAAATGCATCATCTGATGAGGCTCTACACTGTTTTCCACTCAACCAGAAGTATTTTAGACAGGTATCAGCAGGTAAGTAAACAGGGCCTATTCAAATTTATTTATTATTCGAAATTTATGGTAAGAATTTAAGGTGCCTAAATACTTCGGATAAATGTGATAAAACATATTAGAAAAAAATGTCTATTTAATCCATATTAGTCGGGAAACTCCAAAAAGGGTAATTGGCAATTAGTGCAGAACAAGATTAGATACCCCATTCTCTGGTCTCTGTCTACACTGTTTGCATTAAATACAGGAATTTCCATAAAACTAATCAGACCCTGCTATTGAAAATAAACGGGTCCAAAGAGTTGTGGTAGAAGAATCCACTTGACGTAAATGGATTAATAGTGAAATTTTGCGTGTTTTTGTGTACAGATAATTTGGGTCATGCCACATGTGTAAGTGTGTCTTTGGACATATGCAGAATTATATAGGTATGTTTTCATGATGGGAGAGTCTGAATGGAGAGAAAAGGCCCAGAAAATACTTTGCGCATGCACAGGATGATCTGAATCTGTGCATTTCATGCATATTTGAAGGCTTTTTTTGCTTGACATGGCTATTTTGACATGGTTTTTTAGGTGGACCAGTTCTACCTGTATCATCCTGACTGCAGAGTGAAGATCAAATCAGAAGCCCGACTTAAGATGAGTGCTCAGGATGTTGATAACTGGATGGAGAAGCTAAGTAAGTCAAATCTGCATCAGGTTCTATAGCGCAATCAGTAGCATGTCTAGGAGTCACAACTTCAAATCCAAGCTAAGCCACATAACTTTCACGGCAGTTCATCGTGAAATAATTTCTACAATCATTCTCCACCTTCTACTGATTCAAGAAGGACATTTCTGTGTTACTGGCCAAAGTATGCGCACAAGTTAGAGGAATAAACCTGCCCAGGAAAAGTGAGTAGGTTAAATGACCTGCTCAGCATGATCTTAACAGTGTCATCTGGGTAGTAAAATTCCATTTCATACAAGGCAAGGCTGTCGGGACTGGATAACACTTGGGGCCCCTTCAGATGAAAGGATAATTTTTAAGCTTTTGCTAAATATCTGGTTCAGATCATCCTGCACAATCTGCATGCTGATCTGTTGATTAGTCCATAATGTCTTCTACTACCTGTTTATATGTCAAAGACTGCTGCATGAGTAATAAACAGTATAGCATCTGATTTGGTTCTACACTGAATGCTCAGGTAGGTGTGTCCCAATTCTTAGGGTTAGTATAGTGTTTAGCAAATGACATACAAGTCTGGCCAACACAAAAAAATAAAACAACAACATATGCCTAGGGTAGCAGTTTGAAATGCCAAACCCCATTTTCTGGGAAAAATGAGAAAAATATTTCAGAATGTCCTCTGCTGAAATATACACCCAGAATATTAACCATTGTCATGCTGAATTTAATTAAGATGCCATGCCCACTTCTAATTTTCAGCCAATCAGATTGCTTGATCCGGATTGTTGCTATAAAGTCACATTCTCAATGGCAAACAGTGCAGATCCAGATCTGTACCAACTAATCTGGAGCTATACTGTTTGCAAAGGCAGGGCATATCCGGGTTCAGCAGGACAAGGGTTAAGCATTGAGTTTAACACAAAAGTTAGGCTGATTGGTATTAAACCTTCTAAAGCCTTTTGTTTGGATCACACTGGAGGTGGAACTCAGCTCATTACTCTATTGCATTTCTTTACATCTCGTGTGATCCTATGATCTGGAAACTTCCGCTTGACATGACACAAAGCATCTGGTTACATTACTATAGTTATAATGTGTCTTTATCTCAAATATTGATAGTGAAGGTTTTAATCAGTTTGCACTCTCTGACAGTCTGATACGGCTTTTGCTATCAGATTATAGAATTAATGTTACATGGTAAAATAATACTGTCAGACAGCTAGGACCTTGATCAGACTGGTTATGTGCCGGCTGATCAGGGCCTTGATTGTTGGCATAAGTGACAAGTACCCTTATTCATGACATGGATAATACATAGGTCTAGATAAGAGTGGGTATCAGGTAAATAGTTTTCTTATTTCTCAATGAAAACATATGTTGTGGGTAGTCATTAGAAGTGCCTCGGCGAGGCACTTCTAATGAGTACCCACAACATATATTTTCGTCGAGAAATAAGAAAAATATCGATACTTTTTGGCTGAAAAATGCGCCTTATCTAGAGCTATGTAATACTCATCTAAAATGTATCGTGTATATTACTGGTATAAATGTGTACAAATTTTATTTTATACAGAATCTGAGACACACCCACCATGGCAGGACCCAAAATTTCCCACAGAATGTTTCTACCTAACGGTACATTGTCATCGTCTTTCTATACTAGCCTCTGTTCGTAAGTATCAGAGGCGCCTACGTGCAATACGTGACCTCACTCGACTTGTAGAGGAAATGGAAGCTGCAGAAATACACTGGGGTCATATCCCCACTGTGGCTAGCAGAAATAGAGAGCTGGTGAAAAAATGGAAATCTCAATCACAGGTAAGTTTGGCCTTTACGATAACTACGTCTCCGCTCCAGATAAGCGAGGGTACCCACATATTTTTCTTCTTTCTCCACTAAAAAAATATGTTGAGTGCTCATTAGATGCATTTTGCCACAGTCCTTTTAATGAGCACCCAGAACGTATGCCTTTGAGAGGATATAAGAAAAATACCAGGGCCCAGTTGTTCAAAGCATTGTTAGCCTAACGAGCTTGTTAGTGGTCAAAATGTGAACTGTTCTAGTAAGTACAATATCTAATTCACAGGTATTTTTGCTGAAAAAAATGTGAGTAGCTTCCCTTGAGAAGAGGCTTTAATGAGTACCTGCAACCTATTTTTCTGTGGAGAAATAAGAAAAATATCAACTTTTGCTGTAAAAAACTGCAGAGCTACATATATGTTATTAATCTTTCTAAAAAAATGCATTTTATATGTTTTGTGAGATAGTCATGGAAATGGTTGTTTTTGTTACATACAACATAGCAGTACAGTAAATATCCTAAAATTTTGTACACCAAAGTTACTTACAAAATTACATAAGTAAACAGTGCAGACCCAGATCAGACTGCACTTTCAGGAGCAGTCTGATCAGGGTCTACACTGTTTGCCATTCAATAAGTAGTTTAGGAAACAATTGTATAAAAAACTAAAATTTAGGTCAAACCATATGTAATAAAGTGTTTGAATTTTAGGACAGGTACTGTATGTATATAAATGGGCTGCAACACAAGAAAATGAACCTTCAATCATACACACATCATATGTGGAGTTTGTGGCTCAGTTGGATACGTTTTGGACTGGTGATCAGGAGGTTGCAAGTTTGACCCTCGTCAGATCAGCAACATTCTTTTATAGAGATTGATCATGAAATATTTTCTACAGTCATTCTCTCCCATCTGCTCATTCAAGAAGGGCAGTCGTCAGTTTCTGGTGAAAGAATGTGCTCAGTACTGGTTAGCTGCTTAGAGGTTGCAACTGAAGATATAATAAAATGTGTGTGTCTGTGCATGTGTGTGTCTCATACATAGCCCTAGATAAGAGGGTGTGTCAGGAAAATGTTTTTCTTATTTATCCATGAAACATGTTGTGGGTTCTCATTAGAAGTGCCTCGCTGAGGCACTTCTAATGAGAACCCACAACATATTTTTTTCATGGAGAAATAAGAAAACTATCAACAGTCTTTGATTGGAAAAAAAGTGGTTTATCGGCTGATGTATAGTTTGGTCTTGATCTTCACATTTTGTGTACGTGTTTATAGCAGACAGCAGATATTTTTAACCAGGGCCCAGTTGTTCAAAGCTAACGACATCGTTAGTTAATGATTCATTAAAATTTACATCGAGTGATATGCAAATATGCTGAAATTTTTTGCTGAAAAAATGTGAGTAGCTTTTGCAATGCAAAAGCTACTCACATTTTTCAGCAAAAAATATCAGAATATTGTACATTGAATCCGCTAAAACAGTTAACGAAATGACCCTTAACGAGCTCGTTAAGCTAACGATGCTTTGAACAGCTGGGCCCTGATTGCCTAAATATACATTGTGGTCTGGCTGTTCATTATTTGTGTATCATGACTCACCATCTTACATCCCTGCACTTTCATGTTGAGCTTGATTAATCCATTTTTATTTTTATTTCTTTTTAAAAAATAAAATAAAATAAAATAAAATGAATAAATAAATAGATAAATAGATAAGTAAATGAGGGGACAAAAATGATGGATCAATGGCTTGTCTTTTGTATTATTGATTGTTTCATCTCAGATTTTGTTTTTGTTTTCAGCGACTTCAAAAAAGCAAGCTGTGCGCAGAAGCAGGTGTTTTGGATGAATCTCTGTTGTGTAGATGCTTGCAGTTTTACAGTCTTCTCTCAGACTTCATTCTACGATGTGTAGATCCTAAAAATCATGGGTATGTCTATGTTAAATATTTTTTTCTAGATGCTCTTTTAAATTAATTGTTCAACCATCATAAAGCCATTCCAGTGGATATCAAATGATTCTAGTGAGTACTAACATGTATTTTGGTATTTTGTTTGCACCAAACATATCGTGCAGGTGTTCATTTGGAATTGCCTTAATGAACAGTAGAAGTTTTGTTATGGTAGAAAAACAGTGATGTTGGTTTTGCATGATTGCCTCAGTTTTGGCACATAAAAAATAATAATAAATAATAAAATTTAGTCTCAGCCATCATCTTTTCTGGAGCAGTGATAGTAACTGTGAATGTACTAAAATTTCATACATCAAAAGCTTCTTACAAAATGGCCGCCACGATATGCAAACTGAAGGAGCAGGCTGATCAGGGTCTGCACTGTTTGCAATTCTACTAAAGCATTTTAAGAAACAAATGCATCAGAAGCAATATTTAGGCATAAAATATGGAATAAATTCTTCCAAATTTTAGGACATTTGCTGTATTAGCAAAGGTCATCCTAGACGGTATGATAAGTCCCACACAGTATTGTGACAGGATTTCAGTGAGACAGCTGTTCATGCCTAGCTTATTACTAAACAGATTATGCATGCAGTAAAGTGCAATTTCCCACACAAAATCAATGAAATATGTTACATTAGTCTATTTTATGGCAATAGCATCATTTCCATTATTACCTCACAAACCTGTTTCGTGTGAACCCTATCACATTACGAAAACCTGCCTATTCAAATATACTGAAAAGTTAATCACCGAAAAATTGAAAATTTTCAGACAAAAAATTCAAATATTTTTCATATTTCTGCTCAAAACATAGATTGGGTATTCGTTAGAACCGCCTCTGTGAGAGGCAGTTCTAACGAATACCCACAATCTATGTTTTGAGCAGAAATAAGAAAAATAATGTATACCCCTGTAAACCCTAGTTTTACTATATAAAAGTGGGGTTTAAGGGGGTCAAAATTATATAGGTGTGTTTTCGTGATGAGCAACAACTTTTCTTTGGGCCATCTAGCAGCAGTATTCAAAATTTCCTCGAGGAATCAAATCACAACAGTAGATTTTTCAAAGCCTTGATAACATTTACAACATGTATGATCTTACACTGCACTTAACTGTATCGAATCTGTTCTGTTCTTAACTTAATACTAATGTTATATGCTTACCTGTCTCATCCTAAATTCAGCACAAACATCTATATCACCCTGCATTATCAAAATTACAATCTTATCCACTGTGTTAGAGGGCAAATTGGGAGAATTACTCTGCCTGGAACCAGTAAGCTGAATTCAAAATAAAAGATAAATACAAGTTACAAGAAACTAAACAAATCCTACCAGAATTTCTCCCCTTAGCCTGGCCAGCCTCGGTGGCTCAGTCCCATACCCATCCGAGTGATGATCAGGAGGCTGAGGGGGTTCAATCCCAGCTGGGTCTGGCAACGTTCTTTTATGGAGATTGATCATGAAATATTTTCTGTGGTCATTCTCTCCCTTCGGATGATTCAAGAATGGCAATTGTCTGTTTCTGGTGAAAGAATGTGCAGAAATGCTGGTTAACCATTTAGAAGACTAAGCTTACCCAGAAAAAGTTTGGTTAGGTAAACTGACTGGCTTGAATGATATGACCTAAATAGTGTAGACTGGGCTGTTAACGTCTAACCCAACCCAGTCCACACGGTCTGACCAGAATTTGTGTATCACATACATGTCAGGAGCTTTATTATTCTGTGCACTTGGCCCAGTGAAGGTATTATTTTTTTTTTAAATCTGTCTTAGTATACACAAACAGGGGACTAATGAATTTCTGAGCAATAAAACCCTGCTTGGGCCTATCATCGTCTAATCATAGATCTGTCGTAACACTGCTTGATGAGTGGCAAACTGTGTAGATCCAGATCAGATGCTGCAGAATGCAGCATCTGATCTGGGTCTAGACTGTTTGCCCATGTCTGTCTGTCTGAATATTTACTAAAGTTAGGAATATAGTATTTCTGGACGTAAATGTTTCTTTTTTTGTTTTCAGGGTTATGCTACCATTGCCCACAGAGGTTCCACAACATTTTGCAGCATTGCCAGAGTTTTATGTTGAAGATATCGCTGATTTCTTCCTTTTTGTTCTGCAGTAAGTGATGGACCCGTCCTGCTGTGTGGGAGAATTATCAGTGAATGAGTCTGATTTTATCTTATGCCAGACCCCTATAATTAGTAATAATCAAAGTCTGGTGTTTAATTGCTCTAGCATTAACAGTAAGAATTCATGGGCCCAACCATATTTTCCAAGGACTGTCAAATTTTCTAATGGCCTATCAAGATTTTGAAAAATGAATATAAATGCCATTGGCCCATTCAACAGGCCCATACTAATTTTGAGTCAGAAATATCCCTGAGAGTTTGCCATTTTCTCAACACACTTGTCTAGTATTTTAAATACTCTATATGTATAGAAATGTCTTTAAAGTGAAAAAGTTGGGATGGGGCTATATACTGGATTTGCCCTGTCCTTCCCTGATTCTGTCTTTCTTTCATCCTGTAACCACATCAGATGAAAATTTTCATAACACTTTTCTCAGAATAGTGAAGTCTAGGGAGTTGAAACTTGGTACACAATAGGATAGTGGGTGGATCAAATACATTGTGAATACAGAAATCATGATGCCACTGCTTATTTGTTCCTTTGTTTCTCGATTTTGTTTTTCTTTTTGCTGTCTCCAGTTTTCAAGTACTCAAATGTGGTTTTCCTTTTGATAGAACTGCAGCGTGGCTATAGTCAGATCTTCTAAAAGCTCTGCTTAGATGCATGATGACATCACCAGGTAGGCATACGGTCCCATTTAAGAGGAATGGAGACACTTTCAAGGCAGGCAGCTCTGTCAAAATTGTTTTTGTTCCATTCTGAAAAAAGATTCTACACTAAAAGGAAAGAATTTGCTCCCCTTTGGAGCAAATTCTTTCCTTTAAGAAAAGATTTATTTTCAGAAGGAGCTTGTGTACTTGAAGCAAAAAGGAAGTCATAAAAGTTATCTCCCTTGTAAAAATGGCAGAAAATCTGTCAACTGTATCAGGTCCCCTAAATATTTAGGAAAATTATGTAGGAAATATCAGTGTCTGAATTTTAGGGTAATAAAATATAGTACACTGAGACCTCTTAATTATAAGACAGTTCGATATAGCATGGTCTTGGATATATGCTGGTTTAAATATGGACCCCAAAATTGTTGTAGTCAAACAAAAATGTATAGATTATATAGAAAAATGACCATTTATGGTCATTTTTTTATATAATCTATACATTTTTGTTTGGAAAAATGACCATTTATAGTCATTTTTCTATATAATCTATACATTTTTGTTTGGCTGCACACACTGACACGGTTTTTGCTTGGCATCCAAGTAATAGTGTTGTAAAAAGGTTTCGGTATGCCTTGATTTTCAGATTTATGCCATCTGTATTAGATGACCCGTGTACTGACAAAGTAATACAGCTTCTCATTGTGATGATATGTAGTCAAAACTACGTCAATAATCCATACCTCATAGCCAAGCTTGTAGAAGTGTTGTTTGTCATGAATCCCAATGTCCAGCCTCGAGCAGAAAAGATCTGTGAAAAAATACTACTGCATGAGTTGTCACGGGAGTTCCTGGCACCCGCATTGATGCAGTTTTACACCGGTAAGTTTGGGTATGCTGTAGAGAAGAATAAATAAGGAGATAACATTGAAAGACTTAAGTCACAAAACACAGCTCTCACAAGGCAATGTATAAAGGTTTAACACTTAGCACTCTGAGTAAAAAATTCAGCAGGAAACATTTTAAAATACTTTTTTAAAAATTTTTTTTTCTTCAGAAAATAGGTTTCGACATTTCATGAAAATTATAAAAAAATTCAGCAGACAACATTTTAAAATATTTTTCCTATTTTTTTTTTCTTCAGAAAATCGTTTTTCACATTTCATGACAATTTGCATGAAATGTCAAAACCTGTTTTGCACGCCTAAAGCACAGGATAAGGGTTAAGGATAACTGAAAAAAAGATATCTTTAGACATATACCCAGTAAATTTATCCTGCAAATATGCTCTGTTAACATATCATACTCATCTGTTAAAACATATGCTAATTTTTGCTGTTAGTGTTTAGAAATTTGTCTTTGCAATAAACAAGGTCACTAATTAGACTTTTGAAGATAATATTTTATTCATTATAGTGAAATTAATCTTTGACACTGTCCAGGCAAATTAGGCAAATGTCAGGCTTGTCAGCTTTATGATAGTTTTCATATTTTTCATACATGCTAGTGGTGTCCTCAGGAGACCATTGGCATGAAATAGCAACCATAATATTCATTTGCAGCAATTGAAACGACAGGATCAAGTAATGAATTTTATGACAAGTTCAGCATACGTTACCATATCAGTATTATCTTCAAGGCTATGTGGATGATACCGTCCCATCAGATGAAGATGATAGAAGAAGCCAAGTAAGCTGACTATTCTATACATTATCTATGCCTTTGGGCATTTGCAAAACAGGCAGACTCACATGATCCGGGCCTTTGCTCTTCATTCATACATTTTGTGATATCCAATAATTCTGTTAGTAGAGAGAGTAAAGGCCCTGATTAGACTCTGCATGGATGCACAGGCTGTTCTTGGCCATTGCTGTCAGCATATGCAGACCATAAATCTGAGTACAGTGTCAAGCCATGTTACCAGGATATAGTAAAAAAAAACAACAAATGTTTCGTCTTCCAGTATTTAGAGTTGATAGACTAAATGTTGACACTTTCATCCCTAAATAGCTTCAATTAACACTTCTATACATTTAAACCCGTTTTAAAGGCCACCTCTATTGAGCAGTCACCTCTATTAAGGAGGCATATTTTCAGATTCCTTAAGTTTAAATGTACCTGTATTAAGCAAGCACCTGTCTTAAACAACCACTTTTTAACTTTTCCTTAAATGCTTGCTTAACAAAGGTTTGACTGTATTTGACATTAAACAAATAAGTTTTTGAAAAGATGGCCCTTAAGAGCATTGAAAACAGTCAGAACTTTGAAAACAACAAATTTGTTTTGTTTGAGCCATAGTTGCTAGTCGCTGAGGTACTTCTAATGAGTACCCACAGCATATGGTTTTGTTGAGAAATAAGAAAAACATTAACAGGTTTTGGTTATGGTTTTGGTATCCAGGGCCCAGTTGTTCAAAGCATCGTTAGCTTAACAAGCTCATTAGTGGTCAAAATGTTAACTGTTCTAGTAAGTACAATATCTAATTCACAGGTATTTTTTCTGAAAAAATGTGAGTAGCTTTTGCAAATGCAAAAGCTACTCACATTTTTTGCAGCAAAAATATTAGCATATATGCCATATTTAATGATTAAATTTTTAACAGTATGTTAACTAATGACACAGTTAGTTTTAAACTAATGATTGGCCCTGATAAATAATTTACTTACTTCTTGAAGAAAACATATGCTGTGGGTACTCATTAGGAGTGCCTTGTTGAGATACATCTGATGAGTACACATTGCATGTTTGCATTCAGAAATAAGAAAAAAAAAGTACTTTTTGGTTGAAAACAAGTCATGAAGTGCCTTTTCTAGATTTATGCAGGAGTTATGGAATAGAAAATTGTAAACAGCTCTTGTGTAGATCTGTGAAGCTCAAATTTAGCTGATATAAACATCAGATGACTGTCATGTTTATGGTTTGTTTTGCTTTTCAGTCGAGGCAAAGAATTTGTGAAATTTGTGAATATGTTAATGAATGATACAACATTTCTACTTGATGAAAGTCTTGACTGTTTAAAGAGGATTCATGAAGTGCAAGAAGAGATGGACAATATTGAAGAATGGAATAAACAGTCTCAGGTACCTTTATCTACTCTTGATCTTAACCTTTGTCCTGCAGAATATATTAAGATGCCACTCCCATTTCTAATTTTCAGCCAATCAGATTACTTGATCCAGATATTTGACATAAATTTACATACTTAATGGAAACAGTGCAGATCCAGATCAGTTGGCTTCAGAAGCCAACTGATCTGGATCTACACTGTTTGCAAAGGCAGGACCTATTTGGGTTCAGCAGGACTAAGGTGAAATATCCACAGACATGCAAGAAAATAGAGTATCATCTGACAGCAGATCCAGAGGTCACATGTTCGAATCTCAGCTTGGCCACATAACTTCGTGGAGATTGATTGTGAAATCTTTATTATGGTCATTCTCTCCCTTTAGCTGATTCAAGAAGGGCAGTTGTCAGTTTCTTGCAAAAGAATGTGCACAAGTATTGGTTAACCGCTTTAAGGACTAAGCCTGCCCAGGAAAAGTGTGAGGAGGTTAATTTATCTTAAAACTGTTGACTAGGCTGTTAAACTCCAAACCAACCAACCTACTAGTTTACCACTTGGACGACTAAGCCTGCCCAGGTAAAGTGTGAGTAGGTTAGTTGACAGACTCAACATGACCTAAACAGTGTTGACTGGGCAGTAAAACTCAAACACAAGCAAAAGACCAGGTAGTCAAGTTGGCTCACTCAAATATTAGGAATTATTAAAGCTTAGGTGCTCAAATGTCTGTATATTTAGGATAATTACGATACTTGTTCGTTTTATATACTCCACCGCACGCGGGGTATTATGGTTTCCAATTGGACATCCATCTGTCCTTCCATCCATTCACTTGTCAAACACAATAAGTTGAGTAAATGTCAGTGGATTTTCACCAAACTTGATATGTGTATAAATATTGAAGAGATCTGGTTTGGGATTGCTAATGGGCAAATTTTGTCAATTTTTGACAGACTTAGCAAACTACTAACAAACTGAATATGAATAAGCCCAAAGAGCTTTATGTTCAGTTAATGAGATTTCCAGAGTTCACACATAGATAAAATCCACAAAAAAAAAAAAAATGAACATTCCTTATAATTGAGCCAGCGCACGACAAAACCTACAATAAGACCTGTGTGACCAGCAACGACTCGGATCACCCTGTATATCCACTCAGTATGGCAAGAGTTCTTGTTTATCCCTTTTTGGCAATTCTCGTTTATCCCTTTTTGAATTGCCTGGAGGCTGTAGAAGGCACATGCGATCAGCAAAGACTGATCAGACTGCACAGATGTGCAAGCTGATCTGAGTCTTCCTGGTCGCACAATTCTTATTGTAGGTTTTGTCGTGGGCTGCCTCAATTCCAATTTTGACATCAAACAGTACTGGAAAGGAAAATAGATCCAATAGATTCCTGCTCTGGGCCCAGTTGTTCAAAACTAACGATGTTGTTAGTTAACGTATCGTTAAATCTTTGATCATTAAATATTGAACATACACTAATATTTTTGCTGAAAAAATGTGAGTAGCTTTTGCATTTGCAAAAGCTACTCACATTTTTCAGAAAATTACCTGTGAGTTAGATATTGTACTTACTGGAAACAGTTACCATTTTGATCACTAATGAGCTTGTTAAGCTAATGAAGCTTTGAAAAACTGGGCCCTGGACTATTGAAGTGGAGAGGTTTTCCTTCAAATAATCAAATTGCATGAAATGTTTATAAAGATGAGGAGTTGGAAATATCCATTGATGAATTCCATGTAATATGAAATTGTGTTGTAGTTCTCTGGTGACAAGACTTATTCTGTTTCTAGGAACATAAACAGAATCAGCAGAGGCAGTTGGCAATGGATGAGAAGCAGTGTAGATCATACCTCACCCTCGCCACAGAGACAGTGGACATGTTTCATTACCTCACAAACAAAATTACCAAACCCTTTCTCATTCCAGTAAGTTCTTATACAGGGAAGGGTGCGGGTTAGCACTTCAAACTTAGGATCATCAGTTCCCATATTAGAATGCAGCTGGACAGGGAATTGAGCTTATGTCTGTACAGCACTTTGTTGCACAGAGCCTTTTAGAATCACCCTTCGGCTCAATATGACTTAAATAATGTTAAAAGGGATGTTAAATAACAAATCATTAAGTTTTTACATGTATATGATCTAGGTTATGCAAAAAAAGGGATTTAACATGCAAACATCTTAAAATGGAAATCTATCTTATGACGAATGTGAAGAGCATAGACCCGGATCAGCTTGTCCATCTGTACAGCCTGATCAGGGTCTACACTTCTTGAACAATATGTTCAAGTTCCAAACTTTTTGTAAGCTGACAGTGTGGTCTCTGATCAGAATGTGTGGATGTGGTCTTAGTCTACACTGGTCATATATGATATAAGATCATTTTCTATTTGGAGGGTATATTGAACAGTGAAGGCCCCAACCCAGCAGGCACACAACATTGAAACGACGTCGATTCGACGTCATTTCAACGTTGTGTGCCCACTGGGAAGGCAAAATTTGAACCATGAATCTGACAGTGCTCTAGATAAGACACTTTTTTTCAACCAAAAAGCAGGTATATATTTTTATTTTTGTGTGAAAACAGATATTGTGGGTATTCATTAGAAACACCTCAATGAGGCACTTCTAAGGAGTACTCATAATATATGTTTTGTGCAAATAGGAGAATTATGTTTACATGTACTTAGGTTGACATTCATCAGCTTGTGTTCAGCAGTCTCATCCTGTCTTTTTATTTGCTCGCTAATCCTACATTCTACAGTTTCCAATGATTGTGTAAGGGACTAGGGATTGCCCTTAGCAGACCATGTATTCAGAGGCTGATCTGGGTCTTTACTGCCTGCGTGTGACCAAAAGGCAATTTTACATGGCTCACATATGGAAGAAGCTAGTTGAACTTATAATTCAGACTAAATACAACTGTATGGGAGCATGTGTAAAGGGTCAGAAATGACCATTACAAGTGAACCACTGATTTATCATAATGATAAACAAGTATCATGGCTCTTTCTGATTGAAAGCAAATCAGTTGTATATGTTTAATATTTTGTTTCTTTACTGCCTATTTCCTCTTGAGAAAATGTATACAATCAGACACACACACACACACACACACACACACACACACACACACATGCACACACAGACACACACACACGCTACATGCCCACACATACTACAGCATTATGTTAAAAAAAATGCTTAACACAGACAATGTGTCATGCCAGAAATGACCCTCAGACCCTAAAGTGCCAGTTACAACTGCAGCAGCCAACATTTTGAAATATAGTTTTTAGTTTTTCAGAGAAATAAAGCTTGACATTTCATGTGAGTCATCTGCCTCACATGAAATGTCAAGCCTTAATTTCTCTGAAAAAAATAATAGAGAAAAAATGTGGACTGTCATCTGCTACAACTTTGCTTGGCAGTTTAAGTGTTAAACTATATACAAGTGTCAAAGTCTTAGATCCACTTGCATATTTGTGTAGTCTGTTCAGGGCATTTACTACCCACACAGAAGACTTGTTAACCCATTGTAGACTAAATAAACTACCCCACACTATATATTGGAAGAGTCCAATTTCAGTTATAGGTATGTCCAGCTATGATATTAAACTATTCCTAGAGAAAAATGGCTAAACTATTTGCAAACAGTGGAGGCCCTGATCAGACGCCACGTTCTGATCTGGGACTGCACTGTTTGCCAGTTACCCTTTTAGAGGTCTCCCAACTACAATGGGTTAAGTAGAAGTACGAGGGCATGTCAATAAATAACCAGCCTGTCCCATTTCCGATGGACTGAGATGGTCACGATTTTCATGCTTTGTTTCAATATATGTTTTATACATGGGTACAAAATTGCACGTGTATCGAGTCATTCTTTAATAAGATATTGAATGTCAAACATGGCTAGTGATGCAAAGGCATGCTTTTCATCTAAAGTTGAGTAACGTGCTGTAATTCGGTACTTGTATTTAAAAGGTAAAACAGGCAAGGAAATACACGGCGAGTTAGCCGATGTTTATGGGTCTTCTGCACCATCTTATGGTCAGGTTAAATTCTGGGTAGGGGAATTCAAACGCGGTAGAACATCTTTAGAAGATGAAGCCAGGTCTGGATGCCCACTGGATGCCACCGACTAAGAAATGTGTAAGAAAGTTCGGGATCTGGTATACTCTGATAGGCGAATTCAGGTGGAAGAAATAGTGCAGGCATTAGGCATTTCACATGGTAGTGTTTCAACAATCTTACATGATCGTTTAGGTATGTGCAAGCTAACAGCCTGTTGGGTCCCCAAATCCCTTAGCGATGAGCAAATGGCAACCAGAGCATCCGTATGCAGCGCCTTGTTGAAGCGTTTTAGGTCAAAAGATGATTTTCTTTTGCGTCTGGTGACTGTAGATGAGACTTGGGTTCATTATTATGAGCCAGAGAATAAAGCTCAGAGTCGTCAGTGGGTAGGGCCGGGTTCCAGAGGCCAAAGAAGTTCAAGACGCAACCATCTGCTGGCAAGGTGATGGCCACAGTATTTTGGGACGCAAAAGGCGTTATTATGTTGGACTTTTTACCCAAGAGAAGTACAATAACTGGAGTGTACTATGCAAACTTGTTAGACCAGCTGAGAACCACCATCCATGAAAAACGCCGAAGTAAACTCTCTAAAGGTGTTTTGCTGCAACAGGACAACGCGAGAGTCCACACTTGCAAAGTTGCAATGGATGCTGTAGAGTGAAACGGGTATGAATTAATACCACATCCTGCCTATTCGCCTGACCTAGCTCCTAGCGACTTCTTCCTGTTCCCAAACTTGAAAAAGGATATCCGTGGACTTCATTTCCGGTCTGATGAAGAAGTCGAGACGGCAGTTGAGGAGTAGGTCAGTGGAAAGGACCCTGACTTTTTCAGTTCTGGGCTGATGGCACTTGAACACCATTGGTCTAAGTGCATCACACTAGAGGGCAATTACATCGAAAAAGAAGAGGTGGATCTCAATCGGAATAAGTTAGTCTGGTTACTTATTGACTCACCCTCGTATTTGGTAATAGTTCTTGACTATTTTTCTTTCATATTTCTCCATGAAAACATTGTAGATACTCATAACAAATGTTTCAGTGAGGCATTTCTAATGACTGTGAATATTCTTTTATCTGAAAATCTGCCGGTATCTGTTTTCAGGAGCTTGCGGATCGCCTGGCTGCGATGTTAAACTTTAACCTTCAACAGCTCTGTGGCTCAAAATGTAAGAATCTCAAAGTGAAAACCCCAGAAAAATATGGCTGGGAACCGAAGAAATTGCTCAATACTTTGACGGCTATCTATCTACATCTTGACTGTGATGAATTTGCAGAGGCTATTGCTAATGATGAAGTAAGTATTCAAGTCACAACATTAGAAAACATACCCTCGGATATCTCCACCCAACAAAGATTCAAATCCTAAAGGGCATGCTCGGACAAATGTTTAACCCTTTCACCTCTGAGTGTCTGAAGCGGACTCTTCCATCTTTATATTCAGTCATGCTAATTGTTGACAATAGGAATTTTACTCAAAGTCATTAACAGACTTGCAAATAGTGTAGATCCTGATGAGACGGCTCATTATGAGCCGTCTCATCAGGATCTACACTGTTTGCATTTAGGAATTTGTATTGGTCTACAGGGTTGAAAAGGTGAAGACATTCAGGGGACTTCCTTGTTCGCATATGCAGTTGTACCCTTCCGAACCCCTAGGAGACAGTAGTTTCACATACATCCTAGTGTTGCAAAGTGTACATGGAATGTATGCATGGAATGTATGCAGGGAAAGAGACAAGGGGAGTAAAATACCCATAGGTTTTGAGCAAATACTCAATTATTTCGAAAAACTTGGGTATTGATACCCAATTGATTTGACACAGTACCCAATATTTCCAAATTCAAGGGTGAAAATTAAAATTTCAAGGCCAGTAAAGTACATGATGTACAGTCTGGTCAGATTCTTTGCTGTTGGCATGAAGAAGCTTTGCATCCTATGGTATCAAAAATGTGCCCATTGAAGATTCTGATCAGACTGCAAATGGAGTATGTTTTCTGACATGACACTCAATATGACCTTAATGGGTTGACTGGGCCGTAAAATCTCAACACAAACGTTTTCTGACATTGTTGCTTATTTATATTCGACTTTCTCCATGCAAGAATATGTGTAGCTAATGTGGTGCAGAGCCACATGATTGCATCTGCAGTGGACCCTCGTTATAATGATAGCTTTTGTTTCCAAAATTCTTCCCGTTCAAATGAATTTACTGTTGTAAAGCAGCCTTAAATGCAACAGGAGGATATGTAAGACAGGGATTGTTTTACCCTTTTTACCCCCATAGAATATATTTTTTTGATATTTGTTAGAATTGTCTAAATGAGGCAATTCTAATAAATATCAACATATATGTTTCTTTAAGTATTCAATACAATATTCTTGCATAATTTCTGATTAAATGTTACCCCTTGAGTGAAAGTTTTGTGCCTGTCAACTTATCATTCTAACTAATTTTAATTTGTGTTTAGGTCCAGGGTTGGTATAAAGAGGGTTGGCTGTATCTCAGTAGGTTGGGCCCAGAGAGCCGTCCATGAAAAAGGTGTCATTTGGATACATTGACCACAAATGCCCAGATCAGCTGTGCATCCATGCAGTATGATAAGGAATTGCTCTTCCTTCTTACAGAAGTTTGGTGGTATAATTTAAACAAGGAGTAATGAAAAATGGTTGCTTATGCCAGATTTTTGCTAAACCTTTGCCATGCTGTATAAATTGATGTCACACCCATTTCTAATTTTCAGCTAGTCAGATTACTTAATGCAGGTTGTAGATGCAAGTTCACATACTTAATGACAAATAGTGCAGGTCCAGATCTGAAGAAGCCAACTGATCTGGATCTACACTGTTTGCAAAGGTGGAGCATATCCAGGTTCAGCAGGGTTAGCATTAATACAGGTAATTTTCAGTAGGAACTGAAAAGCTGGTCTGCTTAGTTCCAGAAAAGAGGTGTATGCAGTTAAATAATTTCCTTATTTCCCTGTGAAAATATACAGTAGAACTTGAGTGGCTCGAACTCCGATGAGTCGAACACGTTCTTGAGTCCGCAGTGATTTCCTCCAAATACGATATACGGATAATTTAGGGAGATTTTTTTCTTTTATTTTGTAAATGTGTGCTGTGTTTACTCATTAGAATTGCCTCTATGAGGCAATTCTAATGAGCACACACAACATACATTTAAAATATAGAACACTGAAAAGATATCCCACAATTATCTCCATTGTGCCTCCTGGTATGGCACTAATAGTAACCTTCTGAGGCTCGAACTACCGCTGTCTCAAACAAATTATCATGGTCCCAAAGGGTTCGAGCCATCGAAGTTCGACTGTATGTGGTGGGTACTGAGAAGTGCTTTGCTGAGCAACTTCTAATGAGTCCCCACAATATGTTTCTGTCAAGAAATGAGAAGAATGTGAACATTTTGGTTGCTTTATCTGAAGCTATCATTACGAGAACAAGCCTATTCAAATATAATGAAAACTTTACCACCAAAAAAATGAAAGTTTTCAGATGAAAAATTCTAAATTTTTTTCATATTTCTGCTCAAAACATAGATTGTGGGTACTCGTTAGAACCGCCTAGACGAGGCGGTTCTAACGAGTACCCACAATCTATGTTTTGAGCAGAAATTAGAAAAATAATGTATACCCCTGTAAACCCCAGTTTTACTATATAAAAGTGGGGTTTAAGGGGGTCAAAATTATATAGGCATGTTTTCGTGATGGTTTGTGGATTTTACTGTTTTTTTTTTGTTTTGTTTTTTGTTGTTTTCTTTTTGTTGTTTTATTTTTTTTTGTTTGTTTTTCTTACAGTTTGTATGGTAACTTTCTCATCTTTATTGCAGCGTTCTTTCAGGAAGGAATTGTTTGATGATGCAATAGCGAGGATGACAAGAGCATGTATCAAAACAAACACAGAGATAGAACAATTTAAAAATATACAAACCAGGGTAGAACAACTAGTCATTCAGAAACAGAAGGCTGAAATCGACTTTGGTGATATACCAGATGAGTTTAGAGGTAACTGAATTAGGTTATATCAGTTGTCAGATTAATACTACAGATTCCCCATACTTCACTGCAGTGCAGATTATATTTTTATTTCATTTTGTGATCAGTGAATCCATTCTGGTTACTTAGCAAATCGAAAGCCAGTGCCAGGAGTCATATGTAGCCTCCCAAACTACCGTATTTGACCTAATTACTGCACTGTATGCTTAGATGTTTGAAAATTTCTGAACAAACTTGTTGTAAAATATCAACCTAATAAGGGCACACTTTAAAGGACTTAATGAGGAGCATATTACATGACGCTTTTGCAATATTATTTTCTGAATTTTCTTGATAAAAACATATGTTGATAAAAACATATGTTGTGGGTTCTTGTTTGAATTGCCTCGACTTGTCTTGTCAAGGCAATTCAAATAAGTTCCCACAACATATGTTTTTTATAAAGTAGATAAAAGTATACTGACTGTAATCTAAAGGCTACTTAATTGCTTTACTGTGCGCTTCTAGGAGCATGTGCGGTAATTAGGTCAAATACAGTACATTGCTGTATATGATGAAGCTTAATAAAACCGAGTCTCTAATTTTTGTTCTGTTATGTGTTCTTTGTTTCCAAAGGCAGCCTTTTAGATTTGTATTGTTATATCACCATATTAAATCAATTTTTGCAGGGGTCATCAGTGCTTGCACTAACTGTTGAATTCAGGAAGTCCCAGGACTTCCTAATTCTAATAGCTGGAAGTCTAGGTAATCAAATTGTTTCTCTCACTTTCAAACATTTAACCTCCATATTCTTAAACTCTCATTTATTAGGTAAAACTGCCATTTTAAGGTAAACAACATACAGATTCTTTCTAAATTATTTTTATAAATGGTCAGATATCTTTAAAACTTGGGATTCCAAGACTTCCTGGCACTGATTTTTGGAAGTCCCAGGGCAATTTTTGGGAGTCTCTGACTTGCAGATTTCCCTTAATGCAAGCACTGTGTCATACAGGTGTTAACTTGTCTGATGGTCCATTTATCTAAATATAAAGTTTGTGGAGCAAACTACATAGATTTTTTTTTTTTTTTGGTATCCATATAAAAAACATGTTGTGGGTACTCATTAGAAGCGCCTTGCCAAGGCACTTCTAATGAGTACCCACAGCATAGGTTTTCATGGAGAAATAAAAAAAAATATCAGTTCTTTGTTTTGTTTGAAAAAAAACAAACACCATATTTGGAGCTGTGATGTTCCAGATAGGGAGACAGCATACTTCCAGATCAGAGTACTTTCCTTTGGAGATGTATCCCTTCACCATAAATATTCTTTATGTGCAGACCAAGTGATGGACACGTTGATGAGAGATCCAGTAGAGTTACCAAGTGGAGCCATTGTGGATAGAACAACTATTTTGAGGCATTTACTCAATTCACAGACTGATCCTTTCAACAGACAGCCCCTTAAGGAAGAAGAGCTTATTGGGCGTAAGTTACTAGGGTGTATCCAGTCCTTTTAACACATATGCAAACAGGGAAGGCACAAATCAGGGTGTGAGTCTATGCAGTCTTATAAGTGCCTTTGCTATTTTTTTTTTTTTTTTTTTTTCTGATTTTCATTTATTTTAATCAAACAGCTACATGAAACAGATATATTGTTATACATACATACATACATACATACATACATACATACATACATACATACATACATACATACATACATACATACATACATACATACATACATACACACACACACACACACACTTAATTCTCAAAATATTTAACTAACACTGTTTGTTTTTATTTATTTATTTATTTATTTATTTAGAGAGAGAGAGAGAGAGCATTTAGTTTAATAAACATAAATCACTAGTAATGTCATAATCATCATATAATCAGATTTTTGATTAACGTGCAGGTACAGGGGCAACATCCACATCAGTGGGCCCCCTTGCAGATAGCTGGCTTGCTGCATGCATGGCAGATCTCACACCAGATCTCCAGGTACGTCTATCATGAGGGTTGATAGTCGAGAGCTTCCACTCTCTGCAATCCCTCTCTATCAGCTGCTTCCATGTCATTTTGGGCCTCCCGGGCCCACGCTTTCCATCAGCCTGTATGTCAAAGGCTGTCTTGACTGCACCATTGGAGCGTTCCACATGTCAATACCATCAGAGTCTTCTCTCCTTCAGAACAAGGTCCAGATCCTCAATGCCAAGCCGCACAAGTAGCTCATTGGACCTGGTGGTGACAATGTCTTGTGGCCTGACATTGCAGATCTGTCTGGTCATTGCCCTGTCATTTCGCTGCAGACGCTGGAGGTTTGGCTTTGTCAATGACCAAGTCTCGCTGGCATGGAGCATTGCGCTCCGCACACAAGAGCTGTACACACGGCCACATGTTTTGAAAGAAAGGTAGCATTTGTTTGTGTTTGTGTTGAGGTTTTACGGCCCAGTCAACCCAATGGGGTCATGTCGAGCGTGGTCAGTTTACCTAACCACACGTTTACTGGGCAGACTTAGTCCTCTAAGCGGTTCACCAGTATTGTGCACATTCTTTCGCCAGAAACTGACAACTGCCCTTCTTGAATCAGCGGAAGGGAGAGAATGACCGTAGAAAATATTTCATGATCAATCTCCATGAAAGAATGTTGCCGACCTCGGTGGGGGTTGAACCCGTGACCTCCTGGTCTCCAGTCGGACGGCGCATCCAACTGAGCCACCGAGGCCGGCTAAAGAGAGAGAGAGAGAGAGAGAGAGAGAGAGAGGTAGCATGAAGAGAGGACTGGTAGCAGATCTTTGAACTTCTTCCAGGCGGTTTTCACAAATGTTGTGGTTGAAAATTCACAGCCACCTGCTGCTGAGAGCATGTCTCCTAGGTAGCAAAAAGAAGCTACCACCTCAAGCTTGTCAGGTCCGACCTGGACTTCCTTCTGTGGTCTGCCATCCAAGGGGCGTGCAGTTCCCTGGCACCGTGTATATCTGTAGTCAGGGTCAATTTTCAAGCGCTTGAGCCCACTGCATTTCTTGTGCACCCAGTGCTTGCAGCCATTGCAGAAGATGCTGTTGCTGCCCACTCAGTGCGACAGACAGCGCATGGAAACTCGCCTGAACTCTGCAGGAGGTCCAGTCCCGTACCGCAGATCATGATCTTTGTCTTTCCTGCATTTACTCTCAGTCCTTTTGTTTTCCATTGCTTCTTTCCAAGTCAAGAGCCTCCTGACACATTCCTCAAGCGATTCAGCGATGATAACGGCATAGAGGTCCTCCCAGGGGACCCCAGAGCGGAACTCTCGTGATAAGGCTTCAAGCACAATGATGAAGAGCAGCGGGCTGAGTACTGATCCTTGGTGAACACCAACCTTCACTTCAAACTCTTCACTGTACCCCTCACCAACACGGACACGGCTCCGTGCATTTGCATACATCCCCTGCACCAGTCTCACAATCCACTCCTCCACACCAAGTTTTTTCAGCGCCCACCAGATGACCTTCCGAGGTACTCGATCAAAACTGAAATGAATTTCAGAAAATTGATACAATCTGTAGCCTACACCTGTCCATATGTTTACTAGTAAATAAGCTGTATTTAAAAAAAGAAAAAAAGACTTATAACAACAACAATATCAACAAAAAATTCCCAGTACCAGTAATCAGTGCATCCAAAATACTGTGCAGAAACCTTAAGGCTTTAACATATTAACTAAAATGTCTGGTAAAACAATGCCTTTACTGCTCAACTGCTGAGTCATCTGTTGGTGAAAATTGAACAACCATGATCAGTCTACAGTAGGATTTTCAAACTTACTGGGAAAACCTTATAGTAAAATGTGTACTTAATAAAGGCACAATTTAGATAACGATTAGCAGAGGACATCGTGAGAGGATTATTAATAATGCTTACGCAATATTTGTTCCTGATTGTCTTTACAAAAGCATATGTTGTGGGTACTCATTTGCATTGCCTCAACAAATGAGTACCCACAACATACGCTTTTATTTGTTTGTGTTTGTGTTGAGGTTTTACGGCCCAGTCAACCCAATAGGGTCATGTTGAGTGCGGTCAGTTTACCTAACCACACTTTACTGGGCAGACTTAGTCCTCTAAGCGGTTAACCAGTATTGTGCACATTCTTTCGCCAGAAACTGACAACTGCCCTTCTTGAATCAGCGGAAGGGAGAGAATGACCGTAGAAAATATTTCATGATCAATCTCCACGAAAGAATGTTGCCGACCTATACGCTTTTATAAAGTACATACAAAAAAATGGGCTGTAAACATGAAGACTATGAGATTGCTCGACTGTCCGCTTATAGGGGTATGTCCGGTAATTACGTCAAACAGGGTATTTACAGCTCTATTTACCCTTAAATACTGAAGTAGACAGCATACATATATATACAAGATAAATAAAGATTTGTTTTTCATAGAAAATAAAGTTTGACTTTATGTGAATTGCATGCACAGACTGTAACTACGGTACAGGTATTGTATTTATTGGAGATATGTTGTCGTGGCTGAGTTTTCATAATTTTGTATGATGAATTTTAAATGCTTATATTTCAGTTATTTTTCCAAATATCTCAGATTTGTTTTCAAAAAGCAATAGGTCAATATATTACCTGTAAGACTGCAGCATTATATTTAAGGAAAACCTAACAGTTTTTGTAAACATCAACGAGAAACCTAGGTACTCATTTTAGCTATTTTCGGCACTTTTAGCAGAAAATTGTCAGAAATTCACCCAAAATGTTGTTATAACTTCAATCCAATTAATTGTGACTTAACATTTTTCAACCAAACCTATTAAAAACAATTTATTACAACTTCAGTTACTATCCAAAATATTTTTTAATGACCATAGTGCTGTAAAATAGCGCTAAAATCAAGCCACGACAACATTTTGGCAGTTCCGTTAGTGACAAGTCTGGGTATTATTAGGTCCAAGGTCTACACAGACTGTTAAAGCACATTTCCTCACGTTACAGCTCTTATATTAACATAGAAACCACCTGTCTTCATGCTCAGTAAAATAGCAGCAGACAGCATTTTGAAATATTTTCCTGATTTTTGCCAGAAAGTAGGTATTGAAATTTCATGCAAATTGTCTTCTAAGGAGACAACTTACATGAAATGTGAAAGACTATTGGCAAATAAGAAAAATGTTGTCAATTTATTGTCTGCTGAATTTAGCCAGGAGAGTGGTAAAGGTTGTGGGTCGCATTTTTTGACTCACTTTATTGGTCTTTCAATGCAAGTTTGCACTCTTATCTTGTTACAAGTTGGAATCCCAGCTTGTCCACATAACTTTCGGGGAGATTGATCATGAATTCATTTTTACTGTCATTCATCCCTTTGCTGAATCAAAAAGGGGGTTTGTTAGTTACTAAAAAAAGTATATGCACAAGTGATGTTTAACCACTTAGAGGACTATGCCTGCCCAGGGAAAATGATAGTAGGTTAACTGACTGGCTGAACGTGACAACAGTGTTGGACCATAAAACACCCAATTCAAAGTCATCTGGCATCCATTTCGGGGTGGTTGGGTGGTGCGAAGGTGCTGTGTATCTTACATCACCGGGGTGTCCAGCTGATATTGGCTTACAGTTGGGCAAGGCCTGCTATTCTTGTAGCCGGTAAGGGTAGAGGGGGAATGTTTTTATTTCTTCTGTTTCTTCACTTTCATTCCTGTTCCTCTTTCTTCTCCGTCCCTCTTTTTCATCTCCTCTACTGTCTCTTCTATCTCTTTTCTCCCTTTCTCTGGGAGACGACACAAAATGACCCTCAAGGGTTGACGTGTCGTTAAACCTCAACACAATCAAAATCTGGCATCCATTTGCTTATGGAGAATAATGTTTCTTTTTTTTTTTTTTCTTCTTCTTTTTCAGGTCCAGATTTAAAACAGAAGATAGAAGCTTGGATTCTAGAAAAGAAGTCTTCGTCCTAGTCAGCCAAGTGCTTTCAGTGTTCACAAAATATCTGTTAATTTCTTTTTCTTTGTGTAGTAAACTTATGTGTGACCTGTAGGATAATTAAATGAGTTGCATATGCAAATATAAAGTGGACAACATATGAGGGTTGATTGAAAAGTTTACAAACATTATCATTTGTAGCCATCCAGATATAGTAAGTTGTATTCTTTATGCACAGACAGGGTTGAATGAAATTTGTAATAAAGAGTTAAAAAATGATTGTATGCCCCTGAAAACTGCTGGATGAGTGGCAAACAGTGTTGACCCTTATCAAATGTGGCATTCTTCACTGTCTTATCTAGATCTGCACTGTATACTCAGGCCTGTTTGCCTAAACAGAGTAAATTTGGTACAGGAGCGGATTCAGAGTGGGGTTCAACCTTTTGTAGGAAGAAGGGGGGTTCATTTGAACCCCCTTCCACCCCTTTGATTCAAAATTTCATTTTCATGGAAATTTTGGATAAATTTGATGAATTTGGATTAGAGTATTTACCCTAAACTCATACCCCTTGCTCTTTATCTTATACTTCTTTCAATAAATCTATTTTACTGCCTGTAAGTATGTGTGAAATGCCTGATTGAGTGACAAATGGTTTAGACCCTGCATTCTTTAGCATCTGGTCTGGGTCTTCACTGTTTGATAAGGTTGGTCTGTCCGGATACATAGAGTAAGTATGGTAATTTTATCAAATCGAACCCCTTCAGAAATCATCCTGGATCCGCCCTTTTGGTACCGGTATATGTTATGCCACTTTTTGTGCATGATGCAGCTCATAATTACTTATTAATTATTTATCTGCCCTTTCATCCATGACAGTGTACGCTCGGACATGAGTTACAGCTTGAAAAAGATTTAAATTTCAGTTTAGAATTCTTCATGTAGATACCCAGTTTAAAAGGACATTCTGTGGAGGGGGCATTCAAACATTCTTACAGACTATCTCGTACGTTTTCTTTTTTTTTTTCTCTCTCTTGCATGCCTGCCAGAATTTATTATACAAAAGACCCACTGTTCATTTTTTTCCCTTGGAACTTTTCATCCAGCATCAGCACCCTGTTTTGTGAGTCAGGGTGTTTTGAGAAATGCTTATTTCTTTCATATTGGTTTACCATTGTTTCTGTGGAAAGTATTAATATAGAATTAGATAATTTATCTGTACTTGCTTCAGAAGTGGTTGGCCTTGAAATTGAAACTATTTTGTATGGTCAAATGACCTAAGTACTGCAATGTCTTAGTGCACCCACCTTTATCATTGCCATGCCGGGGATATTGACTGCCATATTTCTCTGATTCCTTGATGAGATGTTTTTAAACCACTTCTGGTACATAAGATTGTACATAAGACTCTCTCTCAAATGAACATCACAAAATTTTGAATACGTTGCTGTGGCAATCCTTCACTGAAGTTAAGGATGGTAGGCTGGTGGTATGGTCTTCTATTTCTGTCATTTGGTTTTTTCCCTTATCCTCTATTTCTCACTTTCCTCTGCTCTGGCTCTTCTGTCCCTGTTCTCCCTTTCTCTGAGAGACAACACCACAGTGGATAGGAGAGCCGACTCTTAATCCATTACGTTTCTCTCTGCTGTGGTTCGAGCCTCACTCGGGTCACATGTGGGAAAGCCAAGTTCTGCTTATGGATTTTCAGGTCGTTTTTCCCCGGGTTCTCAGGTTTTCGCCTGCCTTTGATGAATGATCGGCTCGATATAAGTGAAATATTCTTGCAAGGGCTATAAAACCCAAATCAAAAAAAAAAAAAAAAAAAAAAAAAAAAATCAAACAACACATAATTGGCCCATAAATGTCAGTGTATCATTAAGCAAGACCTCAAACAAACAAATGTAATTTGGAATTTTTGAAGAGATGCTTCAGTGCAAAATTGCCTTTGGCTATGTAATTCCAGTGGGTACCTTCAAAATATGTTTTCATGCAAAACTGATAAAAATTATGATCCCAGTATCCGGAAGTTTGTATACATATGATACTGAATGTCAGAAAACGTACCTTTGGACATGGGCTACCAGTGAAGAATCAAATCCCCACAGTCTGATCAGTCTTTATTGTCCCCCTGAAGAAACTTTGCATCCTCGGCAATCCAAAATATGCCCAGTGAAGATCCTGATCAGACTGCACGAATGTGCAGTCTGATCTGGATCTTCACTGGGCCCACCTGTCGAAAGGTAGGTTTTAAAGATCATGTAAATGACATTCTATAACTTTGAAAGTAGCTAAACCGGCGAGGAGTTTGAATGTCCCATTGTTTGCATTGGATTTTTAATGGCTTTCAGTAATTGTGTTTTGTTCTCGTTTTACCAAGTTTTTGATTGAAATAACTTTTTTACCCCAAATATTCAGATAAACACTTCAGCTGGCAGTAAAATGGACCTGATCAAATTTTAGGACAAGTATGATACTGAGTTAATTTGTCCAAATATTTAAGGTAAATACAATAGTATTAGTGTACTTTTATACACTTCTTGTACATCTGTTAAGCTGTAATGTGCTGGACTCTTTGGTAGCAAATTCTTTCCTTTTAGAGTAATCCTCTTTTTAGAAGGGATTTGGTGGGTGGGGGTGAGGGGGGCGGGGAGGGGGGGAGGGGGGGAAGACAACAGGAAAGCACAAAAGTTGTGTATCCAATCTGTTCAGTCTCTAATGTGCTTGACACCAGATTAGCAGACAGTATGCCTGAAGACAGCCAACACCACTGTAATAATGTTTAACCCTTGTCATGCTGAATAAATTAAGATGCCAAGCCCACTTCTAATTTTCAGCCAATCAGATTTCGTGGTCCAGGTTGTTGATACAAATTCAAATACTAAATGGCAAACAGTGTAGCTCCAGATCAGTTGGCTTTTGAAGAAGCCAATTGATCTGTATCTACATTGTTTGCAAAAGCAGGGTATATCTGGGTTCAGCAGGATGAGGGTTAATATTTTGGATACTGTGACTCCACAATGTAATGACCTAAAATTTTAACACAAGCCCATTTGACTGCCTGGTAGGTAATTTGTCTGTAAAGTGCAGGATGAATGGTCACCATGCAGACAATGGTCTTTGTTTTTGTAGGAGCAGTTTGACATGGGTCTACAATGCTTGCTCATGCCTGACTGTCCAAATAATTTGGGTAAATATAGTATTAAGTGGGAGTGGTAAGAAAAATTGTCAGTTCTTATTTTTTTCAGAATATAAGTCCTGACATCTTATTCTAATAATATCCATGAGAGATATTTAAAATGAAATTTGAAGCCCAGTCTTTGGGTGGGTTGTGTGTGTGTGTGTGTGTGGGGGGGGGGGGGAGGGGGAGGGGGGGGGGGGGTGCGAATAAGGAATGTATTTAAAGGAGGCTGGATAAACTTGGAAGTTTACGAAACTGTTATTTTTTACAAGGAAGGCAAATTTTATGACACCTTAATTCACTTCCGTGCACAAGTTCCATACTGAAAAGTAGTCTGCTCTTAAAGGAAAGAATTTGCAATCAAGGGGAGCAGAATTCTTTCTTTGTAAAGTTGGCACTGTCTTGAAAGGGAGAAAAAATCCGAAGTACTAGGCCTAAAATATTGTCTGCAAATAGGTAATTTAGCAACATGTTAAAAGTTAAACTATCATTGTATACTGCTAGCATTTCTGTTAAGGTGTAAAATAGCCTATATAGCTATGGTTTTAAAAACACCTTATCTCCTTACCATACTATTCCTAAATTTTGAACAAGTTCATTTTACTACCTGGGCCCAGTTGTTCAAAGCATTGTTAGCTTAACAAGCTCGTAAGTGGTTAAAATGTTAACTGTTCTAGTAAGTACAATATCTAATTCACAGGTATTTTTGCTAAAAAATGTGAGTAGCTTTTGCAAATGCAAAAACTACTCACATTTTTTCAGCAAAAATATTAGTGTATATGCCATATTTGATAATCAAAGCTATAACAGTACATTAACTAATGACATTGTTAGTTTCGAACAACTGGGCCCTGTTTTTGTGTCTAAAAATCTGCTAAATGAGTGGCAAACAATATAGATCCTGATTTCATACCGTTTTCTGCAGCATCTAATCTGGATCTACACTGTTTGCACAAAATTGTCTATCTGAATATGTTGGGTAAATGTGCTAGTTCTGTTTAGATTTCGCTCGGTTAAGATTATTTTTTTGCTAGAGTGTATGAGGAGTACCCTGAGAAAATGTGTGCACCAGGTGAAGACTTGCATCAGCTTGTGGATACCTATCTTTGCTGGGTAGAAATGGTAGGGTTCATTTTCTCATGTTGCAGCATATATACTATTGGTACATCAGAACGTGAATAAAAGTATTGCTGGGATCCAACGAAAAAAACATTTATCTAAACAACCATGTTGTAGCCAAACAAAAATGTATAGATCATATAGAAAAATGACCATAAATGGTCATTTTTCTATATAATCTATACATTTTTGTTTTGATACTGCAAAACAAAAAAGTATAGATTATATAGAAAAATGATCATAATTGGTCATTTTTCTATATAATCTATATATTTTTGTTTTGATACAACACTTTTGAGGTTCACCAAACCTTCTTATATCAGAATCTGTCTAATAATGAATGGTCTTAATGAGGTTCTGGCGTATTGTACTTGTATTTTATTTTTTATTTTATTTTTTTTTTTTGCCCCCAGTCATGACATGCTCAGGGGCCTTGTTCTTATTTTTTCCCAGAAAATAGGATATGGCTTTTTTTTGTGTGTGTGTGTGTGTATCATCTAGAAATTAATTTCCCCTTAAATAGCCAGTACTACAGCACTTGATAACAAACGTCGCCTGGCTGTATTTAAATTCATACTAAAGTTTAAGTCCAGTTATTTTGTTTCTCTGGCTTGTAGATTTTTCCATCCATTTCCTGATAAAACTACCATATTTTCTCTAAATATGACACCTTCACTACTTACTACAGTCGAGCCTCAATAGCTTGGACACCAATGGCTTGTTTACCATGGCTAATTTGAACTTGTTTTTGAGTCCCTACGAAATTCTTCAGATAGCTCAAGAAAACAAATATTTTGCAAAATTTTCTTATTTATGAAATTGTATGTTATGTTTACTCATTAGAATGACCTTATCTAGGCAGTTCTAATAAGTACACTCAGCATACCATTTTTGTTTAGAAGATCAAAAAGATTTCCCTAAATTATCGCCATTTGCTTCCTTAGCTAGTGCCATCATTAATTCTCAGTGGCTCAAACTACCCATATCTCGAACAAATTCCATGGTCCCAAAGATATACAAGCCATTGAGATTCGACTGTAACTATAAGATATGAGCAGGTCCATTTTGCTGCCTGTTGATGTCTATAAAATTGCTTGAATAGCCAGTTGCAGACAGTGTAGATCCTAAACAGATGTATGCCACATTCAGTGGCTTCTCATCTGCATCTACACTGTTTGCTCAGGTCTGTCTGTCTCAATTCTTAGGGTAAATACAGCTGATAAAATTCAATTATGAATTTTTATTGAATGTAGCTTCAGGGGAAATTCTTAGTAAAACATAGCCAGTATTTTCTGTAATTTATACACTTCAACCTCTTTATAACACTGTTCGTTATAACACACTTTTGGATATAACACGGTTCAAAGATGGATCCCAAAAATGTATAGATTATATTGAAAAATGACCATAAATCTTCATGGTCATTTTTCAATATAACCTATACATTTTTGTTTGGATATAACACGGTTGTTTAACTAACACGGTTTATGCTATGGACCCCAACAATAGTGTTACAAAGAGGTGGTGTATTGTGAAACCCTGGGAATGCCTGGTGCTTTCTGTATGGGTATAAAATGAATTGAACAGGAACAACTTGTAAGGAAGATAATTCATAGCCCCAGATATGAGGGGATATCCAGATATTTTTCTTATTTCTCCACAAAATCATAGGTTGTGGGTACTCATTAGAAGCACCTCAATGAGGTGCTTTTTATGAGTTTCCACAACATGTTTTCATGGAGAAATAAGAAAATATTTTTCAGTTGAAAAATGATTCTTATCTGGAGCTATGAAGTATATATTATTCTCTTAATAGGAATCTGAATGATTTTTTGTTTTGTGTATGGATGAGTGATAGGCAAATATACCTACAAAACTATCACAAAAAGTGAAAATTCTTTTTGGTTTATATTCAAAAGAATTCTTTGGATTAAAGTGCAAAGCAGTTTGGCTATTAGTGACACAAAGAAGTTCCCCTGATGAAAAAAAAGCATTTATTAATATTAAGCTTGTGAGATTAAAATGTGCAGACCGGGGAATTGATACACTCTCAGGGGAGGTAATTCTGTCATATTTGGTTTGTCCGCGTTTCTGAAAGGGGTTCTACTCTAAAAGGGAAGAATCTGCTCCCATGGGGAGCAGATTCTTCCCTTTTAGTGTAGACCCTCCTTGCAGAAGGGGCTTGGTGCACAGGAAGGCGAACTGGCAGTCACAAAAGTTGTCTCCCTTGCAAAATATGGCAGAAATTATACCAAGTGTATTCAATCCCCTTAAATATAACAAATGAGTAAATTAAATGCTATACAGTTACTAAAATACCGGTATGTTATAATAAAATGTGTTTGTACTAAGATTCACTGAACTTTAATGTTTTGTCATCCCTGAATGCAAAAATAAAAGGCCAGTCAGTTTTAAGTAAATGTCTAATGAATTGTTTTGCATATCACTGCTTTTTGTAGTTAACAATAATTCGTAGGTCATGATAAGCTCTTATGTTTTTTTTTATTATCAATAAGTGTTGGTATTTTTCTTATTTCTTAATGAAAACACCCCGATTAGAAGCACCTTAGGGCCTTGACTACACAAAACCATATCATGTGGGTACTCGTTAGAAGGGCCTTGTACTCATTAGAAGTGGCCTACTAAGGCTCATTTAATGAATACTCACAACCTATGCTTTCATAGAGAAATAAGAAAAACATACTTAGCCACATATCACTTATCTACAGGGTTCCATAGCACAGCTGTTAGCATATCTAATTGCAGATCCAGTCATTTTCTCCTTCTGCTGAAGGGAGCAATAATTGGTTAGTGGCAAAATTATGTGCACAAAGTACTGCTTAAAGGACTAAGCATGCCTAGGAAAAGTCTTGAGTTGGTCAGCTGACCAGTTCAGCATGATCTTAACAGTGTTGACTGGGCCAGAAAAATCAGGGCCCGGTTGTTCAAAGCGTCGTTAGCTTAACGAGCTCGTTAAGGGTCATTTCGTTAACTGTTTTAGCAAATTCAATATACAATATTATGATATTTTTTGCTGAAAAAATGTGAGTAGCTTTTGCACTGCAAAAGCTACTCACATTTTTTCAGCAAAAAATTTCGGCATATTTGCATATCACTCGATGTAAATTTTAACGAATCGTTAACTAACGACATCGTTAGCTTTGAACAACTGGGCCCAGATCAAATCAAGAACCACTCTGTCTACTCTGTAGTTATACTATTCAACCTTACTACCAGTTTTTTGAAATTACTGGAAAAACTGTAAAGAAATATCCACCAAGTCAGGGCACACATCAAAGAAAAGATCAGGTGACAACTTTGTAAGGGGAGTATTTAAGGATATTTAAGTCCCCACCCCCCCCCCCTCACATCCCCCCATCCCAGGCCAACTACCACCCATGTTAGAGGTAGAGCAATGTGTCATATTGTCTTTGGTTGAGATCCCATTAGTGTCAGTGTCAGCATGGCAATTTCTTGTGAATTAACCGATTTGTGGATTTTCATCAGACCAGTAGGGTCACATCTTTGGCATATGCTTAAAGGCTGATAAGATTTTTAGTGAATTTGACCTTATTTTCAAATCATAGGTCTCTAAATTGTTTTGTTTTGTTTTGTCAGCACCTTTAAATCAGAGGACTTGTCACAGATATTTGGTGATAATGCTGGGATAATTTTCTCCAGTTCACCACAAAAAACATTTGTTTTGGATACTCATTAGAAGTGTTTCAGTGAGGCATGTCTAATGAGAAACCACATCATACGTTTTTATGGAGAAACATGTCCTATGTCTAATAAGAGGACACTTTATTTAGCTACCTTTTACTATGCGCCGTCTGACTGGAGACCAGGAGGTCGCGGGTTCGACCCCTGCCGAGGTCGGCAACATTCTTTCATGGAGATTGATCATGAAATATTTTCTACTGTCATTCTCTCCCTTCCACTGATTCAAGAAGGGCAGTTGTCAGTTTCTGGCAAAAGAATGCACAATACCGGTTAACCACTTAGAGAACTAAGCCTGCCCAGTAAACGTGTGGTTAGGTAAACTGACCATGCTCGACATGACCCCATTGGGTTAACTGGGCCGTAAAACCTCAACACAAACAAAAATGTCCATTTCACTACTTTCTGCGTGTTCAGAAATTACTGGCTGGATGGCTAATAGTGCAAAGTCTTGTCAACTTTCTTCAGGAGCCGTTCAATCTGTGTCTTTGCTCAGGCATGTTGATCAGGGCCCAGTTGTTCAAAGCTAACGATGTCGTTAGTTAACGATTCGTTAAAATTTTAATTGAGTGATACACAAATACGCTGAAATTTTTTGCTGAAAAAATGTGAGTAGCTTTTGCAGTGCAAAAGTTACTCACAAATTTTTTCAGCAAAAAATATCAGAATATTGTGTATTGAATCCGCTAGAACAGTTAACGAAATGACCCTTAACGAGCTCGTTAAGCTAACGATGCTTTGAACAACCAGGCCCTGAATATTTAAGAGGACTTGGTGCACTAGGTAGACTTTCCACCATTTTTTTGACAGGGGAGATAACTTTCTTAAAAGGGTCTACTCTAAAAGGAAAAAATTTGCCCCGCCTTGGGAACAAATTCTTTCTTTTTAGAGTAGACCCCTTTACAGGAGGGAGACAAAACAATTTTGATTGAGTTGCCACCCTTGAATGTGTATTTGCTCCCTTAAAGGTGAATTTGGTAATAAAATGTTAGTATTAGAATAAGAACTTGACATATTCTCAGGTGGATTTTTTTTTTTTTTTAGTTTGTTTTTCATCACATTAACAAGTGTATGTAAGTGTATACCCCATGTTTCCCCGATATTATATAGTGAAAACTGGGGTATATCATTGTAGACATTAAATGGGGGATTTTTCTTTCAGAATTTTTCCATGTTTAAAATATAGTAAAACCTTGCTAATTCAAACTCCAATAATTCAAAATTCTTAATAATTCAAAATCATTCTGAAGTCCTAACTTAAATACATGTATGCATTTTAACCCTCAATTATTCAAAGTCTCAATAATTCAAACAAAACTGTTTGGTCCCTTGGACTTTGAATTATCGAGGTTCCACTGTAGCTTGCTGCTCCTAGCAAAAGTTTTGCTGCCTAATTCTGTCTTCATGTGCATAATTATTTATTTTATTTGGATTTACCATAATATCACTATCAGCAATCTTTCAGTCATATCACAGCAGTGTCTGGATGTGGCAGGGAGCCCAGATCCTTGACCCAAGACATGATACTTCAGCCAGTCACATTATACAGACATTGATCTGATTCCCAGCTTTACTTTATTGATGCTGAGTGCCAAGTGAAAGAATTGAGTTCCGTTTGTAATGTTTTTGGTATGACTTAGCCAGGAATCAAACCCACAACCCCCTGGACATCAGTGTGCTTGATTACCAAAATCTTCCTCATTTCTAATTTAATATAGTGAAAATGCCATGGATTACATAATCTAGATAAGGGATTTCAAAGATAAATATTTTTTCTTATTTCTCCACAAAAAACATGTTTTGGGTATTTCTTTGAAGGGCCCCTGTGAGGCCAATCATTTTGAAACTTCACAGATGTTTTGGCCATGGTGTGTAGATGTGCATATTGTTTGCTCATAATTCTCAGATTTTTTTTTTTTAACTTTTTTCGCTTTGTTAACTTAGTCAGTTTTTACCTAAAACCCTTATAGTCAGTGGGTGTCTCGTGAGCGCAACTCCTCCTGCAGTTTTAGGCCAATAGTTTTGAAACTGCACAGATGATTAGGTCAGGGTCTGAAGATTTGCATATTGTTTGTATATGAATCTCAGATTTTTTTTTTCAACTTTTTCCGCTTTGTTAACTTAGTCAGTTTTTACCTAAAACCCTTATAGTCGGTGGGTTTTTCGTGAGCGCAACTCCTCCTGCAGTTTTAGGCCAATAGTTTTGAAACTTCACAGATGATTAGGTCATGGTCTGAAGATGTGCATATTGTTTGCACATAAATCTCAGATTCATTTCAGCAGAGTTAGGGGCCCTTGATTTATGCCCAAAATTGGTTTCCGCTCAATATCTTGTGAAAGAATTGATGGATTAGGATCATATTTTGCATATTGTTGTTAACAATACCTAGCTTGGGATTGTCACATGACATTTTTCGTCAATTTTCAGCTGAGTTACTGGCCTTGATTAATGGGCAAAAATGATATCCGCTTAATATCAATATCTTGTAAAATTATGGACAGGTTTAGATCAAATTTTGCAAGCCAATGTTCCAAATTTTCTACTTTGTCCATTTTTCTTACAAACTAACCCATCAATTTCTTGAATACTGCAAAATAGATTTTTTTCAATACAAATAGGAACTTGTATGACTTAATCCCCGCAGGTGCGACATCGCTTTCCGCGGATTTCTTGTTACTCAAGTTATCATCCAGAAACGAAAATATGGATGTGTCACAGGCAGATAACTCTGTCAAAAATTGGCAAAATTTTGCCCATTAGCAATCCCAAACCAGTTCTCCACAATATTAGTGTATACAAAATTGACAAATTTTGCCCATTAGCAATTCCAAACCAGTTCTCCACAATATCGGTGTATACAAAATTGACAAAATTTTGCCCATTAGCAATTCCAAACCATTTCTCCACAATATCAATGCATATGCATTGATATTGTGGAGAACTGGTTTGGGATTGCTTATCTAAAGCTAGACTAAAAGGCATTCATTTCACATAGATGTGTTAATATAATTATCAATGTTTTGTATTTGTGCTTATCCCTGCCTTTGCTGTTATGAAAATGTTGTGTTCTTCCAATTTTGTACATGTATACAAACCTATGGCTTTTCCTACTTAAAAACATTTCATTGTAAATAAAATTCATGTGTATATATGTTTGTTGGTGTGTATAGAATAAAACTACATTGTATTTTCTGTGTTTCTAGTTTACTTTCTGAACTTCAATTACCTGCTTGCTTAACCCTTTCAACCCCTAGGTTTCTAAGATAAACCCTTCTATCGGTGGTGGTCGGGTGGTGCGAAGGTGCTGTGTATCTTACATCACTGGGGCGTCCAACTGATATTGGCTTACAGTTGGGCAAGGCCTGCTATCCTTGTAGTGGGAAAGGGTAGAGGAGGAATGTTTTTATTTCTTCTGTTTCTTCACTTTCATTCCTGTTCCTCTTTCTTCCCTGTCCCTCTTTCATCTCCTCTACTCTCTCTTCTATCTCTTTTCTCCCTTTCTCTGGGAGACGACACAAAATGACCCTCAAGGGTTGACGTGTCGTTAAACCCCAACACAATCAAAAACCCTTCTATCCCTTAATTTGGACAAGTCCATCTGATGAAAATACAGGTTTTTAGTAACATCTAAAACAGAATGGAAAAGAGTATAGATACTACCAGCCTCGAAGGCCCAGTTGGATGCGCATTCGACTGGTGATTAGGAGGTTGCGGGTTCAATCTCTGCTGGGTCTGGCAACAGTCTTTTGTGGAGATTTGATCATGAAATATTTTCTATGGTCAACCTCTCCTTTCGGCTGATTCAAGAAGAAGGGCAGTTGTCAGTTTCTGGCTCTAGAATGTGCACAATACTGGCTAACTGCTTAGAGGACTAAGCCAACCCAGTAAAAGTGTGGTGAGGTAAACTGCTTGTGCTTGACATGATCCCATTGGGTTGACTGGGCCATAAAACCTCAACACAAACAAAGTATAGATCCTGATGAGATGGCTTGTTATAAGCCATCTCATCTGGATCTACACTGTTTGCACAGGTATCAGTTTGGTCTGCAGAACTGAAAGGGTTAATAAGCAGGAACAGTATAGGGGTGTGGTTTTCTGTCAGTCTGCCCCTACATCCCCAAGAATATTTCCATGTAATAACCTGTTCTGTTGAAAATTTTATCCAGCGTACTTAGCATTATCTCTTTCACTGACAAAGGCAAAATTAATAGGCTTTTGCAAACAGCGTAGATTCAGAAAAGACAGCTCATAATGAGCTGTCTCATCAGGATTTACGCTGTTTGACATTCAGTCTTTCAATTTTATACATAAACTTGTTTCGAATTGATAGTTTGTCAAGATAAAAAGCAGATGACAAATGTAGTCTCAAATTTGGCGTGGAAAGAGTAAAAAGATACTGGATCAAGTCTGTTTAAGTGCCTGGTGATACGAGCTATGTCTAAAAAGTTCAGTCTAAATGGCAAGCATTACAGATTCTGATGAAACTGCTCCTTGAGGAGTAGACTGGTCTAGCTTTACATCGTTTGCTGAGGCATGACTGACTATTAGCATATTTACTCTAAGTATTCAGACACAACTTCTTACCATACTTGTTCTAAAATTTTTGAACGTCAAATTTTACTGCCTGTTTACGTGGCTTAACATTGCTAGACGAGTAGTTAACCTTTGTCCTGCAGAACCCGGATATGCCCTGGCTTTGCAAACAGTGTAGATCCAGATCAGTTGGCTTCTGAAGAAGAGTAAAAAGATACTGGATCAAGTCTGTTTAAGTCTGTTTAAGTTGAAGAAGCCAACTGATTGGATCTGCACTGTTTGTCATTAAGTATGTGAATTTGTAGCGACAACCCGGATCAAGTAATCTGATTGGCTGAAAATTAAAAGTGGGCATGGTTATCTTAATTTATTCAGCATGGCAAGGGTTAACAGTGAAGATGCTGATCATATGCCACACTCTGCTTAGTTTGCTTAGGCCTGTCTGCCCAAATACTTAAGGGTAAATACAGTGTTAGGATAAATAAAGCTTCCAGTTTTCAAGCTTTATTTTAACCCTTTTAAGCCACAAACACATAGGCAGTAGACGACATTCTAAAATATTATTTCCAAGAAAGAAAATTTGGCATTCATGTTACTCATTCGCTATGCAGCAGTAAATCTAACCTTAAAAAATTGAGTTGGCGAAAGTCTGTGCATGCAATTCACATAGTCAAACTTTATTTTCTATGAAAAACAAATCTATATTTATCTTGTATATATATGTATTTTACAATGCTGTCTACTTCAATTTTTAAGGGTAAATAGAGCTGTAACTACCGGTCGACCTAATTACCAGACATATCCCTATAAGCGGACAGTCGAGCAATCTCATAGTCTTCATGTTACAGCCCATGTTTTTGTATGTACTTTATAAAAGCGTATGTTGTGGGTACTCATTTGATTTGCCTCGACAAGTTGAGGCAATGCAAATGAGTACCCACAACATATGCTTTTGTAAAGACAATCAGGAACAAATATCGCGTAAGCATTGTTAATAATCCTCTCACGACGTCCTCTGCTAATCGTTATCTAAATTGTGCCTTTGTTAAGTACACATTTTACTATAAGGTTTTCCCAATAAGTTTGAAAATCCTAAGCGCACTGTGCGGTAATTAGATTGAATACAGAAATTAAATTATTCATTTGTAAAAAGAAACAAAAATGAGCATAGTTTTATGTATAATTTTAACAGATTCCAACAGCTGAAAATCAAGAACTCCCTACCATAATGTGAACACCAAGCACCAACCCGGCTGGCAAATTCACAGGCTGGTCAGGATTCTCCATTATTATATAGCTATAGATATTGAATGATTAAAAATGTGCAATAAAATCCAGGGCCCAGTTGTTCAAAGCTAACGGCATCGTTGATTCGTTAAAATTTTCATTGATACGCAAATATGCTGAAATTTTTTGCTGAAAAAATGTGCTACTCACATTTTTTCAGCAAAAAATATCAGAATATTGTATATTGAATCCGCTAAAACAGTTAACAAAATTACCCTTAAGGAGCTCGTTAAGCTCACAAGGCTTTGAACAACTGGGCCCAGGAAGCAGAAAACACTCAATATCAACATGATATTGCCAACACAGATGCCTTCGAATGTTACCGCTACATGAAAGTGCTTTTGACGACGCTTTGGAGAAAATGCGTCGCGCAAAAGTTTGTCATGCGTTTGAGCAGGCTCTGAATTTTAGATAATAAAAGTGCCTCTGACTGCTGTAAATGATGTACTATATTTATAGCTATATAATAAAAGGGTTGTAGCACTGATATTGGTGTATATTCCACATATTGGCATATCAAAGGACTTCTCTATCATTCACAGAGTACCTGTGAACACTGAACAAAGATAACATACTGATTTGAGTCTGCCATAGTGGCAGATAAGGGGAGTATTCAGATAAATCTTTTATTTTCCCAGAAAAAAAGAAATATGGATATTCATTAGAAACCAGGGCCCAGTTGTTCAAAGCATCGTTAGCTTAACAAGCTTGTTACTGGTCAAAATGTTAACTGTTCTAGTAAGTACATTATCCAATTCAGAAGTATTTTTGCTGAAAAAATGTGAGTAGCTTTTGCAAAAGCTACTCACATTTTTTTTCAGCAAAAATATTAGCATATATGCCATATTTAAAGATCAAAGTTTTAACGTAACGCTAACTAACGACATTGTTATTTTTGAGCAACTGGACCCAGATCATGGGAAAAGGTGACTGGTATATATGCAGCCACCAAAGATCCAGATCAGACAGCAACACCGTACAGTACGATCAGGAACTTTTATATATGCTATTATAGTCTTCAGTATCCAGTGATTCTGTCCGCAAACTGAAGGCCCTGATCAGAATGTGCTTAAGCACAGCCTAAATGGGCTTAAGCTGTTTGCCTATGCCCCAAGAGCTCTGATCAGGGCCTACAGTGTTTTACACTCATTTGGCAGTTTTTAGACATTAACATATAGTAAAATAGAGTTTTCATCTTCCATGACAACATTTTCTATATCTTCAAAGACCAATAACATTCTTATATTTCACAACCAATTTTTTACAAAACAAATTTCACCTAACATCAGTTTAATGTACTTTTTATTTTCTAATATGTTTATTATTTGATGTACCGTACTTCCCTTCAATATAATAAACCCACATCATGATGTGGAATGTTTACCAACATTTCTGAATATGTATGACAAGTTCACTGGTGAAATACACAAACTTAATGCTTAACATGTTGGGTAAACATTTCAATAGACATTTTGAAACATTTTTCTTCTTTTTTCCAGAAAATATTTTTTGACATTTCATGCAAGTTGTCTCCAAAATTGCATGAAGTATCAAAACCTATTTTCTAGAAAAATAAGAAAGGTGTCAATTTTTCTTCTGCCGAATATTCGCAGAGGGAGGCAATGGTTAATTCCACATTTACGCTTCAGTTAAGTCATCATTAAAGTACAAGTGTATGGCTTGTAAGTATGAGTCATCATTCATGCTTAACTGGTAGAAGTCCTCATCATCATCCTGGATTTCATTTTGTTCCAGTGTTTTATACATGTCAAGATTATTACCATTATATTTCCAAGTGTAACTAGCAGCATGGGCATTAAATTTGAGATACCGCTCCAAGATTTCTGTCATCATCTCCTCTGAACACACCTGCAAAAAACAAGAAAGATTTATTAAAATATGTTTAAACACAGACACAGACAAACAGTTACATAAGATTTATTAAAATATGTTTAAACACAGACACAGACAAACAGTTACATACATGTATAAAGCCCCTATACGCTCAGTATGTCGGGGATATAACACGTAAGACTGGCACAATTAATCGGAAAATTGATTAATTGATCAATAAATTAAAAAAAAACAAGCAAATTCCATGGGGAATTTGTCCCCCGTCCTATTTTTATTTGAGGTGTTAAAAATGGGTAAGTTAACCAGAGGACCATTGGTCCTGTATCACCGACCTAAGTATTGAAGCAGGAAACCAGTGATAAAAAATAATTTCAGGATTCTGAAAAAACCACATGCATATCTTCAGACCATCCTTAAAGTACCTGTAAAGTTTCAAAAGGATCGGCTTAAAACTGTGATAGGAGTTACGGGGACAAGATACCTACTCCCTATACGCTTCTGTAGTATTAGAACTCAAAAAATGTATCAGTTAAAAATGCAGAAAAAGTGATAAAAAATTATTTCAGGATTCTGAAAAAACCACATGCATATCTTCAGGCCATCCTAAAAGCCCATGTAAAGTTTCAAAAGGATCAGCCAAAAACTGTGGGAGGAGTTAAGGGGACAAGGTACCTACTCCCTATACACTTCTGTAATATTAGAACTCAAAAAATGTCTGTTAAAAATGTGTCAAAAGTGATAAAAAATTATTTCAGGATTCTGAAAAATCCACATGCATATCTTCAGGCCATCTTAAAAGCCCATGTAAAGTTACAAAAAGGATCAGCCCAGTAAAAGTGTGGTTAGGTGAACTGACCGACTCGACATGACCCTAATGACTGAGCAGTAAAACCCCAACTCAAAAAAAAAAAAAAAAAAAAAAAAACAGATCAGAAGGCACAAAAATCAGCATCTGATCAGGGTCTCCCTGTTTGCCAGTTATCAAGCAGATTTTAGACACAAAAATAGGCAGTAAAATGAATGTTCAAATTTTATGACAAGTTTAGAATGGAATTAACGTTTAGCATGCCGAGTAATAATTTCAGCAGATGACATTTTGAAACAGTTTTCTTATTTTCCCCAGAAAATATACTTGGACAGCTCATGCAAATTGTCTCCTCAGGAGACAATTGCATGACATATTTCTGGGCAAATTCATCAGAGAACATTTTGAACTATTCTGATTTTCCAGAAAATAAGGTTTGGCACTTCAGGGTATTGCATGAGATCAGGGTTTGAAAAGGAGAATTTCATAGACCCGCGCCCCCACCCCATCTCCTGCAAAACCCTGCATATGGAGTTAAGGGCCCTTTAATAGTACAGTCGACTCTCGTTATCTCGAATTCCAAGGGACTCTTTGAAATACTTCGAGATATCCGTAGTTCGACATATCAGGTTTGCAGAATTGAGGAAAAAATAATTTGATTAACCACATTTAACAAACTGATAGGTAATTGGACTTTTGAAGTTAGAGATATATTGAAAATATTGTGGAAAAGAGGAGAAATTGCTCCTAAGGAGCAATTTCTCCTGTTTTCTACAATATTTTCCATCTGTTGTTAGGTTTTCATGTATAGGCAGGGACCAGATTTTCACTTCGAGATAAGCGGTTATTCGAGATAAGCGAGGTCGAGATAACGAGAGTCAACTGTATTAATATTTAGGGGCTTGCTGTTTACAAGTAACTGTTGCCATAAATACTGATAATCCTTGTTTTTTAAGTCACATATAGACTGAAAAAGCAATAAACAAATAAAATCATTTTAAATTGATCATATATATATTGCTTAGGACCCTTGACTTAACTTTTGACAGTTCAGAACATGGTATTGGAGGGAAAAAAACTGCAAAAATATGAGTTGGGAGGGAAAACCTTGATGTAATGCCAGATCCTATTTTCTGGGAAAATAAGATTTTTTTAATAGGTCATCTTCTGAAATTTGTACTCAGAATTTATAGCCTTAAAGTTCTGGGGTTTCATTTTAGAACTAACCTCAATGACTTGCTCTTGTGATGTGAGGGTGTTGATTATTTTTACAAATCTTGTTTTCTTTGAAAGTATTCCCACAAGGTATCCATCATCTTTCCACCAGGGCCTTCCAAAATCATTAGCCCAGTCTGAGTCTGGATATGGAGGAGGTATGTGGACAAATCTGCCATTTGGACAATATGGGATGACACATCCTGTCAACGGATCAACATGGGTTCTTATCTGTAAATAAGAGAAGTGACATTGGTTATATTACATTTACAAGTCTATATCCTGTAAGCATTTGTTATAAATCTATAGCGGGCCGTTATCGGCCCGTCAGGGCAGCTGACGGGCCGATAACGGCCCGCTATAGATTTATGAAGAATGCTAGCTGGGTATATGTTATTAGATGGATTTACAGAGTTTCACAGATTTTGAATCAATCTTTCAATTTACAAATGTACTTATAGTTCTAGCAATGTTTCTTACTGCACCAGTTTATCTTAACCCTTGCCATGCTGAATAAATTATGATGCCACACCCACCTCTAATTATTAGCCAATCAGATTCCCTGATCTAGATTGTTGATATAAATTCACATACTGAATGGCAAACAGTCCAGATCCAGATCAGATGGCTTCTTCAGAAGCCAACTGATCCGGATCTACAATGTTTGCAAAGGCAGGGTATATCCCCATTCAGCTGGACAAGGGCTAATGTGTTAAGTAATCAAAATCT
Organism: Anodontia alba; assembly: GCA_964016985.1. Lineage (NCBI taxonomy): Eukaryota > Metazoa > Mollusca > Bivalvia > Lucinida > Lucinidae > Anodontia > Anodontia alba. The sequence goes on along the minus strand of OZ024836.1, from coordinate 22,098,213 downwards.
TCATTATTTCCAATATAATTAGCTTGCATAGCACTTGATAAAAATGGTATGAAGATAAGTACTTTTCTTATTTCTCCACAAAATATATACACTGTAGATACTCATTAGAAGTGCCTCTACATATTCACAACAAATATTTTGGGAAACACAAAAATGAAGAAAACTGTCAACATTTTCAGTCAAAAGAATTGGATTATCTAGAGCTTTGGCTAAGAACATTTTACATAAATGTATTAACGTAACGAATGATAAGCACCATTGTTATACACAGGATGTTTGGACAGAAATGTATGAACAAACCATAAGTATGTGGACACAAATCAAACTGCTAAGTCAACATGATAATGTGCCTATATAAATTTGACCCCTTAAACCCCTATAGCTCTTAAATATAGTAAAATTGGGGTTTACAGGGTTATACAATTTTTTTCTATTTCTGTTCAAAAACATAGATTGTGGGTACAAGTTAGAACCACCTTAGCGTGGTTCTAACAAATACACACAATCTATGTTTTGAGCAGAAATATGAAAAATATCACTTTTTTATCTGAAAATTTTCAGTTTTTGATGGTGAAATTTTCTATGTATTTGAATAGGCGTGTTTGCCAGTCAGCCAGCGCCTAAAACCACATCATCAGCTTCTTGAGCAGAATAATTCATTCAAATAATAAAGGACTACAAAAGAACCGTATGTTACTCTACATATTCAGAGAGACTGGCCTGATCAAACAGTACAAGCCCAGATCAGACACTACAGAATGTGATCTGCTCTGTGCTACACTATTTGCTACTCATCTAGCTATTTTTATACATATATCAACATGTAATACAATAGACTTGTATGAGCTCAATAGGAAATAGAATGTTATCTCACATCTTTAGTTTTAGGATTAAACCAGTGAGAAATGTCCTTCCCAGCAGCTTGAACAATTGGTTTCAATAGAACATCACCTGAAAATAAAATTAACAATGAGCTGGAGTTGATAAACAATTTCAAAGGTACACAAACCATATTCGACCTAATTTCCACACAGTGCGGTTATTTTTTATTTTTTTTTCAAACTTACTGGGAAAAATTGTGGTAAACTATGTATCCACCTAAATCAAAGGGGAACGCAACCTTAAAAGGTATTGTGCTTTAGAGTAAAGAACTTTACAAACAATGAATTTTGACACAAATTTGATCAAAATCGGTGGAAAATTAAGTAAGTTATAGACAACTGAATATTTTAACATTAATGGAATGGGCGCTGCCATTTTGAATATTAAATGAGGTCTCATAAAAATTAAAATTCGTTTCATAAAGGTAGTTATTCTCATAAAGTGGGTTTATTTTGGGGGAAATGATTGCTTGTCACTAGAATTAAATGATTATAAAAATCTGTAGCAAAGTCATCCTTAAAAACTCTTTATAATTTGGTTTTGCATATTTAATTTGGGCTGTGTGACATCACAAAGCTTACACTATGGCGGCATCCATGACAGCATTTTAAATATATTCAACCCACCATAACTTTTTATTTCTAGGCTGATTTTGAAAACACTTGCATCAAAATAAATGGCATGTTAAGCCTTTTACTCCGAGATCTACTTACAACTTATATTGCATTCCCCTTTAAGGGAACACACACACACAAAAAAAAAAAAAAAAAAAAAAATCAGTGAAGGACTTACCTAATGATGCTTATACAATGTTTATGCGGGTTTGTTTTTCTGATTTTTTTATATGTATAAGTATATGTTGTGGAGACTCATTTGAATTGCATCGACTTGCCGATGCAATTCAAATGAGTATCCACAACATATGCTATTATTAAGAAGTAGACAAAAAGTACACCGTGTTATCTGAAGACTGTGGAATTGCTTGACTGTGTGCTTATAGGGGTATGTGCAGTAATTAGGTTGCATATGGTACTCACAGGTATTTGAAGCTGTGGCCAAAAATAAAGCTGCATAGAAAATAAATGGTCATTTTACCAATATAAATATGTTCATGCTACTCTCATGTCTACACCAAAATGGCAATGGTGAGACAAATCAAAGTTGAGGCACTGATACACATACAATACAGTACAAGTCATGTATTACTTTTACAGCTATTACAGCAAGTACTTTTCTTTTTTTTTATTTATAATAAGATACATTTCTCTTGAATATTTACATATTAAATATAATGCTAGTGACTTATAGAGTAATAATAGTCTAATTTATCACTGACAAGCCAGTTTTGGTGAATTTCTAAAGATTATTGTGATTCAAAGCTTCAAATATAAAATAAAAATCTTCTCACTGTAAGTCTTTCTCACTGCAACATTTACATAAACTTTTGCACACAGACACTTAACATTCCTGGTATGTGCTCTGCTGATAAAGATTTGCCAGTATTTAAAAAACTTTTATCGTTTAATACAGCTTCTGTGACAGATTCGTTTGTGTCTTGAAAAATAAAACAAAAAAGAGTATCTTTAAAATTGCGGACTACAAACCTTTATATTTCTCACATAGGGTAGTTAAATCGTAAACTTTTCCGAGGAACGAAACCCACAAATCATCAACGGTATTGTGTATTGCAACCTCGTTTGGTGTAAAGTATTTTGGCCGTGTCATTTTAACTCTTTGTGCAAAATTTCAACATTCAGTTTCAGCCATCCATATATACGTTGCCAATGTCAACAGCGTACATGGTCTCCCGCTCATATGTGAAAACCAGATGCCACGGATCAGAGCCGGATACCATTTGTCAGTGGGTACATTGAATAGTAAAATTTATTGTTTTGATGAAAAACAAATAATAATAAATATATAAATAAAAAAAAAAAAAAAAAAAAATGAGTATTCGTACGGTCACCGTGCCGAGTAGACCGCAGTATCCGTTGTCAGGACTAGCTGAGATGCTCCCGATGAATACATAGGGGGATATACGAGTGGCATGGCGTCTGTCCGTCCGTAGACATAACCTTGTGATTACCATGACGTGAATACCCTTTGAGACTTTACCTCAACGCTTGATTTATTTACATCTGAATGTATTCCTTCTTTAAGTGGAAAAAATCTATACCTTGGATTATTCAAGAAATTCGGCGTTTAATTGGAAAGAGGGACAACTTGTACAGAAATTGACTGACTATTTAGAAATAAATTTTTGATTCTCAGAGTAAAATCAAGCGTGCCTATGCAAATACCTAAATGGTCTTGTTGGATTGACTGAAGAAAACTCCACATCTGATAGCAAGAGTTCAAAGAAAGACCCCCGCTTTTAAAGTCGAAAACAAATTAATATGGGAAACAGCTGAAAAAAGCAGATGTTCACAATCAACAGTTTCAGTCTGTTTTTACTGCCAAATAAACCTGTCACTGAGCCGCATCTATAAAATGAAATGACAAGATATAAAGAATTGCGGTCAAATAAGCCCAGAATCACTGCTGCCCGATTAAGTAAACTTTAACCCGGTAATGGAGGAGTTCAATATCTCATTGCCTGCAACCTTAAAACTCCTACAAAATCTGAAACCAGGAAAAGCAGCTGGCCCAGATAAGCTTAAACCACTTTTGTTGAAAGAATTGCACAATAAGATAACCCCAATCATTCAGGATAACTCTGAGAGATCAGTCGAGACAGGTCTTCCGGCAAAGTGGTGCAGATCCAAGTAACGCCTATATTAAAAAGGGGCGATAATTTTTTGGCTGCTAATTTCAGACCTATCTCCCTCAAGTGCCAGGTATTTGTACACATTATGGCTTCACATCTGGTAAAGCATCTCGACAAGCATAACCTTCTGTATGACTTACAGCACGGCTTTAGGGAAAAGAGGTCATGTAAAACACAGCTTACCATGTTTGTTTGAGGACCTTGCAAAGAATACAAGTGAATGTAAGCAGACTGATCTCACACTGTTGGACTTCTCTAAGGCTTTTGAGAAAGTTAGCCATTCTAAAGCTCCGCCAGTATGAGATTAGAGGACGTGCACAACCTTGGATCCGGGTCTTCCTGGGTGACCCAAAGTTGAATATGCCTCCACCGTGTGGAGCCCTTATACCAAGAAAAATATAGACCAAATAGAAATACCTTCATATTTTGAGCGGCCCAAGAAGATCACTCGCCACAGCCTTAAAATTCCCCTTAGTTTCCGCCAGGTATATGCCTCTGCAGATTACTACAGGTTTTCGTTCTTTCCCATGACTGTTGTTTTATGGAATAGGCTCCCAGTAGATATTGTATTCTTAAGAGATCTTGACTCCTTCAAGAGAGAAGTGAGCAAGATCAATCACTTAAGGCCATAGAAAGTAAAAAAAAAAAATGTTTTTAATCTGCTTTTAAATCTCATTCATAAAAACACTTAAACACTATAATCTTTTTTCATTCTCCACTATCACTCTTTTAGCCCTCACTATAATTTTTTTACTTTTTATTCTCACGCACGCATCCCTGCGCATAATACTCAGTGATGAGGTTGACGCAGTATCAATAGATAGATAAACCGGTCACAGACGGTAGTCAAAGGGGGCGAGGAATCAGGTTCGGTCCCAGTGACCTCTAGGGTACCCCGGGGCTCTGTCCTTAGGCCTATTTCTCGTGTATATAAACGATCTGCCGGATGTGTTACCGTCCCGTCCGCATTTTTGCAGACGACAAGGCCGCGTACCTGTCAAAGGGGGTTCGGATGCTGGAATTGAGCTACAAAATGGCCTGGACAGTTTCTCTATGTAGGAGGATAGGTGGGACATGGAGTTAAACCTCTCAAAGTGCCAGGTGGTACGTGTGACAACTTCCAGGAATCCAGTAAATATGTACAGTGTACAAATGACATGGCCAGGTCTTGGAGGATGTCACGTGCAAAGTACTTGTGGGGTTGGATTCTCCAGTGGCCTCTCCTGGAACACCAATATAGATCGTATAACTGGAAATGTCATTCAAACAATAAACTTCGTCAAAAGAAACATCACTACTAAAAACCTGACGGTGAGAGAAACAGCTTACAATGCACTAGTCCGTCCCCGGCTGGAGTCTGCTGCCCCAATGTGGGACCCCCCCCCCTCCACACACACACACACACACATACCAAACATAAAATACTTCAGCCAAAAAAAATCCAAAGGCGGGCTCTACGCTGGACTCTGTGTAACTATGATTATAGGTCAAGCGTTACAGCCATGCTTGAACAGCTTGCTTGGAGGACTCTTGAACAAAGACGAGCAGATGCGCGTGTATGTCTTTTCTTCAAAGAAAAGGTAAGAGTAAAGTCCAGGGAGTGCCACAATCACAAACCGCAGCCCTTCCCAGACACCAAGAGGAAGAGGAAACAGACAAAACCAAACAAGCGCAAATCGAACAAACGCACGAAAAGCATCAAGACTAGCTCTCTCGTCCCCAAGTGAGGTAATCGCAATGCTTAAAGGACTGAAAAATACAAGAACAAAATAACACAAGGCAAGACATAAAACAAATCGCCTCGTAGAATACAAAGAGTAAGACTAACACCGGGACCACTGCCTTAGAACGGTCAGTAGAATAAACAAAATCGTCCATGGGCTTGTGGTAGTACCTCTTCCAGATTATACACAGCCTACTCACAGAGTTTCCCGGTACTGCCATTCAATGACATTTCGCCAGAATCAAACTTTTAGGTACTCCTTTTTCCACTGACCGTTGTACAGTGGAATGCCATCCCTGAGCCAGTTGCCAGCTTGCTGAACCTTGACATCACGAAAACATGCCTATATAATTTCGACCCCCTTAAACCCCACTTTTATATAGTAAAACGGGGTTTACATGGGTATACATTATTTTTCTTATTTCTGCTTAAAACATAGATTGTGGTACTCGTTAGAACCGCCTCGCCGAGGCGGTTCTAACGAGTACCCACAATCTATGTTTTGAGCAGAAATATGAAAAATATCAGAGTTTTTTTTATCTGAATTTTTTTCAGTTTTTGGAGGTAAAATTTTCTATATATTTGAATAGGCATGTTTTCGCAATGATCATATAACGTAGCAGTCAGCAAGCTGCAACACTCCAGGCCCTATATCCTCACATTGTTGTTTTAAACCTGATTTTTATCTCTACTTCAGTATTTTAACCTATCGTATCTTTTATCCCCTTCGCTTTTTTGCTTTTACTTCATCTTCAATGACTTTTCTACCTTGTCTTGCTCGATAGCACGCATATGCCTAGGATGTCCGTAAGGGCATATGTCAGTACACGGAGATAGATAGATAGATAGATAGATATTGATAATACTTGTAGAATTGTTCATGAGGTTAAAGAGGCATGCCGCGTACAAAAAAAAAAAAAAAAAAAAAAATACCCCAACACCCTTTCAGATGTATTGATGATACGTGATAGGATTGCACAGGAGCTTGAGAAGAGATGTCGCGGAAAAAAAAAGCACCAACAAAAAACACCAACTCTAGGTGCCACGGTTTCTCCTCTGACAATATTTGGTAATAGAAACCTCCAACACCTGTAAAGACATGTTGATGATACTAGGTAGGATTGTACAGAAGGTACCCGAGGCATATCGAGTACAAGAACCACAACCCTGAGTGTTTTGGGTTTTGAGTTATCTCCCCGAGAGTATTGGGTAATAGAAACCGTTTGAGCGCCGTAACGCCTACACTCTTTGAAATGTATTGATGACATATATACTTGGTAGAACAGTACACAAGGTTAAGCGTGTTGCGTACAAAAAAACACAAATCTGGGTGCCACATGTTATCGCCCCTGACAGTATTTGGTTATGGAAACCTTGTGATCGTCGTAAACTCCACCATTTGAGACATTGATAATACTTGGTAGGATTGTACTCGAGGTTGAGAAGGTGTGTTGCGTTTAAGAACCACAAATTTGGGTGTCACATACTTTAGTTATCGGCCCTGACAATATTTGGTAATAGAAACCGTGTGATCGTCGTAACTCCAACACCACTTGAGACACATTGATAATACTTGGTAGGATTGTACACGAGGTTGAAAAAGCGTGTTGCGTTTAAGCATCACAACTCTGGGTCCTGTGGGTTTTGAGTTATCTCCCCAGACAATACATTACGAAAACATGCCTATATAATTTCGACCCCCGTCAACCCCACTTTTATATAGTAAAACTGGGGTTTACAAGGGTATACATTATTTTTCTTATTTCTGCTCAAAAACATAGATTATGAGTACTCGTTAGAACCGCCTCGGCGAGGCGGTTCTAACGAGTACGTTCTATCGAGTACCCACAATCTTTGTTTTGAGCAGAAATATGAAAAATATCAGAGATTTTTATCTGAAAATTTTCGGTTTTTGGAGCTGAAATTTTCTTTATATTTGAATAGGCGTGTTTTCGTAATGTTTAGTAAAAGATACCTTGTGGTCGCTATAACACCAACAACATTTAAGATATATACACTTGTTGATGTCTTGCTGTTATTTGCAGAATGTACGTTAGAATTAGAGGGTGCGTTGTAGTTCTACTGAAATTTCTGTGCATGTAGAATCTTCTGAAGGCCATATTGGCTTTCGTCTGTGGGATCTGCCATCTCTTCTGATAGCTGTTTCTTTTTATCTAAGCTTTTTGATTTTAGCAAAAACATGTTCAACGACAAATAGTAGCGGGCGATCTAAGATTCTCCGACAATTGTCAAAAGAATTGACATTTGTAAGGTAAGGTGATAGCTGTTTCTTTTTATCTAAGCTTTTTGATTTTAGCAAAAACATGTTCAACGAAAAATAGTAGCGGGCGATCTAAGATTCTCCGACAATTGTCAAAAGAATTGACATTTGTAAGGTATTAAAAATCATAAAAAAATAACTGAGGGTTCATTGACTTGGTTTAATACTATTTTATTGCAAATAATTATAAGCAATGGGGTTGGGCTACAAGTTCTCTCAACCTTAGTTACAGCCCTCCCCCCAACAACATAATTACAGTAGTCAACATGGCAACAGTAACGACATTGAAAACATTTTACAAGCCATTATGTATACACAACGGCTTCGTAACATACGTCTGCAAATTATTTGTTAACGCTGGTTCTGCTGAAACCGGATATGCCCTGTCTTTGCAAACGGTGTAGATCCAGATCAGTTGGCTTCTTCAGAAGCCGACTGATCTAGATATACACTGTTTGTCATTAAGTATGTGAATTTGTAACAAACTGGATCCAGTAATCTGAATTGGCTGAAAATTAGAAGTGGTGCGGCATCTTATTTTATTTAGCATGACAAATATTAATAATGGTAAATAAACTACAGCACCTCGCATCAAAACAGGAGTGTCCAAAGCAAAATATTTTGTCGCAAAACTCCAACCTATCTTCGTAAATGACTCCTATTTTGATTTCTTGTTTCATTGGGGTAAACATATTGTAGGATTGAAGACTGTATACAGGAAGTTTTCTGAAATCTCTCTCTCTCTCTCTCTCTCTCTCTCTCTCTCTTAACATATTGCTTTTGATATCTAAAATCAAACCATTTACACATATTTTGTTCATAGTACATGCATGTATTTGACGTTCTGTCCCAATCTATTACAGTCGCTTTGCTACTCACATGTTCTCTTGAAGAATTAACGGCGACCTCCGCCAAATTCTCCAAAAGTTTCTAGCTTCAGTAAAGGATACGTACTCTTCATATTACATGTTCGTCCACTATTTGATGTGCATCTTTAGCCATATCAATTCACGAAGAATGAAAAAACTTCGGCTTGAGCCATAATTGATTTACCTAAGACTGTCTGAAGTTAGCACTAGCAACTCATTCGCTTGGTGCTCAGTATTAGGTACCTGTGTGAACCAGTAGATGGGACCAGTATCAGAATAATATGATTTGTAGTAGTATCATGTCATTTTGTCTATGGCATGATACTGCAGTGAGCCGACATAACAAAATGACACCAATTCACACCGTCACCTCCAGACACCGTCACGACATCACTAAAAGTTTGTTGACAGTGACATTAAAACGCAACTTAAAAAAAAAAAAAAAAAAAAAAAAAAAAGTAAAGACACGGATTTGTCTGCGTTTCCACGCAGTCTGATCATGGACTTTTCTGTCCGCTTACAAAATCGTTGGGAACTGTAGTTTGCACCAATTCAAAAAATAAAGTCTCATAATCAGACTGTAAGGCTTTACTGTCTGATCTGGATATTTACTGTTCGCACATACCCAGAAAATATATTATGTCCTTGCGCGGTTCAAATCAATCAATCAATCAATCAATCAATCAATTAATCAATCAATCAAAATATTTGTTTACTGGTACAGAGGAGCCAGTTGATAACAGCATTTACAGAATTTCAGCTACCCTTATATCTGCTTGATTCATTAAAAGTAACACCAGTCAATTATTGCGATGTAACAGGTAAATGCGAGTCTTTAGTGTAATAGTTTTTTCGTGACGATCGTGAAAACGAATAAATAAATAAATAAATAAATAAATAAATAAAATGAAAAACGTAAAATGTAGGACGCTGGGATCTTTTGGAGAAGTTAATTGAGATCTATATTATTCACGACAAATTACAAACAAAAGTTTTAGTGACCCTTGAGTACATTGTAGATAATTTTGTCGTTTTGTTTTCGTAAATGATAAAGTAATCTAATTGGTAAGCGGAAAAATATAAATCGAGTTTACGAAAAATAAGTGTATTTGTGTGTTTATATTTCCACCCTGGTATATTTCAAAGGTTTTTTTTTTTTCTGGTATTGAAGGGGCAACCTGACGTACGATATACGATAGGGCTATGTTTTCACGAAAGGGACAACTAATTATCACTTGCCTGATGCACTTGCTATACTTGGTGTTTTCGAATTTAGTAGATAGAATTAAAATAAGTTCATTGCAGCTATATCTGACAATATTGATTTGCTAGATAATTGGACTTTGTGATTCATTAGCGAACTGAAAGTCACAGTCATAGGAAACCAAGCACGGCTAACGGAACAATAGTCAAACCAATTTTCGCCAAACTCAAAATCCGCAATTTCAACAATCAAAATGGAAGAAACCGAACCGAAAGTAAGAAGTTTTTTTTTCTTCTTCTGACTTTCGCTTGAATTTAGCTTCAGATTCATTTAGATCGGGTCCGTTGAAATACCCCAATCAACCTTATATAGATAGAAAGGGTAATGTAAGGTAGACTAAGATATTTTTTCCGATTAAAACAGAAAAAATACAGGGTAGTTGTACGATTTTCCAGGGAGGAAAACAGCTTGACCGAACGGTACCCAGACCTACTTTGCACGCCAAATTCTAACAAGATCAAATGTTTCATTTCAAAACACTTTCCCGTATATTTCCAAGGCACCCTATTTTCCTACGTCTCGCAAACTCCCCGAAATTGCTTTGAAATATATCTATATCCTCCTGTCATATATTTTGACGTGCTTACATGTTTCTTCCTATTCTTGGACTTGCAGAAACTTTTTTGTAATGCCTCATCATTGTTGGGGTAGAGCAACATAAGAGGGTCACATCCAGGTGTTTAAGTATAAATTCTGGGATCTTCCTGGAAAATTACAACCATGTAACCGTGAATGATCAACATTTTGAAAGGAGTACTTAAAGCACTTTTTTTCCTTTGAATTAAGCTCAAAACTAAAGATGCATCAGCTATATCTGAATCAAACATGCTTCTTTTTTACAGTGTCACCTGATGCATTTATTCACAAGTATGATATATGGTTGAAATGCGGTTGCATACACAATAATATTTTCAAATGAATATAAGGTCTTATTTGAAAATAGTTTAGCAACTGGAAGAAGAGAAATTCGTAAGTAATTTTCTGTGTATTTGTTTGATGCCAAGCATAAGGAACTTGAAGAAAAATATTTTTGCTGACATTAAATAATCTATTTAGAACACATTTTATTAAGACATGTGGCAAATTTGTACATGCAAGCAGGAGAAACAAGCACTTCCACTGCCCTACCCCTTAAAATTGAGACATAAAAAATTGCGTCAATTTGCAAAATGGGGTCAGATTTTTAAAATATATACAGGTGTCAGTCAACAGTGATTCTTGTCATTTCATTTGTTTTAACAGACAAATGATGCTGCCTAAACATTGTCCTGGTATTATTGTAAAACTTAAAATTACTATCTTGAAAAAAAAAAGCAGCCTATTAGATGTGTCATTTCATATGAGTGTAAACCAAAAGGACAATCACCATGGTGGTCTTGTTTCACTATGAATTTTTTATAAAGGCAGTTGATGCAAATTTATTTTAATGATATTAAATAATGTTCTAGAAGTCCAAGATTGTCTTACACAAAACAATTGCACTGGGAGTTGTCTGTGAAATTAATGACATGTCAAATAATGCTTAAAGGGCAAATATAAAGGTTTTAATTCTACTAAATATTTAAGGGCACTTCAGTAAGGAGGTGACTGCCGAAAATCGCATCAAATTATCTTAAACGGTTTCTGAAATATTGCGATTTGAAATTTTATATTTAACATCCAAGAGGATTGAATTCAGGCTGCCTCATTAATATTCATGAGCCTTTTTATGACATCATAAGGGAACAGTAAACTTTTAAACTTTTTTAAATTGCCAATATTTTTTGCTCTTTAATCTGCATCAATTCAGTTTTCATATTGTTTAATTTATTCAGCTCCTTTAAACTAATATACATAGGAATTTAGCTCTTATTTTCCGTTTAAAGTGTTACATTTCAAATTTAAAAATTTCATTTATATAATTTAAAATCCAGTTACAATGCTTAATAATTAGCCAAAATTGACTTTTTTGGTATTCATTTATATGATATACACCCAAAATTCACTATTATTAAAAAAAACTTACAAAATATTAAATATTAGTCAAGTTTTAAACATTTTAAAATTTAGCTTTAAATTTAAATAACAGATTAAATTTTGAGTTAAATTCTCTATTCATGGGCTTATTTGTGGACAGAGACCAATTTCAATAATGGTTAAGGAGAAAAACTGTGTAGCATATAAGGAAATGCAGAATATTCCTGTTTAAAATTTCAATTTAAAATTTAAGTTCCACTATGACATCACAGAATATTGCATTGTGGGCCTTAATCAATACACAATCCAAGGGAGGTTACTCTAACGGGAAAAAAGGTAGGTATCGTAAATTAATCACCATAACTTTTGATTGGATTGGAATTTTTTGATGGGGTTTTCAATAAAATAATTCTCTTAAAGCATTCTATCAACACCCTGAAAACCAGGAATATTTTAAATTTCTTCATATTTGCCCTTTAAGTGCGTTAAAACCCATGAGTCTAGGCTATCATTACGAAAACAAGCCTATTCAAATATATTGAAAATTTTACCACCAAAGTTATGAAAAAAATAATGTATAACCCTGTAAACCCCAGTTTTACTATATGAAAGTGGGGTTTAAGGGGGTCAACATTATATAGGCATGTTTTCATGATGATAATCAAGGTGTTTTTCAAGAATTACATTGTTCATTTCCCCAGTTCCAGCAAACCTGCACGTACACTCTGCCCACAATTAAATTTGCATTCAGGAAGTGGGTGTTTCCCAGTGCCGGAAGTATCTTTTATTGGATGATGTAAAGAAAAACTTTGACATAAATCAAATCAGTACATTGTACCTCTGGCACTTAAAAATACACACTTTCGGAATGCATATTTACTGATGGTCCGCTGTGTAGCGAAAGCCACACTCTGTGTAGGTTTAAGAACCCTACAGTAATTCAAAATACTTACTTGTAGGCATTCATCCTCAGAGTGTACAATGTACATCTAGCATAATCCTCAGCAAGATGAAGTACATGCCAGAAGCAGAAGCATTCATTTTATTCTACATCTGCATCTGTAAGTCATACCTTCATTCTTGACTGTTACTCAATGGGATTGACTTCATAATGATAATGCTAGGGGAGATGAAAAGCAAAGAACATATTGTCAGCCAGAAGTTAAATTTAGATAGAATTAAGACTTACTCAAAATAGGATATTTAAACCACACAATTAAGTTAACAATAAATAAAAGTACAAAAATAAACAGAACAGAAGGAAGACAGTTTCCCCAGCCACTTTTGGCTCAACAAGCAAAGACCACTCTGCCTTCCGTGGCAGTACCAGGGCACTTATGTCCTGGACAGTACAGCTCCCCACTTGTAAAGTTAATAGGTGACTGGGACCCTATTTAGAATGAGAGGGTTGATGGCCCCATCCTGAAGGATGCCAGTGAAGGGGCCTCAGCTAATGAAGCAGGTAAAGTATTCCACAAAGGTACAGTCTGAGGGAAAAAAATCTCAATTTAAAGGAATTTGTAGCTCTTGAGTACTGTCTAAACTTCCTGTTATGTGCAGATCTGGTTTTTGCTGTCTCCGGAGTCAGATATCTGGTAACAAGTACATCATCTAGATTCTGAACAACTTTATACAGTAAGGTGAGCTGTATCCTTGACTGGGGCTTCCAGGGATACCAGCTGTAAATGACCAAGCATGGATGACACACTATTTGTACATGTATTTCTGTACCTATAAGTGGTAAAATGGTTAGCGCTGTGCTGTAGCATCTCAACTTTCCTGATTTGATCTGTATGATGGGGACTCCATATGGAACAGCATTAATCCAGATTAGATCTAACCATATAAAAATAGGTGTTAGTTTTCGTCTCTTCTGTGCCAGCTTTCAAGTTCTGCCACAGAAACCCAAGTGTACTATTTGCTTTATTACAGATCTGGTCATTGGCTTAAATCCTGGTAATTGTAGTATTTACACTAAATAGTCAGGCTAACAACATCACAGAATACTCTTTGACATACTACAGGTCTATATAAACTCCAAATAGGAATTGTTACAAGGCCCTGTGGCTTACATAGCTCCAAATAAGATTTTTTTTTTTTTTTTTTTTTTAAAGCTGCAAAGTTCTCATATTTTTCTTATTTCTCCTTGTAATCATATCCTAGGGGTGCTCTTTAGAAGCACGTCACTGTGTCGCTTCTAATGAATACCCACTGCATATGTTTCCATGGTGAAATAAAAAAAGCAAATTATTACTTGTCTTGAGCCATGCGATAAAGGGAATTGTTTAAAATTTAGGACAGGTATGGTAATACACATCGACCTCTTTGTAACCGGTTCATTAGAACATGGTTTTGGCTATTACACAGTTCAAAGATGGATCCAAAAAATGTATAGATTATATAGAAAAATGACCATAAATGGTCATTTTTCTATATAATCTTAACATTTTGGTTTGGATATAGCAGGATTGTTTAACTGACACGGTTTATGCTTTGGACCCCAACAATAGTATTGTAAAGAGGTTGTGGTGTATGTTAACAGCTGCAGATGAGAGAGTATCCAGATAAATGTTTTTCTTACTTCTCCAAGAAACAGAGGGTGGGTACTAATTAGAAGTGCCTCTATGAGATGTTTCTGATGAGTACCCACAACATTATTACATACAGTTTTGTGGAGAACTAAGAAACATATCATCTAACTGAAAAAAAACCCCACCTTACCTGGAGCTATGAGTAAGGTGTCCACTGTCCAGGTAGAAGTGATCTTTTCAGAAGGTCACAGCACTCTCTTAACCCTTGCCTTGCTGAATAAATTAAGATGCCACACCCACTTCTAATTTCCAGCCAATCAGATTATTTGATCCAGGTTTTTGATAGAAATTCACATATTTAATGACAAACAGTGCAGATCCAGATCAGTTGGCTTCTTCAGAAGCCGACTGATCTGGATCTTTTCTGTTTGCAAAGACAGGGCATGTCATGTTTAGCAAGAGAAGGGTTAAATACAGGCAGATTCCAACTTCCAGTGACTACCATATTAAAGAACAGCTTTTCCAGAATACAGCATGTATCTGGAATTCCTTCCCAGCTGATGCTGCCAGTTTGATTCCTTTAAAATGGGAGCTCTCCAAGTTTTCTTTTTAAGTTAAGCAGGGCTGGTGAAATGTAAGTAGATCCTACAGATTTCTTTATGTTGTGCTAGTGGGGACTTTGTGTGAGTTTGTGTCCTGGTACCACCAATGGAAGCTAGATGGGATGAAGAATGAATGGTTGAAATGCATTTGGCCAAACTTTATTTTTTTTATCATTCTGTTTGTCCTGTTGAGTCTTATTTTTGTTTCTACAACTGAATTTCCTATTAACACATTCTTTTTCTTATTAAGACACAACCAATACATGCTAGTGTAGTCAAGTATGACAGCAATGTGTACCATATAGATAGATACTTCAGGTAACCACAGTTCTTTTTATTACAGGATGAAGAAATGCAGCAAGGGGCGGAAGAAGCCTTGCAGGGTCGCAGGAAACTGGAAAAATGGTTGAATAAGAATATGAAAATACAGATGACAGATGGAAGAACACTTATAGGTAATGTATTTGCCTGAAGGGGATCAGATACATCTGGGCCTAGTTGTTCAAAACTAACAATGTCATTAGTTAACATATCATTAAAACTTTGTTCATTGAATACTGGTATGGCATAAACGCTAATATTTTTGCTGCTGAAAAAATGTGAGTAGCCTTTTGCATTTGCAAAAGCCACTCACATTTTTTCAGCAAAAATACCTGTGAATTAGATGTTGTACTTACTAGAAGAGTTAACATTTGACCACAAACGAGCTCCTTAAGCTAATGATGCTTTGAACAACTGGGCCCTGGTCAATTTTCTGCCCTTTTGACTTCATGTTAAACATTTGCTTTCCAGCACATCAAACCCCTTCTGGAAGGGGGTCTACTCTAAAAGGAAAGAATTTGCTCCAAAGAAGAGCAAATTCTTTTCTTTTGGAGCAGATCCCTTTTAGGGGAGCAAATCATTTCATTTTTGGTGTAGACTCCTTTTCAGAAAGTAGCAAACCAATTTTGACAGACTTGCTGCCTCAGAAAGTGTATCCATACATCTTATATATTCAGGCACTTTTAAGTCATAAAGTCCTTTCTGTACTTCTAAAATTGAATAAATCCAAATTGATCAGTCACCTGGTTCAGTGGAAGGAAGAGATTTTTGTGACTATTCTGGGATCTTTTTTATTATTTCTCCATAACAGTGCTCCAGCTAGACTTTGAGGGCAGAGGGATGCTGGTAGGGCACTTTTTGCAAGGTCATACAAGAATAAGGGCACCATGTGTCATGTGATTGTGCTTAGTATCAAGACATGATGCAAAATATAATTCCATTCCACAGTAAATGCCTCAAACTAGAATACACATAAAACTGACCTTTAAACATATATATATATATATATATTTTAAATTTTGGTTTGATTTTCATTAAATTTTCGCCAAAATGTAGGGTTTTATATCTGGAGTTGAAATAAGGTGGAGGACAGCCTAAGAAGGGCAGAGAGGTGGCAGGAAAGGGCAAGAGGTGTATTCCCACCCATCTATAAAGGGCTAGCTGGAGCACTGCATAAGAACATATATATATAGTGGTTAGATGCCTAAACCAAGCACTTCTGATAAGTTTGTTTGTGTTGAGGTTTTACGGCCAAGTCAACCCAATGGGGTCATGTCGAGCGCAGTCAGTTTACCTAACCACACGTTTACTGGGCAGGCATAGTCCAGTAAGCGGTTAACCAGTATTGTGCACATTCTATTTGCCAGAAAACTTCTGATAAGTACCCAAGCAGTAACATATGCTTTATGGAGAACTTGAAAATATTATAACTGAATAAATTGTTAGCAAATACTAAGGCTGGCACAATTAATCGGAGAATCAAATCAAATGGTCCATAAATTCCACAAAAAATGACTATCCTTACAGATTTGCTAATAATCAATCATTTGACATTTGTGTCTGTTACTTTACGGTATTTACCTTTAGTATTCAGACACCTCAACTCCTTACCATACTTTCTCTAAAATTTGAACAAGTACAATTTACTACCCAATGTTGTGTCTAAAAATATAGCTGAATGAGTGGCAAATAGTGTAGACCCTTTTCCTTTTATAATTTGGTACATTACGAAAACACGCCTATTCAAGTATATTGAAAATTTTACCACCAAAAACTTAAAATTTTCAGATAAAAATTCTGATATTTTTTTTATATTTCTGCTCAAAACATAGATCGTGGGTACTCGTTAGAACTGCCTCGGTGAGGCGGTTCTAATGAGTACCCACAATCTATGTTTTTGAGCAGAAATAAGAAAATAATGTATACCCCTGTAAACCCCAGTTTTACTATATAAAAGTGGGGTTCAAGGGGGTCAACATTATAAAGGCATGTTTTCGTGATGAACACTATTCACACTATATTCATCCCCTACTGTCAGTTTTGTTTTTAACTTTCAGTTAAAAACAAAACTGACAGTAAGGGTTGAATATAGTGTGAATAGTGTTACTAAAATAAATAATCTTATCTACATGTTAAGTGGACCCACGGAGAACTTGTTAAAGAGGAGTATTTTATGATAACTCTGCACAGGTGTAGCACTCATTGCACATGTACATACCAATGAGAGATAGCAGCAGTATTTCTATTATCTCCCTTGACAGGTAAAGTCCAAGGTAGGTCAAATACTTACCAGGTCCTTCTAATTAGAGATAGCAGTAGTATTTCTGTTATCTCCCTTGACAGGTAAAGTCCAAGGTAGGTCAAATACTAACCAGGTCCTTCTAATTGGAATCCTCTGCTTTTATCATAGGTCATCAGTGGAATTTAACAAATATTTAACTTTACATTTCTCCATATCCACATGGAAGATTAATCAATATTATATATTTCATTGCACAGAAACTGTTTCTTTTATATTTTGGAAGTTGTATTGGCATATGACCTTGTTAAAATTAGATTTATTAAGGAAAAGGAAGTGATACTTAATGGAAACACTAATGATAAAAGCAGAGGAATCCAAGTAATTGGACCTGGTTATTTACAGAAAGTAATCAAGGGAGTTAACTGACTGCTTTCTCTCATAAGCAGAAATATTTGCAAAAGGGAATTACTCAAATTATATATTTTTATTGGGGCTTCTCAGAAAAGAATGACTTTGGGATTAGGCCCATTTTTGAAGCAATACTAGTGAGTTGTTTTTCTAGAGTTTCCTGGATGTGGGTAAAACTAATTTTGTTCTGGTTACCCCACTGCGTCAAGATAATTTTCTCCATTTCTCCATAAAATGAAAACAAAAAAAAACAAAAAAAAAAAAAAAACAAAAAAAACATGGTTGTTACTCATTAGAAGTTCGTTGATGAGTTGCTTCTAATGAGTTCCCACACAGTATCGTACGTTTTTATGGAGATTTTGATGATGGACTGAGGAATTGTTAAGGAGGAGTATTTGATGATAATTCTGGGACAATTTTCTCCAGTTCTCCATAAAACATAAAACTGAATCGGAAGCCTTGATTCCTTTCTGTTTCAGGCATATTCCTGTGTACAGACAAAGATAGAAATGTGATATTGGGATCCTGTGAAGAATATTTAAAGCCTCCAGGTTAGTAACTGTTGAAGCTTCTATATTACCTAAGTGTTCAGTCTCCTTACTATAGTTTTCATAAGTTATGAACCTTTTTGTAAAGCTATTAAATTTTTAGCCCCATTATGACAGGATCCACATTATGATTCCGGATGTGGCATTTAATTGGTGATAAGATCCCAACCATAGTCTTTTAAAAGGACTTCACTATATTTTCCCTGGCTTTAGTGATCATTGCTCCAAAAGTCTATATTTTACCAGTTGAAATTCACATTTGATCTATCGTCCTGCCCAATTTTTACCAATTATTATCAAAATAAATAAAAATTTTAGAAAAAAAAAAGGATAGCTTAAGTAACTCTATGAAATGAATAATAATTCTTGGCTTCCAGGATCAAAAGACTTTTTCACGCTTGCCCAATAGATTTTGGGCAACTGGGTGCTCTCTTATGGGGATGAAAAAGGCTAGAGTAAGACCTTGGCAAAAGTGATTTACTTTACCATAAACCTCTGCTTCTTTCAGGAACAACAGACCCGAAAGAAGAACCTAGGATTTTGGGACTGGCAATGGTTCCTGGTTGTCATATTGTCAGTATTTGTATTGATGAAGATCGGGTACCAGAGACCAACTTGACACATACAGCTATGATATCTTGATGCTGGACTAGTTCAGAGGACATGTTAAGAAGTATGTGGTGACAATTCTAGGATAATTTTCTCCAGTTCTGAATAAAAACATCTTGTAGATACTCATTAGAAGTGTCATTCTGAGGCAGTTCTAATAAGTAATCACCACATACATTTATATGGAGAGATATAATTTTCTTGGTCTTCATTAAACCATATATTGGGGGTATTCATTAGAAGTGCATTGCCGAGCACTTGTAATGAGTACTCACAACATACAGTATTCGATCTTATTACCGCACATACCCCTATAAGCGCACACTCATGAAATTCCGTAGTCTTCAGATTACAGCCAGTGTACATTTTATTTACTTTTTTATAAAGGCATATGTTGTGGGTCCTCATTTGAATTGCATCCACTTGTCGATGCAATTCAAATGAGTACCCACAACGTATGCCTTTATAAAGAAAATCAGAAAAAAAAATCGCATTATCATCATCAAATAAGTCCTTTTCTGATCTTTTTATAGTGTATCCTTAATAGGTATAGGTACATATTTTATCACATCAGAGTGTTCCCAGTAATTTTGAAAAACCTAAGCACAAAGTGCGGTAATTAGGTCGAATACGGTACATTTAATGGTGAAATGAAAACATATACCAGAATTTTCACCAACTGCCCCTTAACAAGTCCACTGACAGTTTGATTTGTTAGTAAAGTGAATTTAACAATACCAGTGACAGTGGGCAGCTATTGAAAGACTCAGAGAAATATTGTTTGGCAAATATTTAAATGAAAAGAAGAAAAAATGTGGAAACATAATGAAGAAAAAAAATGGATAAATATTTCTAAATTGAAACTGAAAGAAACGAATATAGAATATGGTTATTAACCAAGCAGATTTTAAATTTTGTTTCATTTTTTCTGTTTTGAGTTTAAGTTTAACTCAAAACAGAAAAAATGAAACAAAAATTAAAATCTGCTTGGTTAAGTTGGAGAAGAAGGCAAGGTTTCAACATGATAATGAAAAAAAAAAAAGGAACATGGTGGTTGGTTATTGAAAGAACTACTGGATAAATATGTAGAAGCTGGAAATGGATAGAAAGCTGAAAAAGATGATAAATATAAAAGGCTGCACCTAGGAGTGGGAGCTAAGAAACAATGAAAACAGTCACAGAAACTTTGTAGCTTTCAGCTGATTCTTTTGAAGTGTCATGTCAATTACATTTAGGGAAAATGGATATAATTCCAGGGGAAATTGTCCTTGTCTCCCTTCTGTAAAAGGGTGTTCTCTAAAAGGAAAGAATTTGCTCTCCTCGAGAGCAAATTGCCGGCCTCGGTGGCTCATTTGGATGCGTGTCCGACTGGTGATCAGGAGGTTGCAGGTTTGACCCCCCCGGGTCGGCAACATTCTTTCGTGGAGATTTGATCATGAAATATTTTCTACGGCCATTCTCTCCCTTCCGCTGATACAAGAAGGGCAGTTGTCAGTTTCTGGCGAAAGACTGTGCACAATACTGGTTAACCGCGTAGAGGACTAAGTCTGCCCAGTAAAAGGGTGGTTAGGTAAACTGACCATGCTCGACATGACCCCATTGGGTTGACTGGGCTGTAAAACCTCAACATAAACAAAACCAAAAGCAAATTCTTCCTTTTTAAGAGTAGACTCCTTTTTAGAAGGGGCTTGGTGTACAGGAAATGGACAGGAAGTCACAAAAGTTGTGTCCCTTGTACAAAATGGCAGAAAATGTACCAAGTGCATCCATTCCCCTTAAAGATGAGCAAAGTAACAAAGTTACATATGGGAACATGCCTATTCAAAGATACTGAAAATTTCACCACCAAAAACTGAAAGTTTTCAGATAAAAATTCTGATATTTTTCATATTTCTGCTCAAATAGATTGTGGGTACTCATTAGAATCGCCTCGCCGAGGCGATTCTAACGAGTACCCACAATCTATTTTTTGAGCAGAAATATGAAAAATAATATATACCCCTGTAAACCCCAGTTTTACTATATAAAAATGAAGTTTAAGGGGGGTCAAGATTATATAGGTATGTTTTCGTGATGAAATGTCGCACATGGAGTGCTATGATCATTTTAACTTGTAGCCTTTAGAATTTAGAGGTATTCAGTAAGTACAATTGTTGGTCTAAAAGTGACTGTTGATCATTCATAAGTATGTTCATTTAAATATGTGAGATTAAAAAAAGTCAGAAATAAATAATAAAGAAAAAAAACGAGAAAAGAAAAAAAAATGTTTTTAAACCCATTGTAGTCTGGAGACCTTTAAAAGGATAATGGACAAACTCAGATCAGACGCCTTTGAACACAGCGTCTGATCAAAGTCTACTTGTTTGCAAATAGTTCAACCATTTTTCTCTAGGAATATTTTAATCACACAGCCGGACATACCTAAAATCACAATTAGAATCCTCCAATATAGAGTTTGGGGGAGTTCATTCAGTCAACAGTGGGTTAATAGCATAGCTCCAGGTGAAAGATGGTATCCACAAAACAGTATACGAGGGATGTTCGAAATGAATTGCTTATTTCTATCTAGAGACTTCAAATTTCAAGTTAGCCCAAAAGTACTCATTTCATGCCCTCGAAGTACTCCCCGTGGCTAGAAATGCAAAGTTTCATCCGATGTATCCACTTCTTGAAGGCGTCACGGTACGCTGATTTGGGCACAGTAATAAGGTACTGATGAATGGCAGATCCAAGTGCCTGTCGGGACTGGTATTTCCGCCCAGCAAGGAATGCTTTCAATTTCGGAAACAAAAAGAAATCACATGGGGTAAGGTCTGGGGAATACGGGGGATGAGGCAAAACAGTTACTTTTTCTTTCTTCAAAAACGCCGTAACTATTGCGGAGGTATGAGCTGGGGCATTGTCATGTAGAAGACGGACATGTTTAAAACCAGTGGCAGGGCGTCGTTTCTGATAATACTTTTTCAGTTTCTTCAGTACTACGTCTTTATAGTACTTTCCGGTGATGCTTTTGCCCATTTTCACTGGCACTTTTATTGCGACTCCATCACCAGAGAAGAAGATTGCATACAAAACCTTCTTTGTACTCAAAGAACGTTTAGCAATTATTGGGCGTTTGCTGTGTTTAGTGGCCCAGATCTTATTGCTAACCTTTCTGACGGGCTCAAAATAATGAACCCAATTTTCATCACCTGTGACGACATTGGCAAACTGCTTTTTGTCATATTTTGGAAACATTTGAAGCAGCTTTTTGGCCACTTTAACCCGTTGCCTCTTTTGCTTGTCAGTCAACAGATGTGGCACCCATCTAGCAGAAATCTTTCTGACTTTCAAATGCTTCTTCAAAATAAGGTGAACCGTTGATAGTGATATGCCTACCTTTCGTGCAATATCACGAACTGTAAATCTGGCATCTCCTTCAATGATTTCCTTTATTTTGGAAACGATTTCTTTACGAGATGCAGATTTTGGCCTACCTGATTTCGGTGCATTTTTGATGGACTCTACACCAGACTCAAATTTCTTTTTCCACCGCCAAAAGCAGTAGAAATTTCAGTCACCAGCTTCTTCAAAGAACAACCAAGTTTTGAGCGAGCTTTGATGTAAGCCCGTATTTCATCTTTTCTGTCGACGCTTCTACCAACCATTTTTACTGCAGTGGTCAATGACTGCGTGTATTCAAATGGCAAATTTTATGTCTTACACTTAGTCTAACATGTACATTTATATACCATTGTGTAGATATAGAATAGCCCTATACAGGTATGTATTGGTTTTTATCGTGCCCCACGTGGACATCGAGCTAGAGGACAATAAGCAATTCATTTCGAACATCCCTCGTACTTTCTTCTCCACAAAAATATATTGTGGGATACTTGTTAGAAGCACTACTGTCTGCATATGCCCCAAAGGAGCCCTTTTCATATGACATGGCTCAAAGCTCACCAGCTGGGCACCATAGTGCAGTCTATGGCCATCTGACTGGATTCCGGGACGCAAATTTGATTCCTAGTTGGCCACATAACTTCCATTGAGAATGATCATTAAAAAATTCCTGTGGTCATTCTCCCCCTTCCGCAGATTCAAGAAGGGCAGTTGGCAGTTACTGTCGAAAGTATGTGCACATGAACTGGTTAATTGCTTAGAGAACTAAGTCTGCCCAGGAAACAGTGTTAATAGTCAAACTGACTGTGCTCAACATGATCCTAGTATGTTGACTGGGCCATAAAACATCGAACTCAAAGTCTGGCTGCTCTAGTGGCTTGAATGATATGAGCCACACCATGAGAAAAGGGGTCTTCAGAGTACTAACAGTATACAGTCAAACTTCAATGGCTCGAACATCTTTGGGACCATGGAAACTCGTTCGAGGTATGGGTAGTTTGAGCCACTAAGAGTCAATCCTGGCGCCAGGTCAGGACGCAAATGGTGATAATTTAGGGAAGTCTTTTCGATTTTCTATACAATAATGGTATGTGGTGTGTACTCATTAGAATCGCCTCAACATAATCACACAACATACAATTTCATGATAAAATAAGCTAAAAATTTCATGATAAATAAGATAAAAATTCCATGATAAAATAAGATAAAAACTTCATGATAAAATAAGATAAATATTCATGATATTCCCGCTGATTCAAGAAGGGCAGTTGTCAGTTTCTGGCGAAAGAATGTGCACAATACTGGTTAACCGCTTAGAGGACTAAGCCTGCCCAGTAAACGTGTGGTTAGGTAAACTGACCGCGCTCGACATGACCCCATTGGGTTGACTAGGCCGTAAAACCTCAACACAAACAAACAAACATGATAAAGATAAAAATTTCATGATAAAATAAGATAAAAATTTCATGATAAAATAAGATAAAAACTTCATGATAAAATAAGATAAATATTTGTTTTCTGGAGCTATTGGAAGAATTTTGTAGGGACACAAAACGGGTTTTGAATCAGCCATGGTAAAAAAGCTGGTAAACGACCAGTTTTACTGTTTATCTAACCCAGCCCATAAAATATGATTAGTCTTTCACTGACAAAATAATAGACTCATTAAATCAATTTATAAAAGTACAAAATATATTGATGGTTGGATGTATGTATATTAATAGAAAATTTGAAGAAGCCAACATTTATTACCTTGCTATTACCGAAAGGCCTAAATTTAACTCTAAACATGCCATTTCTTTTGCATCATGTCATTGTTTTGATGAAATTTTACAGAAACAGAAATTCAATGCATTGCCAGCAGTGCTTGCATTAAGGGAAGTCTGGGAGTCAGAGACTCCCAAAAATTGTCCTGGGACTTCCAAAATTCAGTGCCAGGAAGTCTGGGACTCCCAAATTTTAAAAATATTTGCCCATTTATAAAAAGAATTTAGGAAGAATTTGTATGTTGTTTAGCTTAAAAATGGCAGTTTATTCGATAAATGAGAGTTTAAGAACAGGGAGGTTTAAATTTTGGAAGTAAGAGAAACAATTTGATTACCTGGACTTCCAGATGTTAGAAGTAGGAAGTCCTGGGACTTCCTGAATTTGACAGTTAGTGCAAGCACTGTGCCAGACAAAAAAAAAAAAACAACAACAATATTTCAACCCTCCAAGCAGAAAACAGCTTTACGAAATATGCAATCAGCATAGACTGGGGTCATCCTGCGGATCTGCGCAGCTTGATGAAGATCTACCTGTTTGTTAATAGAACATTTAACCCTTAAACCACCGAGCAAAGTGGTAGCAAATGGCAGTTTTTTTGTTTTTTTTTTTGTTGTTTTTTTTTTATTTTTCAAAGAAAATAAATCTCGACACCACATGTGAATCATGAATTGGTGGAAAATGATGGCTGATTATACTTTGCGGAATGGAATGGAACAGAACGGAACAACTTCAGGGGCACACAATGCCTGAATGGTGAATAAATATAAAATTATAATAACTGTTAAAAAGGATAAAAAAAAATCTGTCTTTTAAAATAGCGATGTCTAGGTGGGCGGGCGTCGCGCTTCGTCCCAGGTTAACGGTTTGGTCAAAGTTACATATTACCTTTATTCTTCAGTGGATTGATTTTATATTTGGTAGGAATGAAGAGGAGGACCAGTTCTTATTTCACATGCAAGAGAGACAACTCTCACTTCCTTTGTTATTAAAAAAAAAAAAAACAAAAAAAAAAAAAAAAAAAACGTCCATAATGCCATTGGGCATTTTTCTTGTGGATCGATAATACGGCTTAATCGACAACTATATATTCTTAAAACATTGGATAAGAAGAAATAAAGGAATTCTGCATATTCTTGCTCTATTCATTCCTATATTGCAGAGCAATTTTCCTGTAGAGTTTAGTATATCTGCATGCTGCTTGGGTTCATTATTCTAATGTGCTTGAAGCTGAAAGCAGGACTGGATATTCTTGTTCCGTTCCGTTAAATATAATTATAGGTGTGGATAATTATACTTTGCGGAACGGAAAGGAACAAAGTTTAGAAATGGCAAAACATAAACTTTTTTTTTTTTATTTAAGAACACAACCAAAGGACAGGTAAATGTTCAAGAAGGTATTTATTTATCGATAATAAGCCTTATACAACTAAATATTCTTTAAAACATTGGACAAACACAAATGATGAAAGGAGTTTTGCATATTCTTGTTCTTGCTCCCTACCATTCATTCCTATAATGCAAAGCAATCTTCATATAATCTTTATTATTTCTAACTTGCTGGAAGCTGAAAGCAGATCTGGATATTCTTGTTCTGTTCCGTTCCGTTAAATATAATTAGCAGTGTGGATAATTATACTATGCGGAACGGAACGGAAAAAAAAGTTCATAAATGGCAAATCACAAACTATTATTATTCAAAAACAACTCAAAAGTAGTTAGATGTTGAAGAGGATAAACTTGTCATCGGTAATAAGCCTAAATATTCTCAAAAACAGTGGACAAGAACAAATATTATAAATTTATATTTATTCCCCATTGTGTGCCCCTGATGTTCCGTTCCGCAAAGTATAATTAGCCAAAATGATGACGTCAGTTATTCTTGGTCTCTTGACTCTTTGTTAAAACATGCTCTTTAGGACTAATTTGTCAATTTTCTAAAACTATATACGGGGACTGGATATATCTGGTAAAATTTTCGACAATTCTCCAGTGGAGACAACTCTTATGACTTCCTGTTTACCAATCTGCACAACAATCCCCTTCTGAAAAATGGTCTGTCACAAAAAAAAAAAAAAAAAAAAAAAAAGAATTTGCTTCCAAGAGGAGCAATGTTTTTTTTCATTTAAGAGTAGATTCATTTTCAGAATGGAGCAAAAACAATTCTGACAGACTGAAAGTGTATCAATCCCCACCCCACTCCCCCTCTAAATTCTCTGTATTATTACCAATGAAGATGTAAGTCATTTCCTATCTGTCTGGATGTCCAAGATAAGCTTTCTTGTATTTGAAACCTTTCAAAATGAGGACTACTTCCAAGAGAAAAAAGTTTATTACAAGAGTGGGCGAATGTTTTTTAAGAGTAGCACACCGAACCCAAGAGACGGAAGGCAAATATTTACGTCACAGTGCTTATATTTCAATTCCCCAACTAAGGTCTACTTCACGTAAAAGGTCTCATACTGCGTGCAACATGGGGAAACAGTCTTTATACCACGTAGACAGCTAGTTCTTAGATTAGCCTGCACATCCGCGCGGTCTTATCAAGTAATTCTCTATTCGTTGATATATAGAGTTTATTTGGTTGTTTTGATCGATTACGGAGAAATAATTCACTAGTGTTCTAAATTTGCGCGTTAAAAACGAGTTAGCAAAGCGAATGAGTTATTTCTCCGTAATCGATCAAAACAACAAAATAAACTTTATTACATTTCCATTCAATTTTACCTTTGAATTTTCACGTTCAGTTGTTATGATTTTCTACCAAAATAGTTTCAGTTAGTGCCTGAATTTCATGGTTTAGTTTGAAAATCAGCCGCCATCTTGTTTTCACCGTAATGCAAAAATCCTGCGCTTGAAATACAGACACAACAATGTCGCGAAATTTGAATTGGATTATTAAACAAATTATACTTTATATTTGTGTTGCAGGTCTTTCCTCAAAAACGCCAACTGGACGTAAAAATTGCAGAATGATTTCCATGATTTTATCAAATTTTCCGTAAAACGTGAACTATTGTTATTATTGTTACAAACAACTTCAACAATGTCGCCAAGCAATAATGCCGTCAAAAAATTCGAAATGAAACAATTCACTCGGCAAATTATAGATTATAATTCACTGACAAATCTCAGAAAATCACTGCTGAAAATGTGATAAATGCTACAAAGCCCACCGGTTTCATAAGCTGTAAAAGAATGCACTTATTAGACTGCCGATGCGAGGACAAACCTAGGCCTTCATTGGTTGTTTAAGGGGTAAGTAGTTGCGTGGCCGCAACGGAATTCTTTTTATACACAGGAAAAATCCAGAAATCTTTCCTATGTATCGTTTTTAAAATAGGATCTGCTCTTAAAGAAAAGAATCCATAACTGAGGTGCATGACGCGTCATATTCTTGCCTGTGCCTCTACTTAGTATCGGATTTTTGGCGATTCCTTCGGCTTCATCTTGTCATTAATAAAGTGTATACAACATTTTATCAAATTATTCCCTATTGTTGAAGACCTATGGTTATTTCTTTAATTATGCCTCATTCTGTGAAAATTGGCAAGTCCATTGTCTAAATCTTGTCGGTATCAGTCTGTGTGCGAAACATTATCAAAATATTCCAAAGGTTTCAAAAGTTAAGGATATTTTCGCTGTTACATTTTGGCTTTTGTCTTGGTCTAGGAAAAGTGGTGTACCGGTTTATCTTGCACCCTGGGCAGCTTGCCCCCCGGGGGTGACGATACCCCGGGGTATCTTGCCCCCCACCCTGGGCAGCTTGCCCCCCGGGGGTGAAGCTGCCTCTGGGCAGCTTGCCCCCCCCCGGGGGTGAAGATACCCTGGCCTGGGCAGCTTGCCCCCCACCCCTAGAAAACCTGACAGAACTTTATTCAGAAAGATTTTATTCCTTTTAAATAAAAATCTTTATGATAGATACTTGGAAAAACTATTTTTTTATGTGCATATGCATCTTTTACCCGATAGGAGGAAATTGAGGTCCAGAATATAGTGGCCTTAGAAGCTAGCAACTATGCCAGAAAACCTGGCAGACTCCATTCCAAAAGATAGTTTATCACTGAAGAGACTTTCCTATTGAACAGTCATTTGAATATTCATAATATCGACCATTAACCAGGAAGGGGTGGGGGTTAAGATACCGTGGCCTGGGCAGCTTGCCCCCCAGGGGTGAAGATACCCTTGCTTGCGCAGCTTGAACTCCCCTCAAGAAAATCTTACACAACTTAATTCAGTAAGATTTTTTCTTCTTTTAAATAAAAATCCTTACAACAGAAACATGGCAAAACTGATTTTTATGTACATACACATCTTTTACTGGATAGGAGGAAACTGAGAGCCTTAGAAGCTTGCACCTATGCTATTTTTATCCCAATGTAGAGGAGAGGGGCATGTGATACAGAAAAAAAAGAGATACAGTAAAAATAAGTAAAAGCAGGTACTACTACCATTCTAATGTCTGTGCATTAGAATTTTAAGTTTTGAATGATTATATAGCTTGTCTGATCTGAGTTTGCCATGTTTCTAGGGGTGGGGGGCAAGCTGCCCAGGCCAGGGTATCTTCACCCCCGGGGGGCAAGCTGCCCAGGCCAGGGTATCTTACCCCCCACCACAGCCTATCTGAAGAAATATAGAAAATAAAAAGTTACAGAAATATTCAAATGACCTGATAAATGGGAAATTGTTTTAGAAAGATAAAAATAACAGTTTGAATTTAATTTTGTTTACAAGATTTTCTGAGCTTGGGAGGGAACTTCTTGAGCCACAGTATTTTGACCCCAATCCCTTTCCATAAAGTGAAAAAATAGGTAAAAGCAGGTACTACTACGATTCTAATGTCTGTGCATTAGAATTTTAAGTTTAAAATGATTAAATAGCTTTTCAGATCGGAGTTTGCCAAGTTTCCAGCAGTGGGGGGTAAGCTGCCCAGGTCAGGGTACATGTATCTTCACCCCCAGGGGGGCAAGCTGCCCAGACCGGGGTATCTTACCCCCCACTTCAGCCTATCTGAAGAAAGATAGACAATAAAAAGTAATAGAAATATTCAAATGACCTGTTAAATGGGAAATTGTTTTAAAAAGATAAAAATAACATTCTGAACTTTAACTTTGTTTACAAGATTTTCTGAGCTTGGAAGGAAACTTCTTGAGCCACAGTATTTTGGCCCCAATCCCTTTCCATCAAGTGAAAAAGTAGGTAAAAGCAGGTACTACTATGATTCTAATGTCTGTGCATTAGAATTTTAAGTTTAAAATATTAAATAGCTTTTCAGATTGGAGTTTGCCAAGTTTCCAGCAGTGGGGGGCAAGCTGCCCAGGCCAGGGTATCTTCACCCCCGGGGGGCAAGCTGCCCAGGCCAGGGTATCTTAGCCCCCACCCCAGCCTATCTGAAGAAAGATAGATAACAAAAAACAATAGAAATATTCAAATGACCTGTTAAATGGGAAATTGTTTTAAAAAGAAAAAAATAACATTCTGAACTTTAATTTTGTTTACAAAATTTTCTGAGCTTGGGAGGAAATTTCTTAGCCACAGTATTTTGGCCCCAATCCCTTTCCGTAAATTGAAAAAGTAGGTAAATGCAGGTACTATTACCATTCTAATGTCTGTGCATTAGAATTTTAAGTTTAAAATGATTAAATAGTTTTTCAGATCAGAGTTTGCCAAGTTTCCAGGGGTGGGGGTCAAGCTGCCCAAGCCAGGATATCTTCACCCCCAGGGGGGCAAGCTGCCCAGGCCAGGGTATCTTAACCCCCACCCCAGCCTATCTGAAGAAAGATAGAAAATAAAAAGCAATAGAAATATTCAGATGACCTGTTAAATGGGAATCTCTTTTAAAAAGATAAAAATAACATTCTGAACTTTAATTTCGTTTACAAGATTTTCTGAGATTGGGAGGAAACTTATTGAGCCACAGTATTTTGGCCCCAATCCCTTTCCATAAAGTGAAAAAGTAGGTAAAAGCAGATACTACTACCATTCTAGTGTCTGTGCATTAGAATTTTAAGTTTAAAATGATTAAATAGCTTTTCAGATTGGAGTTTGCCAAGTTTCCTGGGGAGGGGGGAAAGCTGCCCAGCCAGGGTATCTTCACCCCGGGGGGGGGGGGGGGCAACCTGCCCAGGCCAGGGTATCTTACCCCCCCACCCCAGCCTATCTGAAGAAAGATAGATAACAAAAAGCAATAGAAATATTCAAATGACCTGTTAAATGGGAAATTGTTTTAAAAAGATAAAAATAACATTCTGAACTTTAATTTTGTTTACAAGATTTTCTGAGCTTGGGAGGAAACTTCTTAGCCACAGTATTTTGGCCCCAATCCCTTTCCGTAAATTGAAAAAGTAGGTAAATGCAGGTACTATTACCATTCTAATGTCTGTGCATTAGAATTTTAAGTTTAAAATGATTAAATAGCTTTTCAGATCAGAGTTTGCAAGTTTCCAGGGGTGGAGGGCAAGCTGCCCAAGCCAGGGTATCTTCACCCCCGAGGGGCAAGCTGCCCGGGCCAGGGTATCTTACCCCCCACTTTAGCCTATCTGAAGAAAGATAGAAAATAAAAAGCAATAGAAATATTCAGATGACCTGTTAAATGGGAAACTGTTTTAAAAAGATAAAAATAACATTCTGAACTTTAATTTTGTTTACAAGATTTTCTGAGATTGGGAGGAAACTTATTGAGCCACAGTATTTTGGCCCCAATCCCTTTTCATAAAGTGAAAAGGTAGGTAAAAGCAGGTACTACTATGATTCTAATGTCTGTGCATTAGAATTTTAAGTTTAAAATGATTAAATAGCTTTTCAGATCGGAGTTTGCCAAGTTTCCAGGGGTGGGGGGCAAGCTGCCCAGGCCAGGGTATCTTCACCCCCGGGGGGCAAGCTGCCCAGGCCAGGGTTATCCCCCACTTTAGCCTATCTGAAGAAAGACAGATAATAAAAAGTAATAGAAATATTCAAATGACCTGTTAAATTGGAAATTGTTTAAAAAGATAAAAATAACATTCTGAACTTAAATTTTGTTTACAAGATTTTCTGAGCTTGGGAGGAAACTTATTGAGCCACAGTATTTTGGCCCCAATCCCTTTCCATAAAGTGAAAAAGTAGGTAAAAGCAGGTACTACTACCATTCTAATGTCTGTGCATTAGAATTTTAAGTTTAAAATGATTAAATAGCTTTTCAGATCAGAGTTTGCCAAGTTTCCAGGGGTGGGGGGCAAGCTGCCCAAGCCAGGGTATTTTCACCCCCGGGGGGCAAGCTGCCCAGGCCAGGATATCTTACCCCCACTTTAGCCTATCTGAAGAAAGATAGATAATAAAAAGTAATAGAAATATTCAAATGGACTGTTAAATGGGAAATTGTTTTAAAAAGATAAAAATAATATTCTGAACTTTAATTTTGTTTACAAGATTTTCTGAGCTTGGGAGGAAACTTCTTGGGCCACAGTATTTTGGCCCCAATCCCTTTCCATAAAGTGAAAAAATAGGTAAAAGCAGGTACTACAACCATTCTAATGTCTGTGCATTGGAATTTTAAGTTTAAAATGATTAAATAGCTTTTCAGATTGGAATTTGCCAAATTTCCAGGGTGGGGGTCAAGCTGCTCAGGCCAGGGTATCCTCACCCCCGGGGGGCAAGCTGCCAGGTCAGGGTATCTTACCCCCTGCCCCTTCCTGTTAGACGAAAGATAGGTAATATCAAATACTAGAAATTCTCTAATGACCTGTTCAATGGGAAATTCTATTAAAAGTGATAAAATATCTTTCTGAACTGTGTCTGCAAGGACTTCTGAGTTTGGGAGGAAACTGCTTAGGCTACAGTATCTTAGCCCCAACCTCCTCCCACAAAGAGTAAAATAATGAAAAACATACATTACTGCTGTTCTGATAATTGTGTGATATAAATTTGTTATAAAAAAAATAAATATCATTTTGAATTGAGTTTGCCAGGTTTTCTGGGGTGGGGGGCAAGCTGCCCAGGGCGGGGGGCAAGATACCCCGGGGTATCTTGCCCCCCCGGGGGGGGCAAGCTGCCCAAGGGGGTAAGATAAACTGTTACAGTGGCATTTGACAATAGTTTTGTCTGGATCTTGTCCATATTAACATGAATACAAAATTTTATCAAAATATCCCATATGGTTGAAGACCATCAGCGATTCTATATTTTCACATTTTTTTTTTTTTTTTTTTTTTGCTTCGGCTTTGCCTTAGTTAAATGAAAGTAGTATTTAGCAACCGTGTAGGCTAGATCTTATCGATATCTGTCAGTATGCCAAAAATTATCAAAATATTCGGTTTAAGCGCAATAACCATTTGCGCTTACTGACCATGGCGGACAGACGGACACACAAGGTGATTATAGGGCACTCTTGGAAAGCTAATCTTTCAATCGGTCGGTTTTTCTACGGACGGTGCAATTGAAGGCAAGCAGATTCATCAGGAAATGTAAAAATGCCATATAATTGAAGGCAAGCTGATTCTGCAGAAAATGTGAATATGACCGATAATTGAAGGCAAACATATACAGCAGAAAATATAAATATGCGATATAATTGAAGTCAAGCAGATTCAGCAGAAAATTTAAATATTTTGTATAAACGAAGGCAAGCAGATTCTGCAGAAAATGTAAATATGGCATATAATTGAAGGCAATAAGATTCTGCCAAAAATGTAAATATGGCGTATAATTGAAGGCAATCAGATTCTGCAGAAAATGTAAATATGGTATATAATTGAAGGCAATCAGATTCTGCAGAAAATGTAAATATGGCATGTAATTGAAGGCAAGCAGATTCTGCAGGGAAAAAAATGGCCTATAATTGAAGGCAAGCGGTTTCTGCAGAATATTAATGTGACATATAATTGAAGGCAAGCAGATTCTGCAGAAATTGAAGGCAAGCCAATTCTGCAGAAATGTAAATCTGGCATGTATTTGAAGGCAATCAAATTGTGCAGAAATGTATATATTGCATATAATTGAAGGCATTCAGATTCTGCAGAAAATGTAAATTTGGCATTTAATTAAAGACAAGCAGATTCAGCAGAAAATGTAAATATTTCGTATAATTAAAAGCAAGCAGACTCTGCAGAAACCATAGGTATATCAAGTAACTGAAGGCAAGCAGATTCAGCAGAAATGTAAATATGCCATATAATTGAAGGCAAACTGATTCTGTAGAAAATGTAAAAATGTAAATATCAGATGTAATTAAAGGCAATCAGATTTTAGCAGAAAATGTAAATATGTTGTATAATTGAAGGTAAGCAGCAGATTCCGCAGAACATGTTAAACTGGCATATAATGGAAGGCAATTAGATTTAACAGCAAGTGTAATTATGACATATAATTGGAGACAAGCAGATTCAGCAGAAAAAGAAAATATTTTATATAATTAAAGACAAGCAGATTCTGCTGAAAATGTAAATATGCCATTGAATTGAAGGTAAAGAGATTCAGCAGAAAATGTAAATTTGCCATATAATTATAGGCAAACATATTCTGCAGAGAATGTAAAAATGTAAATATCACGTAATCTAAGGCAAGCAGATTTAGCAGAAAACGTAAATGTTGCAAATAATCGAAGCCAAGCAGATCGAGGAGAAAATGTAAATACTTCAAACAATAAAAGGAAAGCAGAAAATGTAAAACAAATGTAAATATATCATGTAACTAAAGGTAATCAGATCCGACAGAAAATCTGAATATGCCATATAATTCAATGCAAGTAGATTCAACAGAAAAAAGTAAACAATGGATTCAGCAGAAAATGTAAACATAACATATAATTGTAAGCAATCGGATTCAGCAGAAAATGTAAATGCAGTGTATAATTGAAAGCAAGCAGATTCAGCAGAAAATGTAAATGTACAATTGAAAGCAAGCAGATTCAGCAGAAAAAGTAAATATTCCATATACTTTAAGGCATGCCGATTCTGCAGAAAATGTAAATATGCCATGTAATTGAATGCAAGCAGATTCAGCAGAAAATGTAAATATGCCATATAATTGAAAGCAAACAGATTCTTCAGTAATAAATGTAAATATCACGTAATTAAAACAATCAGATTCAGTAGAACATGTAAATATGCTATATAATTGATGCAAAAAAAAAAAGAAAAAAAAAAAAAAAAAAACAACAACAAAATATGGCTTAAAACTGAAGGCAAGCAGAATGGTATCTCCACCTACGTTGTTCATTTATACGATGATATTTTTCTTTAGTCACACATCATAATGCCATGTGGTATACATTCTCAAATCACTGACTAAATACCCATGGGAAAAACGCGGCGACTTTCGAAGACTACCAGACGATTAAATATAGCTATACAAAGACCGTTTATTGGTTTGAAATCCGTCTTGAAAGCAGCAAAGATCTTAAAGAAGAACATCAGAACCCAAGAGACATGCAAAAGCTTTGATCCGTGGTGCTATGGGCGACTAAATTCAGAACTAATTTGAACCGCGTCAGAAAACTTACCTCTGGGCATGCGCGCCCTGTAAAGATCAGAATCTTCATTGGACGTATTTTTGATCGCTAGGAATGCAAAGTTTCTTCGTGCGGATAACGAAGATCAGACTGCGCGCATGCGCAGTCTGATATGAGTCTTCGTTGGGCGCACGTCTTAAGGTACGTTTTCTAACATTGCGGTTCATTTGATGAAGCTAATGTTTCATGTACATCAATGCAGACATGGCTTTGACTGTTTAATTGAGATTCGTTAAGCTAAAAGATGTCTTCGTGATATATGTGCAAACAGAATGTCTGTGCTACGGCAGTGTCCACTGCAATGTGTTTTAAGGACCTTGTCCTATAGGTAAGAAGAATGGATACACTTGGCAGTTTTTTTTTTCCGCCATTTTTTCACAAAGGAGAAAACTTTTGTGACTTCCAGTTTGCTTTCCTGCACACCGATCTCCTGTAAAGGGGTCTACTCGAAAAGGATAGAATGTGCTCCCAGTCACATTCTTTCCTTATCGAGTAGATTCCTTTTCAGAAAGGATACAAAAAAAAATAAATAAATAAATAAAAAAAAAAAATAAAAAAATAAATAAAAAAAAAAAAAAAAAAAAAAAAAAAAAAAATAAATAAGGATTTAGACCTCCTTAGAAAATGTTTCCAATTCCCTTTAATAGAATCTTTAAGTACACAACCCAATGTAAAACTGAAGGACCCGATAAGTCCGTGCGCGTGCGTAGACTTCTCAGGACCTTCGCTTTTCGCATTTATAGTAAATGCTGTTTTTTATTTTTGACGTTAATAAATTAATTGCAGATTCTTTTGTTGTTAGAATCAAAGGATCGGAGATACAGTTTTTTATGCCTTATCAAGCTATTAGTTTTGTTCACGGCATATGTATTTACTGAACCAGTTTGCAGGAAAGGCTTGTAAAACAATAAGCGAAATTTGAACGGTAAGACCAGTCTATATACGCTTACGTGTATTCTTGTTAGGTCATGCCCAGTCCGGTCTTCCAAGTTAGGGTTTTTCAATGTATCTAGAAACATGGCAGCAGAAGCTATTTGTAAGTTTTGCATGGCGAACAGATGTTCAAATTTTAATTTAAATTTGTAATTAATAGGCATACGTGTTGTTTGTCTAACGCAACCAATATCATTACGAAAACACGCCTATTCAAATACATTGAAATTTCACCACCAGAAACTGCAAATTTTCAGATATAAAAACTCTGATATTTTTCATATTTCTGCTCAAAACATAAATTGTGGGTACTCGTTAGAACCGCCTCGCCGAGGCGGTTCTAACGAGTACCCACAATCTATGTTTTTGAGCAGAAATAAGAAAATAATGTATACCCCTGTAAACCCCAGTTTTACTATATAAAAGTGGGGTTTAAGGGGGTCAAAATATATAGGTATGTTTTCGTGATGACTTATGAATCAAACATTTCTTAGGTACACGTTCCGACTCATCATTGACCGCCTCAGCTTAGCATCGGACAATGAAAATGGTATTTGGCAAGTCTGTTGACTAGATCTTGTTGGTATCAATCTGTATGCCAAAATGTCTAAAACTAACATAGGATTCAAGTGTTGTGGCCATTTTTACCAACTGACTACGGGAAAAGAATGTTTAACTCGGCTTTGTCAAAGGAAAATGGCGCCTGGCAATTCCCTCATTTAGATACTGTCAGAATTTGTATGCTGAATTCTATCAAAATACGTTTATAGACTTGCGGCCATTTTCATATTTTCACCTTTTATGTCTCTGGTTAGTCTCGGGCAAGACAGTATTTGGGAAGTCCATTGGCCAGAGCTTGTCAGTGCGAAATATAATCAAAGAATCCCTAACAGCTGAAAAGTTATGGCCATTTTCACTAACTGACGACAAAAAAAGATTTTTTATGTTTGGTTTTGCCTCGTCCAATGGAAAGTGGCAATTCCTTTTGCTAGATCTTGTCAATATTAATGTGTATACGAAATTCTGTCGGTCAGAAAGCATATTTCCCAAAGGAAAGATTTGGTTATTTCTCGTCTGAAAAATAGATCAACAAAGACTTCATCGTCTACGGTTTACAATCTTAATAAGCTGTCTAAAATGCTCTAATACCAGTTATTTTCCTCTAGTGGCTCCAGAAGGCTTATGTGTGGAAGAAGAGAGCAACACAGACACGTACACCGCTACACTTTAGCTAGCCACGCTTATTAACCCTTGTCATGCTGAATAAATCAAGATACCACGCCCACTTACAATTTCCAGCCAATCAGATTACTTGATCCGGGTTTTTGATAGAAATTAACATATTTAATGACAAACAGTGCAGATCCAGATCAGTTGGCTTCTGAAGAAGCCAACTGATCTGGATCTACACTGTTTGCTAAGACAGGACATGTCGTCTTTAGCAAGAGAAGGGTTAAGCAAGTAACGGAAACAAGCCGCAACGTCAAAAAAAAAAAAACGTACCTTCGGGCATGTACGCTCGGCGAAGATTCAGAGCAGCCTGCGCAGTCGTGCAGTCTGATCAGAATCTTCACTGGGCGCATTTTGGATAGCCAAGGATGTAAAGTTGCTTCAGACTGGTCAGGCTGTGTCGATGTGTGACCCCTAAATTTTATTGGTTAAGTTTTGCTTTATCTTCTTTACGTTTCAACTACTATTATCTCAAAGTACTGTTACCTCAAGCTGAAAATTCTGGTCCCTCAGAGTTTGAGATAATGAAAGTCAACTGTACCCACTTAACATGCTTACCCTAAAATTCAATTAACCCATTGGATTACCCGTTAAAGGGCAAATATAAAGGTTTTAATTCTACTAAATATTTAAGGGCACTTCAGTAAGGAGGTGACTGCCGAAAACCGCATCAAATTATCTTAAACGGTTTCTGAAATATTGCGATTTGAAATTTGATATTTAACATCCAAGAGGATTGAATTCAGGCTGCCTTATTAATATTCATGAGCCTTTTTATGACATCATAAGGGAACAGTAAAATTTTAAACTTTTTTAAATTGCCAATAGTTTTTGCTCTTTAATCTGCATCAATTCAGTTTTCATATTGTTTAATTTATTCAGCTCCTTTAAACTAATATACATAGGAATTTAGCTCTTATTTTCCGTTTAAAGTGTTACATTTCAAATTTAAAAATTTCATCTAAATAATTTAAAATCCAGTTACAATGCTTAATAATTAGCCAAAACTGACTTTTTTGGTATTCATTTATATGATATACACCCAAAATTCACTATTATTAAAAAAAAAACTTATGAAAAATTTAATATTAGTCAAGTTTTAAACATTTTAAAATTTAGCTTTAAATTTAAATAACAGATTAAATTTTGAGTTAAATTCTCTATTCATGGGCTTATTTGTGGACAGAGACCAATTTCAATAATGGTTAAGGAGAAAAACTGTGTAGCATATAAGGAAATGCAGAATATTCCTGTTTAAAATTTCAATTTAAAATTTAAGTTCCACTATGACATCACAGAATATTGCATTGTGGGCCTTAATCAATCACAATCCAAGGGAGGTTACTCTAACATGAAAAAAGGTAGGTATCGTAAATTAATCACCATAACTTTTGATTGGATTGGAATGTTTTGATGGGGTTTTCAACAAAATAGTTCTTTTAAAGCATTCTATCAACACCCTGAAAACCAGGAATATTTAAAAACCTTTATATTTGCCCTTTAATGTGTCTAAAACTTTGGAATGGTTAAGTGTGCAGGCTATGACCGAACTTGTCTTAAGGGAGCAGTTTCATTAGGGTATACAATGTTTTATTCGCCCCCACCCCTGTCCGAATATTTAGGGTACCATATTTATCCCAAATATAGGAATAGGCATATTTAAGTTAAAAGTGTAGAACTAGACCAAACACCGCTGAATCAGGGTCTACAATGTTTGGACTTTTCCTGAAGCTGTTTGGACGTATTACCAAATAGTAAAATTGACGTGTTCATTTTCAAGAAAATTATGATAGGGAGGTAAGGTATCCCAATTTCACGCTAAATACGGTATACATGGTAATTGATGTCATCGAATTGAGGAATCATCCCAAAAACATGCCTTTATAATTTTGAACCCCTTAAACCCCACTTTTATACAGTAAAACTGGGGTTTACAGGGGTATACATTATTTTTCTTATTTTTGCAATCTATGTTTTGTGCAGAAATATGAAAAATATCAGAATTTTTTTATCTAAAAATTTCAGTTTTTGGAGGTAAAATTCTCTATGTATTTGAATAGACGTGTTTTCGTAATGAAATATATAAAGACTCCTCTTAAATGCACAAAAACGAAAATCAGAGTTTCCGTTTTATTGAAACTCTTCGTATTATTACAATGTTGATTGTAGAGCTACATTCGCCTATACAGCACCTGCTAAGTCGGAACTCGCTTTTTCCAAGATACCGGCATCTGGTTCAGTAATCCTATCATGAAAACATGCCTTTATAATTTTGACCCTCTTCAACCCCATTTTATATAGTAAAACTGGGGTTTACAGGGGTATACATTATTTTTCTTATTTCTGCTCAGAAGCATAGATTGTGGGTACTCGTTAGAACCGCCTCGCCGATTGTACCCACAATCTATGTTTTGAGAAGAAATGTGAAAAATATCAGATCTTTCTGTATCTGAAACTTTTCCTTTTTTGGATGTAAAATTTTCAATATATTTGAATAAGCGTGTTTTGGTAATGCCAAGGAAAATAAAAGAGAAACTGTGCTATGCTGAAATAATAGGAGACCTTTAACGGTCGCCACATGGCACTTAACACCTAGTGCCGAGGTTATAAACCTTTTTTTTTATGATCAACTCAGCTGAACAGAAACTTTTCTATGCTAATAGATATGAAAAAGAATTTTCATATTTATTAGCAGAGAAATGTTCATGCTCAGCTTTGTTTAGCAAGAAAGAATTTGCAATTGTTAGTAATTTGAGATTCATTAGCAGCACAAATTTCATGAGCATGCAAAGAGTTTTATAACCTTGAGGCCTGTTCAAAGCGTTAGAACTCAAAATTGAGAACGACATTGTGTTTAAAATGAACTTTGGGAAAATAAGAAAACTATTTTACAATGCTATCCGCTATAATAACACAGTCAGTACATTTAAACGGCTATTGTGAAACCGTGTTCATGTGACCTAAAATATTGCTTTTGCTTTTTCGCCAGCATACTGGTAACCCTTAGATTTGAGGATTATAACCAGTTGAGTGTGTTATGGGGAAAAATAAGAGAAAGAATAAAAAAAAGACGAAGATCAGACGTAGCCTTTCTTCTAGATTTGGACTGCATTCACATATCGAGAGCATTCTGTAACGGTTTCTACAAACTAGTGTAAATATTGCACGACCCGTACAAAAGTCGACCGATTCAACCGATTGAAAGGTTAACTTTCGAAGAGTACCCTCTAATCACCTTGTGAATCTGTCTATCCGTCCGAAGTCAGTTAGTGAAAATGGCCATTGCGCTTAAATCGTTGGGAATAATTTGATAATTTTGGCATACTGGGAGATACCGACAAGATCTATCCAATGAACCCGGCAAAGTATGAGTTTTCTTTGACAGAGGCTAAGCCGAGGCAAAAATGTTAAAATATGGAAATGGTCATAACCTTTTAACCTTATTTTGATAATCTTTCAACTATTGATTGATACCGACAAAACCTAGCCAACGGACTTGCCATTTTGTTTTTATTTTATCGACCCGAGGCTGAGCCGAGGCTAAAATAAAAAAGAAAAGAAAAGAAACAACAGCCGTTCTTTGTTTAATTTACCATTTTCCACAACTTCCAAATGTTCAGTGCTGCCGGACAGTTAAAGCATAACAACGATTTCATACTAAAACGACACGCCATATAAAGCAGGTCGTACACCTCTGCTGAAAGGTGATTTTGAATGTTTATTGTAAATAAGCTTCTATCTTCTTACACCTAAGTTCTGAATACGGAACTGTTCGGGTTGTTACGATCTAGGTTTACTTTCTTCCGAAATTATGTCATTCTTTGAACCGTATTGAAGACAGATTTGTAGACAACTTGATTAATTGCGTTTCGGAATATTTAAATAACATTTGACTTTTTCGAATTAGAAATGTCAAATTGTTACGACTCGATCGTGATTAAAATGACCCTTGAAACAAACAGGAATAAAGATACTGCAGACACGTAACAAGAAGTTGAGCATGCAATAGCCTTTAACCTTAGCCACTCTCTGGGCAAATTCAACAGCCGAAAAATGATGATATGTTTTTATTTTTCCCAGAAATCAGGCTTTGACATTTCATGCAAATTGTCTCCTTTGGAGACAATTTGCATGAAATCTCAAATCCTATTTTGTAGGGAAAATAAGAAAAAATATTTCAAAATGTCGTCTACTGAATTTTTACCCAGCATTCTAAGCGTCAAAATGTGTTTAAATAGCTTTACCGAAATGATGTTTCCTCGTCATTTATCGGCCTGGATACCCATATAACAAGCCACAATGTGTAAGAATATGACCGTTGTTATATTATAAGTTCAAACAGACGTATCTGAGCTAAACATGCACAGTTGAACTTCAATGGCTCGAGTAATTTTGGGACCATGAAAATTTGTTCTAGACATTGGTAATTCGATCCACTGAGGGTAATTCATAGCGCCAGTTGAGGACGCGAAAGGGACTAATTGACGGATACGGTACCTTTTATTTATCTTCTATATAACAGCCTCGTAAAGAAGGTTCTTATGAGTACCCACAATCTATCCTTTTGAGCAGAAATAAGAAAAAATGTATATTCCTGTAAACCCCAGTTTTACTATATTAAAATGGGGTTTAAGGTGGTCAACATTATGTTTTCGTGATGAACTGAAATTTTCACAAAAATATCGCTAGATATTTGTATTCTTGAGCTATCAGAAGAATATCCTAGGGTATCAAAAACGGCGAGTTCGAATCAGCCACGGTAAACGATCCATCGGATGTTTGAGTCACTGAAGTTTTGCTGCAGTCTCAAACCAAACATCTTCTAAAGGAGCTGCTTAATCAGCGTCTTTAGCCACTCCGTTTTAATTGCATTCATATTTTAGGATCAGATGATGTACGACAAGGTGTTAACTTACCAAATAAAGAGATAAATTCTGGTACACTATTTATCCTAAATATTGGGACACCTTTATGTCATACCATATTTGTCCTAAAATTTGAACAAATCCTTTTACTGTCTGTCTCTGGAAAATAGAGGATGAATGGTAAACAGCGTAGACCATGATCAGACGTCGTGTTTATATTTCTTACGGGGAATAAATACAATTTCAGAGGAGGTAACTTTAATTGCTGTCTGAAAAGGGGTCTACTCTGAAAGAAAACAATTGGATCCCAAGAAAAGGGGTCTACTGTGATAGGAAAGAATTGGCTCCCTTTTCAGAAGGGATCTGAAGCGCTAGAAAGAAAATAGGATGTGACAAAAGTTGTCTCCCTTGTTAAAATGGCTGAAAATTTACCAAGTGCACCA
Organism: Anodontia alba; assembly: GCA_964016985.1. NCBI lineage: Eukaryota > Metazoa > Mollusca > Bivalvia > Lucinida > Lucinidae > Anodontia > Anodontia alba. The sequence continues at coordinate 22,056,105 of OZ024836.1, read as the reverse complement.
AGTTTACTTGATCTACATACATACAAACATAGCATGTACTGTAAAACATGTAATTTATATCCTTGTAATTTCTTTTTTTTTACGATCATTTCGTGTTCTTGTAGTTTAGAACAAACAGTTTAGAAAAAAAAGCACCGACAGAGGCAGTTGTCTGGTGTATAAAGCAACACGGGTCTTAGCGCATATAATGAAAACAAGAGGAAAATATGCCTATACTCTACTCCGGAGAGTCTTCTAGGATCTCTAGCAGATTTAGTGGTAGCAAGGCTTGCTGGAATCGAACACAAGCCCAGATCAGCCCGCCTTCGTATATATGGTAAGGCATTTTTTATGCGCCCACTAAAACAAAAAGCACTTTTACCCATAATTTTCTTTAGACGAACTAATAGTTGATTCTCAGCGTGACAAAGGACTGTATGCCATAAACGAGCAACGAAGGCCAAGATCAGTATGCGTATTTCCATAGTCTGATATGGGCTTACGTTTCCTGTTGACAGAATCAATGACTATAGTAGAATATATCGCCGGACAGAGAATGCACTGATCAGACTGCGCTGATGCTCAGGCTGATATCGGTTGCTGTTCGCATATGGCATAATGGTCTTCTTCTCACTTTAAGCACCACTGAGTGTTCCTGTGTCAGTACACTGAAGTTAAGTACATCACCAATTTATTGAAAGCAAAATAAATTAAACTCAACTTTAATCCTTATTGGACGTTCGAACTTTATTGTGTATTTTGGCGACATAAAATTCCTCTATATCCGAAACATGTTATTACAATGTCGGCGAAGACATAAATTATTCCATAGATGATAAATTTTGTCGGTTCGGTAGAGGAATTATGTCGAATAAAATCCGAGTGCCTCAAAAGAATGTTTGACCTTATCCAGCTAACAGCCCCTTTAATTGCGATTGTGTTTTAAAAGTCAAATATAGCTATAGGAATGTACTTTTGAGAAACATTGCATATACGGAGAGTGAAGAACCAGATCAGACTGCACAGCCGTAGTGTCTGATCAGGACCTTCCCTATCCGCTTACAGGATCGTTGGACACACACACACACACATATATATATATATATATATATATATATATACAGAGAGAGAGAGAGAGAGAGAGAGAGAGAGAGAGAATATATATATATATATATATATATATATATATATATATATATATATATATATATATATATATATATATAGAGAGAGAGAGAGAGAGAGAGAGAGAGAGAGAGTATCAGATTGTGCGGTTTGCAGGCTGATCTAGACATTGCTGTTCGCATGTACCCTAAAGACATCATTTGTCATGTAGCGTTTCAAATAAGTATCATATTCCAGCATTTACACTGTTATAAGTATTATTGCACTTGCCCAGACCTGAACACATTTATATACAAATCTAAATGGTTACAAAGGAAATGCCACAGTCGTGAAACACAGCCTTCGCGAGGCACTGAAAGAATAAGAGATAAGAAGCAAACAATGGCACGACACAATGGCACATAGAAATAATCGACGTACGATCAAAGAGGAAGTCAACAGAAGAACCGCTTTGAACAGTCAGCAGAAATAATTACTGAGGAGCTTAAACCAGTTTTACGCGATTGCAACCTCGCCCTTAATTCGATGCAACTCAAAATTACAACTGAGCCAGCGCTTGACAAAACCAACAAAATGGCATGTGCGCTCAGCGAGGGCTCAGATCAGTCTGGGCATCCGCCCATTATAATCAGAGTCTTCGCTGTGCACTCAGTGGGTAGCTAAGGACCCAGGATGTCTTCATGCGGACAGCGAAGAGGCTAATCAGATTTGGCGGATGCCCACATTGATCTGAGTCTTCGCTTGGCGCACATGCAATTTTGTTGGTTTTGTCATGAGCTGGCTCAAATATGAATTCGGTCCACGTACGTTCCTAACCATCGTCATTAAAACACGATTAATTACAAACATAATGAAACAAAAGAGCAGACCAACAGCATTCTGAAGCCATAGCAGCAAAAGTAAACCACAAATTGGACCACGATGGATCCAATCACAAACTAGAAGGATACATCACTAGTGTGAGGGGTAGATAGCAAAATACGTTCCGAGGATCATTGTCTGGCATCACGAGGCTTGCCGAATGATGCCAGACTGTGATCGCAAGGCACTGATGTTTTTATCTACCTCTCACTTCCATGATATATTCTTTTTCTTGCACACCTTTCATTTCTGAACGTAGATTTTTTAATAATGAGTCACTTCGATTGCTGACGTCCACCATATTGTGATAACATTACTGTGGCGTTTAATGACGCTGATTGGTGACATATGACTGCTACCAGCTGATTTACACAACAGTAAGTTAAAAGGGTTAAGGCGTCCGGATATTTAGGTTTAGTAAAGGACCAGTTCCAAAATGGAAAGCGAACTGTTACTAAGCGTCCATTATGACACTAATAAATCGTCCGCCAGAAACTTGTTACGTATGAACTCTTTCACTGCCACAGGCGATTACAAAAGGCTTTTGCAAACAGCAGATATCCAGATGAGACGGCTTGTAATGAGCCGTGTCATCTGGATCTACACTGTTTGACATTCAGTTTTTCAACTTTACATATAAATTCTTTCCCAGCGATAGCTTGTCAACAAAAAAAAAAAAAAAAAAAAAAAAAAAAAAAAGACGACAAATAAAACAATGGCAATAGCCCTTGAACCATGTGGAATATTTAAATAATGTTTCACATACTAATTGATACCTACAAGACATAGCCAACGGACTTATCATTTTGTGTTTATTTTATCGACCAGAGGCTGAGCCTAGAGAGAGAGAGAGAGAGAGAGAGAGAGAGATGTAAAATGTTTTCTCTCTCTCTCTCTCTCTCTAAACAGTTTTTCACATCTTCCAAATGTTTAGTGCTGCCGGACAGTTATACATGTAGCATAACAGTGATTTTACACTAAAACAATATGACATATAAAACGGATCATGCACCTCTGCTCGAAGCTGATTTTGAATGGTTATTGTAAATAAGCTTGCATAAGCTTGGCTCGTCTTACATCTTAGTTCTGAAAACGGAACTGTACGGGTTGTTACGATCTAGGTTTACTATATTCCGAAATTATGTCATTCTCTGAACCGTATTGAAGACAGTTTTGTAGACAACTTGATTAATTGCGTTTCTGAATATTTAAATAACATTTGACTTTTTCGAATTAGAAATGCCAAATTGTTACGATTCGATCGTGATTAAAATGACCCTTGAAACAAACAGGAATAAAGAAACTGCAGACACGTAACAAGGAATTGAGCATGCAATAGCCTTTAACCTCAGCCACTCTCTGGGCAAATTCAACAGCCGAAAAAATGATGATATGTTTTTTATTTTTCCCAGGAAATAGGCTTTGACATTTTATGCAAATTGTCTCCTTTGCAGACAATTTGTGTGACATCTCAAATTCTATTTTGTAGGGAAAATAAGACAAATATTTAAAACTGTCGCCTACAGAATTTTACCCAGCATTCTAAGCGTCAAAATATGTTTTATCAGCTATACCGTAATGATGTTTTCTCGTCATTTATCGGCCTGGATACCCATATAACAAGCCATACTGTGCAAGAATATGACCGTTGTTATATCATAAGTTCAAACAGACGTATCTGAGCTAAAAAACATACAGTTGAACTTCAATGGCTCGAGCATTTTTGGGACCATTGAAACTTGTTCTAGACATGGGTAATTCGATCCACTGAGGATTAATCCTAGCGGCAGTTAAGACGCAAATGGGGATAATTGAAGGACATTCTTTTGATTTTCTATACAATAATATGTTGAGTGTACCCGTTAAAATTGGCAAGATGAGGCGATTCTAATGAGTCACACATCATACATTTTTATGATAACATTACAAAAACACGCCTATTCAAATATATAGAAAATTTCACCTCCAGAAACTGAAAATTTTCAGATAAAAATCTCTGATATTTTTCATATTTCTGCTCAAAACATAGATTATGGGTACTCGTTAGAACCGCCTCGGCGAGGCGGTTCTCACGAGTACTCAAATCTATGTTTTTGAGCAGAAATAAGAATAAAATAATGTATATCTCTGTAAACCCCAGCTTTACTATATTAAAGTGAGGTTTAAGATGGTCAACAATAAATAGGCATGTTTTCGTGATGAACTGAAAATTTCGCTAAAATATCGCTAGATATTTGTTTTCTTGACGTATCAGAAGAATTTCTTAGGGTATCAAAAACGAGTTCGAATCAGCCACGGTAAACAAGCCATCGGGTGTTTGAGACATTGAAGTTTTGCTGCAGTCTCAAATCAAATCTTCTAAAAGAGCTGCTTGATCACCGTCTTTAGCCACTCCTTTTTAAGTGCATTTTGATTTTAGGATCAGATGTTGTACCACAAGGAGTTAACTTACCAAATAAAGAGATAAATTCTGGTACCTTATTTGCCCTAGATATTGGGACACCTTTTCTTCATACCGTACTTCTCCTAAAATATGAACAAATTCCTTTTACTGTCTGTCTCTGAAGATAATTGGATGAGTGGGTGTTTAACAGTTAGACCACGATCAGACGCCCTGTTCGTATTTCTTACGGGGAATAAATACACTTTCGTGGGGGGTGGGGTGGGGGGGGGGGGAAGGTAACTCTTACTGCTTTCTGAAAGGAAACAATTGGTTCCCAAGAAAAGGGTCTACTCTGACAGGAAAGAATTGGCTCCCTTTCTGGAGCCAATTCTTTCCTATAACAGTAGACCCCTTTTTAGAAGGGACCTGAAGCGCTAGAAAGAAAAGAAGTCACAAAAGTTGTCTCCCTTGTTAAAATGGCGGAAAGTTTACCAAGTGCACCAAGTTTCCTTGATCTACATACATACAAACATAGCATGTACTGTAAAACCTGTAATTTATGTCCTTGTTATTTCTTCTTTCGTGTTTCGTGTTCGTGTTTTTGTAGTTTAGAACAAACAGTTTAGAAAAAAAAAAAAAAAAATAAATAAATAAAAAAAAATAAAAAAAATAAAAAAATAAAAAAATAAAAAATAAAAAAAACACCGACAGAGGCAGTTGTCTGGCAGTTGTCGCATATAATGAAACAAGGGAAAATATGCCTATACTCTGCTCCGGAGGGCCTTCTAGGATCTCTAGCAGATTTAGTGGTAGCAAGGCTTGCTGGAATCGAAGAACGAAAGCCGAGATCAGCCCGCGGGCTGATCAGAGCTTTCGTACTTCGTATATATGGTACGGCATTTTTTATGCGCCCAGTAAAACAAAAGCACTTTTACCCATAATTTACTTTAGACGAACTAATGGTTGATTCTCAACGTGACAAGAGGACTGTATGCCATAAACGAGCAACGAAGGCCCAGATAAGTATGCGTATTTCCATAGTCTGATATGGGCTTACGTTTGTTGTTGACAGAATCAATGAATATTGTAGAATAAATCGCCGGACAGAGAATGCACTGATCAGACTGCGCTGATGCTCAGGCTGATATTGATTGCTGTTCGCATATGGCATAATGGTCTTCTTCTCACTTTAAGCACCGTTTAGTGTTCCTGTATCAGTACACTGAAGTTAAGTACATCATCAATTTATTGAAAGCAAAATAAATTAAACTCAACTTTAACCCTAATTGGACGTTCGAGCTTTATTGTGTATTTTGGCGACATAAAATTCCTCTATATCCGAAACATGTTATTACAATGTCGGCGAAGACATAAATTATTCCATGAATGATAATTTTTGTCGGTTCGGTAGAGGAATTATGTCGAATAAAACTCGAGTGCCTCAAAAGAATGTTTTGACCTTATCCAGCTAACAGCCCCTTTAATTGCGATTGTGTTTTAAAAATCAAATATAACTACAGGAATGTGATTTCGAGAAACAATGCAGATACGTAGTGAAAAATCAGATCAACCTGCGCATCGTGCTGTCTGATTAGGGTCTTTCCTATCCGCTTACAGGATCGTTGGACACACACACACACACACACACACACACACACACACACACACACACACACATATATATATATATATATATATATATATATATATATATATATATATATATATATATAATTTAAGATTTAAACAAACTTCAACAAATATATATATATAGATAGATAGATAGATAGATATTATCAGATTATCAAATTGTGTGGTTTGCAGGCTGATCTAGACACTGCTGTTCTCATGTGCCCTAAAGACACCATTTGTCATGTAGAGTCTCAAATAAGTATCAAATTCCTGGATTTACACTTTTATAAGTATTATTGCACTTGCCCAGACCTGACTACATATATATACAAATCTAAATGGTTATCAAGGAAATGCCACAGTCATGAAACACAGCCTTCCCAAGGCACTGAAAGAATGGAAGATAAGAAGTAAACATTGACACGACACAACGGCACATAGAAATAATCGACATGCGAACAAAGAGGAACGTCAACAGAAGAACCACTTTGAACAGTCAGCGGGGCTTAAACCAGTTTTACGTGATCGCAACCTCGCCCTTACTTCGATGCAACTCAAAATTACAACTGAGCCAACGCTTGACATAACAAACAAAATGGCATGTGCGCCCAGTGAGGGCTTAGATCAGTCTGGGCATCCACCCATTATAATCAGAGTCTTTGCTGTGCACTCAGTGGGTAGCTAAGGGCCCAGGATGTCTTCATGCGGACAGCGAAGACTCTAATCAGATTGGGCGGATGTCCACATTGATCTGAGTCTTCGCTTGGCGCACATACCATTTTGTTGGTTTTGTCATGAGCTGGCTCAAATATGAATTCGGTCCACGTACGTTCCTAACCATCGTCATTAAAACACGATTACAAACATATAATGAAACAAAGGAGCAGACCAACAGCATTCTGAAGCCATAGCAGCAAAAGTAAACCACAAATTGGACCACGATGGATCCAATCACAGACAATTAGGATCCTTCACTAGTGTGAGGGGTAAATAGCAAAATACGTTCCGAGGATCATTGTCTGGAATCACGAGGCTTGCCGAATGATGCCAGACTGTGATCGCGAGGGACGGATGTTTTTATCTACCTCTCACTTCCATGATATATTCTTTTTCTTGCACACCTTTCATTTCTGAACGTAGATTTTTTAATAATGCAGTCACTTCGATTGCTGAGTCCGCCATATTGTGATAACATTACTGTGGCGTTTAATGACGTCATTACGTTCAGTGACGTCACCCTTAACGATGGCGTACGTGATATACATTACAACCAGTGCATATCAAATACGTGAGAGTTAGAGTTCTCGATTTTTATCTTACCCTGGGTAGACTAACCTGGGTAGGATAATAATTTCTATCCTGAGTCAATTCCAGGATTTCCTTATCTGGTGCGCAAGAAACCGCGAGTTGGACCACCATCACAGACACCAATATTCATGCGATAAACATCTGAAACCATTGCCGTAGGAGCAATATTACATTCTCCCCGTAAGAGGGGAGCAAAATTATCAATAATAACTGGATAACTGGATTAAGTACCATACATGCAGTTTGCAGTGTAGCATTCATTTGGAAACCCATGTTTACACCCCTGCATTTAATTTGTGTCGTTTATCTCTTTAAAGATATGTCTTGTTTATATTTCAAAACAGACTGTTTTAATCTGAAATCTAAAGACTTTAACTCCCGGCGTTTGAATTGCTTCATGCAATTAAATTAATTCTTCAACAACAAACAATATATTTCAATCTTGAGTCTAGAAATTGTAACTGCCGGCAATTTAGTTCATGCAACAGAATTAAGTCTTGAAAAACCTATTTTGGCAGCTTCATTCTTGAAAGTTAGTAATTTGCTGACGATCATGTGTCATGCGATAATGATTTCCATTACGAAATTCATTGACAAAAAATGCCCCTTCCGCCACCAAATATTTATACATGTAGCTCACTGCATCAAAGACGAATTGGGTGTCAGACAAATACCATATAGACCCTAAGTACTCCAACAGACAGGCCTAGGCAACCAGTGAGCCACAGAATGCCTTGTCTGATCAGGATCTGCTCTTTTTGCCACTTAGTCAGCAGACTTTAGACATCACCAGGTAGTCAAATGCAATCAAGAGACATTCTCTTTAGATTTTTTTTCTTCAAAATTTAAAGACACAAAATAAGATATGTCTTAGTCGTTAGCCTTATCACTGATAAGAGACCGGACACAACAAACCTGGTGTACTAGCAATAAACGACAGACAGGTAGCGACCCAATAGGGAAATTTATTACTGACTTATTTATCGGATCCATAGGTACTCTCTACCCCTAAGAAAGCCTCTATACCAACCCCTGCTGGGATCTCATAATCACCTCTTTATGATGCGCCTTCAAACTGTTTATTACCCCTCAGAAAGCCTCTTTACCAACCCATGCTGGTATCTCATAATCACCTCTTTATGATGCGCCTTCAAACTGTTTTTTAACCCTTAGAAAGCCTGTTTACCAACCCCTGCTTGGCTCTCATAATCACCTCTTTATGATGCGCCTTCAAACTGTTTATCACCCCGCAGAAAGCCTCTTTACCAACCCCGGCTTGGATCTCATTATCACCTCTTTATAATACGCCATTGATGTCTCTTGCATAGCGCTAGGTAGGGGCAATAAAATCATTAGGCTACACTGTCTCATTTTAGCTTGGTCTTTAAGAATAGTATGATTTGGTCTTTTGGTGTCCGAACTTTTAAGGCGAATGCAGTGCCGTACATTTGATGGCTTCGACGTTCTGCAGAAGGTATCACAAAGATAAAAATGATAAAAAAAAAAAAAAAAAAAAAAAAAAAAAGATAAAAATGAGCCGGGGCAGAGCCTTTCTTACAAGATAGTATCTGGTCTCAGCAAAAACTCAGATCAACCTGCGCATCCGCTGATTGAGATCAAAGTCTTCAGAGTCTTCGCAGTGCACTATGTGGGTAACCAATGATACAAAGCGTCCTCCTGCGTTCAGCGAAAACTCTGATCAAACTGCGAGGACGCAAAGACTGATCTGAGTCATTGCTGGGCGTACACGTAATTTTGTAGGAAATGCTGAGCCCTTGCTCACATGTAGACAATAGACTAGGCAACTAGGCAAATATGTATACAACTACAGTAGCATTGGAACGATAAGTAGCAGGACTACATACTACTTGAGGCTTAAAGGGAAACACAAGTTTGTGCAGAATTCATCTGATAAAAAAGAGCTTGCCAAATCGCGCATTGTGATGCAAATTTCATCAAATTCGAACAAAAAAAAAAAAAAAAAAAAAAAAAAAAAAAAAAAAAAGAAACTTAGAATGTTTAAAAATTTCAAAATCATTATCAAGTGCACCACAATTTTTAATACTTATTTAAGTTCTGAACATTTCAAAATATTAAATAAGATCTTCTTTCTGATAGGAAACAATGCGGCTTTCAAGCAAAATCAACAAATGTCTTGCGGAGAAGTTATGTACATGTACACAAATATAGAGGTTGACTTTTGTTGCAAATACTATTTATTTAGGTTCTATAATATTATATTTAATTAACGCTTCATGATGCTATAACTTCTCATTAAATATTCACAATGGCGGCACTAATAGCAGTTTTGATTATTTTTAAACTCTACATTCGTCACCAACAATGCGTTTCCTTTTAAATTCTGGAAGTTTAGGAGCGTCCAACTTCGCCCGATATAAACATACTGTATTCGATGTAATAAACCTCCCTCTCATGTCTCCATAAACGCAAGCAAGAGCAATTCTCATGAGTACCAACAACACATGCTTTTATAAAAAAAAGTCGGAAAAAAGAGAAAAAGTGACATTAAATATTCTTCTCATGAAGTCCTCCCTGATCTGTCTATTAACTAAAGTTTTACAGTAATTTAGAGAAGAAACACATCTACACTTACTGTGCTTTCGACATCTTTCAGAAAGTCGTTTTTTGCTTGACGCTTTACACTGAAGAAGTAGATTTGCAAATTTTTGTCATGATTTAATGCAAAAGCATTTGTCGTAACTACCTATGTATAAAAAATTATTCTAGTCATTGGTTTTTAAAAAATCAAATATTTTCACTCTTTCCCATAATAAACATGAAGCCAAATCATGCAGAAATCTATAGGGTAGGTAACTTGTAGCCAAATTTTCAACAAGTTCCACTTGTTCAATGTTTCTGAAATTTTCACAATATTGTTGTAAAACATCAGTAATTTAAATTCAGCAAAGAAAAGTAAAAAATATTTTCTTAGACAAAAATTAAAAAAAATCACTTTACTATAGAAATTGCATAGGTCAGACCAACTTTTGGCCGTAACTTTAATTTTTGTGTAAATATTTGAGAATAAAACACAGAAACATAAAGGACAAATGATTTCTGATAAGATATGGTCAACCAGAACAAAATATTTACAAACGCCCAAGCAAAAAACGTCTTTCCAAGAGATGTTGAAAGGACAATAGTATGGTAATTAGTTCTAGTACAGATCTGATAACTCTTCGGTTTCCATTTCTAAATAACACCCTGTCCACTTTATACTCAATCCAGGGCACATCGATTATGGTATTGTACTTATGAATTGCAACTTGTCTGGCTGGAGCTCATAAGTTAGTTAAACTGATTGCTTTCTCTGACGTTCATTTGGATTTCTTTCAAATACTATTTTATTTGCATTATCCGATAAATATGTATCACCAAAAAGCAGGCAAAGAAGAGTTCTGTCTTTGTAATGTTACATATAATTAAAGAGTTTAGTTCGTTGATATCGATAATAACTACAGTGAAGTAAGAAATTCTGATGAGATGTGTGTGTCTATTTGGGTTTGCAGGACATCATTACTTATTTATCTCATTTACATATTGTTTGTTTGTGTTGAGGTTTTACGGCCCGGTCAACCCAATAGGGTCATATCGAGCGCGGTCAGTTTACCTAACCACATTTTTACTGGGCAGGCTTAGTCCTTTAAGGGGTTAACCAGTATTGTGCTCATTCTTTCGCCAGAAAGCATTTACATATTGCTGCAACAGTCATACTATGGTGAATTATAGTTTATACAAGGCTCGAAATATACATATAAGAAGTGTACGGAAGGCATTTCTATACAGTCGAACTTCAATGTCTCGAACATCTTTAGAACCATGGATATTTGTTCTAGACATGGGTAGTTCGAGCCACTAAAGGCTAATCATATCGCCAGGCCAGAAGACAAATGTGAATAGTTTAGAGATGTTTCTTCGATCTTCTATAAAATAATGATATGTTGAGTGTAGTCATTACACAACGGAACACATTTTTTTGACCACCTCTCATAGGCTTATGCGGCAGTGAAATGAAATCAGATTACCACTGCAGTCTTCAAATATTAACTAATATCCCATAATGAATAAAAGTCAGATGCTTTCTTTCTGGATTTTTTACCGGCCCAATTGCTTCGCGTACCTTTCTGTTGTCAACAACGTTTACATCTGTCGTCTCATTAGTTATCTATTGTCAAAAGCGGTTGTACGGCGTGAACACATCCATTTTACTACATGATACAAATGCTGGATGAGTGGCAAACAGTGTAGACCAAGATCAAACGCCGCGTTCGCGGCGTTTGATCTTGGTCTACGCTGTTTGCTCAGGCCCCTTTGTCCAAAAATGTAGGAAAAATACGTTATATGCTATTGCTTTGACGTAGTTGTTGTTCTGACTTCTGTTTACCTCCTTATTACCGTATTTTATCATTCTGGACCAGCATTCCTGTTCATATAGATAACTCACATGTCTGTGATTATTACTCTAATACACAAAATCTCCATTACTTAATGGAAATAAACTATGCCCCTATCCATGAGACGCCAGAATCCCCTCATCGTTATTCAAGGCGTAACATTGTTAATTGTAAATGATGATACTCGGCCGTGCCACTTGGAGCTAGGAGTTCTGAAATGGACGCTCATCCACGCAAATCTATTGTTTGTTATGTCGCCTCCGTGTCAGATCAGATATTGGTTTTAGATTAAGCAGTAAAGTGGACATTAATACCGTCAAACGAGCCGGAACGAAAGAAAGAGCACCTTCTGATATGTGCGCCCAACGAAGACTCAAATCAGCCTACGCATCTGTGCAGTCTGATCAGAGTCTTCTTTGTCAACACGAAGAAACTTTGCACCTTTCTTAATACAAAATGAGCCCAGTGAAGATTCTGATCAGACTGCGTGAATGCGCAGGCTGTTCAGAATCTTCGCTGGGCGCCCATGTCCGAAAATATATTTTCTGACGTAGAGGCTCAAATGATGCATGATATACACTTGGTAATTAGTTTTAACGTTGTGTTGTCAAGATAAACATATTGGTATGCTACCGTGTTTTACCAGAAAGATTCGGTGAGCTTAACTCCCTGCCATACGTATCCTAAATTTTTAACAAATCCGTTTTATTACTTTTTGATGTGTCCAGAAACTGTGCATGAGAGACAAATAGTGTAAACAGGGTAAGAGAAAAATCCCAGGGAGTATCACAATCACAAGCCGCAGCCCTTCCCAGACATCAAGAGGAAGAGGAAACAGACAAAACCAAACAAGTGCAAATCGAACAAACGTACGAAAAGCACTAAGATTAGCTCTCTCTTCCTTATTCGACGCTGATTCAGTGGGACTGATGCATGTTTGCACGTTTTTTTCGGATCTGTCTGGCCGAAGTTAGGGCAGATACGGTGCCGATTCCAGGATTGGTTTATTAAGTAATATCAGAGAACTTGAGATAAACAAATGGCAATGGATTGTCGCTGTGAAATTTCGAATGCAATACAGAATATCACTGATAATATAAATATAAACAGATTAAACTGAAACTGTAACATACATGTAACGCCATACAAAAATATATGAATCGCATATAAGAAAAAGTACCAATATGAGAAAAAGTACATGTGCGCCCAACGAAGACTCAGATCAGCCTGCGCATCTGCGCAGTCTGATCAGAGTCTTCGTTGTCCGCATGAAGAACCTTTGCACTCTTGGCTGTCCAAATTGCGACCAGTGAAGATACTGAGCTGACTGTGCGAATACGCAGGCTGCTCTGAATCTTCGCTGGGCACACATGTCCGTTTTCTTACGTCACGACTCAGTAGTTTAAACATTGTTTTTTTATTCAGTCGTTCAAACACTTGTAATATCAACGCATTATACCGAGTTAATACCTACCCTTAAAAGAACTATACAACAATGATAAACAAGTGATAACAATGTATGTTGTAGCGGATTTCAGAGGTCTGTCCTTGTCAGTCACTACCGAGGTAGTATATATGTATTTGACAAATGTGTTCCTTATTCGGCAGTTAAGTTTCAGTGACACAGAGCGCTAAGAAAAATCATATTGGCAAACTACCAGTCTTAGAAGCTCAGTTCTCTATGCGATGACAGAAAATACGAGTATGAAGGTCTTTCTGATAAAATCTAAACCTGAACATTTCGTCTGAATGAGAAGAGAGACCGCTTTTACCAATAAAGCACTTATAAGTATCCAATGCATCGTTACAACGCAAAATGTAGAAAGGTAAGTCTCAACTAAAATGTCAATTTGTTTTCTACATTTTGCGACGTAAAATGGAGACATTTTGAGAACAAAAATCATTTCCATTAGTTTTTTGGTTGTATTATGTATTTTGGTCTGTTAGATTTCTTGTTTTAGTCACGGTCGTCTGTATATCGGTCAGTATAAGGCAAATCGCTTTAGCGTGAATAACGATATAACTCTTGAAGTGTAGTTATCCTCTCAGTCCGACATTCTACCTCTTGGCATTCATGAAGCAATATTACAAACACATCAAGCGGTAGTTGAATGAACTATTTCAATTTTAGGACAAGTATGGTAAGTAGATAAGGCATCCCAAAAATTAGGGTAAATACGTATAACTAAAATACCGATTTAAAAAATGAATGCATCCGAGGGAGAGGCATAGGTAAAACCCTCCCGGTCTCGACGAGAAAACTTTACTATAATGAAAAAGAAAATACAGTGAACCCTCATTACAACGACAGCATTTGTTCCCAAAGACGTTGCCATTAAAATGAATTTGCTGTTGTACAGAATACTTAATGAGCAGATTGATATGTAAGAAAGGTCTTGTTTTGGTCCCGTATTTCCTCACAGAACATATATTTTGGATATTCTAACAAATATCCAAGACATGTATTTCTTAAAAGCATTAAATACAATATTATTGCATAATTTGTGACTAACTGTTACCTCTTATGCGAAGGTTTCGTAACTGTCAAATTATCATTATAACGAATTTTGTCGTATCGAGTGTCGGTATAAAGAGGGATTGTCTATATCTCGCACATCCATAGCAACGCTATGCGGACTGTTTACCGATTTAACCCTTACGGCCCTACAGACCAAACAAGGTACCTGTGCAAACCGTGTAGACCCTGCTGAGACGGCCCATTATCGTAGTCTCAACAGGATCTACGTTGTTTGCCATTCTGTTTTGATTTTTGACTGACATCCCTATTTGCAACATTGGACATGTCCAAAGTAAGTGATGGAAACGTCCATTTTATAAACTCAGGGTGGAAATGGTTAATGTATCAGCACAATTTCGTAATATCAGCATTATATTCCGGTAAGCCCAAATGTATCGCTAAGTTTACTAAAGTAAATTGTAAACATGATTTAAACTGAGTTTCTGAGTCAGTTTACTTCAAGAATTCTTTTCCCGCGCACTTGGACGTTTCTTTCGTAGTAAGAAATAATGGAACCAATGAGACATTTGCTTGCAGCGTCAGCATCTAATTTAAAATATTGTATCAAAATTATATTATAAAATTCATAACTGAATGTTTTAAAGAGTATGATTTTCTCGAATAACCTCAGCTTGTACATCAGGCGAATGACTTTAGACAAACGTTATAAAAGAATGTCCTTAATGGCTTAACTGTAGAACATATCGATAACCAGAGAAGCACTGATCAGACTGAGCGGGTTCAGGGACTGATATGGGCCTTCGCTATTGACCTATGACATACGGATCTTATTCTCGCATTGCCCATCATATGTACCAGACAAACCTCTTTACACCGACACTCGATACAGCGACAAAATTCGTTATAATGGCAATTTGACTGTCAAGAAACCTTCGCTTAAGAGGTAATAATTAGTCGCAAATTATGCAAGAATATTGTATTTAATACTTTAAAGAAATATATGTTTTGCGAGGAAATAATAACAAAACAATACCTTTCTTACATATCATTCTGTCCATTAAGGGTTCTTTACAACAGCAAATTCATTATAATGGCAATATCTTTGGGAACAAATTCTGTCTTGTAACGAGGGTTCACTGTATTGTTTTTCTATTTTTACATCTTTATCAGGATCAATGCAGGTTCTTAAGGGAATTGGTAAACTTTCAGGGGATTTAACATCCCGTAAGAAAAAGCGTCTACTCTAAAAAGAAAGAATTTTCTCCCACGGGCAGCCATTTCTTTTCCTTTTAGGGTAGATCTCTTTTCTGAAGGGATTTAGTCTACGCGAAAAGCAAACAGGAAACCATAAAAGTCGTTCCTTCCTGTACAAAACGATAGAAAATCTACCGTGTGTATACAGTTTCTCAAAATATATTGAGTGACATTTACGTCCATTTTAAGTGTTCTTATGTCTAGCAATTTGTTCTTAACGAAATTGATTGCAGAGACTGTTGGTAAAGTTTACCACGAATTTGCGTTGTTTACTTCTCCGAATATCTACATTTCAAATGTCACAGCTTTATATAAATTATTTTGATTGCAAAACATAAAACACTTCAAGTTTCTGCTGTTCAGAATTCGCCTGTATTACAAGTTTTCCAGATATAAGAATGAAAATACAATTTAAACTAAACGCATTTTGTATCTATACATACAAAGTACATGTTTATAGCCAAAATGTTCCATTGCATTGCGTAGGAATTGTTTTTAACATTTAAGGGCAGTACCAGTCACGCATTCTTATACTACTGTTTTCGTCTATATGCAAATGTCCGCGTGCGCAGAGGTGATCAAGCTCCAAACAGAAATTAAGGAAAATAATTGAGCCAGCACAGGACAAAACCTACAGTGAGACCTTTGTGACCAGTAAAAACTCAGATCAGACTGTACACCCACCCAGTATACCAAGGATTCTCAGTTATCCCTCTTTGTATAGCCGAAGGCTGTAGATGGCACATGCGATCAGTGAAGACTCTGATCAGACTGCGCGGATGCACAGGCTGATCTGAGTCTTCTCTGGCGCATAAGTCTTCTTGTAGGTTTTGTCATGCACTGGCTCAATTAATACATTTCAGGGGAAGCTATGTTAAAATTCTTTTCCTCCCTTCTGAATAGGGTCTATCTAGACAGACAGAATTGGCTTTCATTGGAAGCACATTCGTTTTCCTTTAGAATATACTCATCTACAGAATAGGATTGGTTGAAGAACTGCCACCAAAATGTCACACTTGTTGTCTCCTTTGTAAAAGTCGGCGAAAGTGTTTTGAGTCCTCTATAAAGTGTTTTGAGTCCTCTACAAAGTGTTTTGAGTCCTCTTAAACGTGCGTCACAAGGAGTGTAGTCGAAGAATGTCAAGGATACTCACGCTCCTGTTTTCTCCGCAAACACAACAATAAGAATATGTTTGGAAATTTCATTTCACCTATCTGTTACAACAACGAACAACAAGAGCTGTCATTAGACAGCAGAACTAGCCTAAATAAGTGCATTTCCTTCATCATGACAGATTTTGTAACGAAATGATCAAGCATCATATCTGACCCGTAAACGAGGTGACATTAAGACCTATAGCTATCAGCATACCAAATATAAATCACATCTATTGTATGATCTGGAAAATATGAGCTGTTCAAAACTTTATCATAAAAGTTCCTTTTCTATGAACTTAATGTCGTTGGAAAAGGCGGTGTTACTGCTGAATATAACCTTGTACCTATATCTGTCATGATACCAAATATAATCTAAATGCATCGCATGGTCTAGAAAATATGCACTTTTAAAATGTTTATCGCAAAATTTTGACATGAAATGTTTAAGTCTGTGACCTCGACCGTAAGGTCATAGGTGTGGGTGAGGGTATTGCTGAACAGAACTTAAGACTGATATCTAGCATCGTACCAGTTATAACCCAAATCATCAAATAGTCTGGAATATATGTTCTGTTGGAAACTTTAGTGTAAAACTTTAACATTTAAGTTCTACGTCCAAGACCTTGACCTGAAGGTCATGGGCATAAATAGGGTATTGCTGAATATGCTGTGTACCTATATCTATCATCATGCAAAATGTAAAACAAACCTATCTGTCTAGATAATATAATATGTTAAAAACTTTGACGCAAAACTTTAACATAAAAGCCATGACCATGATCTTATGTCATAGACCTCCCAGTGTGGTATTGCTGAATAAAACCTTGGACCTGTATCTATCATCATACCAAATATAATCCAAATTCATCGTATGGTCTGGAAAAATGCACCTTTAAAACTTAAACGCAAAACTGACATAAAAAGTATAAAAAAAAAGGTAAGAGAAAAATCCAGGGAGTGCCACAATCACAAACCGCAGCCCCTCCAGACACCAAGAGGAAGAGGAAACTGACAAATCCAAACAAGCACAAATCGATCAAACATACGAAAAGCATTAAGATTAGCTCTCTCTTCCCCAAGCGAAGTAATCGGAATGCTAAAAGGACTGAAAAACACAAGACCAAAATAGCACAAGGTAAGACATACAACAAATCGCCTCGCAGAATAAACCACAAAGCACCAAAGAGTAAGACTAACACCGGGACCACCGCCTTAGAACGGTCAGTAAAGTAAACCACCGTGGGGTTTAAAGCACTTTTACAGCTAGCCAACTTCACCCTGGGTCCCGATGCTACTCTTAATACAGAAATACATAAAAATTCGGTTCGCATAAAGGCTCCCAACTCAGTCCATGCATCAAAGCGAAAACATAAAAATCAAATTAATCACTATAATAAACAAAGACGAGTACTCATGGCTAATTCTACTGTATGCCAGAGTAAATGAAAACCAATAGTTGAACCACGGCGGGTCAAGCCAAAGACATATCGTCAAGCCCCAACCCACTGGTTAAAGTTTTACGAAGAGGCCGTCATTGAGTCTGAGGCCCGAACCGCCGTCATGCAATTAAAGAGTGAAGCATAGCCATCAACAATGACTGGGTTGACAACTAGGCATGCAGTCTGCAGCATAATATCCAGGCTATAGCCAATTCTTTTATAACGGTTAATAAGTTCTCTGAATTGCTCCGAAAAGTTAGATTTACTTTTTTTTTAATCTGTACACTAGGTCACCGTAAAATTCTGGTTCCGATATACCTTGTTGCAGTTTTATGTCCGTGACATTGATCTTAAACCATAGGCGTTGGTTGGGGGATATTGCTAAATAAAACCTTGGACGTGACCTATATCTATCATCATACCAAATATGAACCAAATCAATTGCGTGATTTGGAAAATATGACGTCCTAAAACTTCAACATAAAACCTTAATATTTGTGTAGACGCTGACCCCAATGCTGAGCTGACGCCGACATCGTGCGTAGTGCAAAAGCTCTTCCGGGACGTCAACCAGGAGAGCTAAAAACTGCAAACAAAAATACACCCAAAACAAAATATAAGTACTTTCAGCTGGATGAAACGATTCCAGGGTAATGCATCTCCTTATACCTCAATTCTGGTTCGAGACTATTGTATGTACTCTACAATGGACTTCCACCTCCACCAACCACCACCACCACCACCACCACCATCAGTTATTTGAGATTCACCAGCATTCTGCGACGACATGGACTTCATAGGTCTAACCCCACATTGCGTCTCCTGCAAGAATTCTCGTCTATACCTCTTTGGATAACCTGGAGGCTGTAGAGGACACATGCGATCAGCGAAGACTCTGATGCACAGTCTGATCTCAGTCTTCGCTGATCACACAATTTTTATTGTGGGTTTTGTTGTGCGCTTGCTGATATATTGTACTCAGCCTAAAGCAAGCACTGGTTTCTTGGTCGCCCATTGTAATGTTCCTGTCCAATGAGTGCGTGTTACTTACTATAATGCAATGTGCCGCAACTAGAATATTATATAAATTATCATAGTTGCCCTTAAAATTAGGACACGTTAACTGTCAACATACTTATCCTAAAATTTGAAAGAAATGTGTCAATTTTAATACCTGCTGATAGACATCACGAAAACATATCTATATAATTTTGACCCCATAAAATCCCACTTTTATATAGTAAAACTGGAGTTTACAGGGGTATACATTATTTTTCTTATTTCTGCTCAAACACATAGATTGTGGGTACTCGTTAGAACCGCCTCGGTGAGGCGGTTCTAAGAAATACCCATAATTTATGTTTTGAACAGAAATTGGAAAAATATCACCCTTTTTATCTGAAAACTGTCAGTTTTTGGTGGTGAAATTTTCAATATTTTGTATAGGCGTGTTTTCGTAATGTATAAAAGTATAAATGAAGATGCCCAGGAAAAGCAACAATCTCGCGGCACCAAAAGAAGGGAGTATGAGGAACAAATAATCACAAACCAACAAACGCCACATATGAAACCACAGGCGCACAAACAATGAAGGACAGCAACAGCGGAACCGTCTTGGAACAGTCAGTAGAAAAACTTCTGGGAGGCTTTAACCATTTTTCTCGTCCAACATCACATTTTATTCTGACGAACTACAAATAGTAAATACAGATGACTACCGCTATCTCGAAGTCCAAGGGACTCTCTGGAATACTTCGAGATATCCGTACCTCGACATATCTGATTTGCGGAATTGAGGAAAACAATAAATCGAACAACCAAATAAATGAATATGTAATTTGACTCCTGAAGTTAAGAGATCTGTTGAAAATATTGTGGAAAAGAGGAGAAATAGGAGCAATTTCTCCTCTTTTCCACAAAAGTTTGATATCTGTTGTTAGATTTCCATGTTAGAACAGGGACCAGATTTTCGCTTCGAGATAAGCGGTTATTCGAGATAAGCGAGGTCGAGATAACGAGAGTCGACTGTATATGTTCGGTCCGCATAGTGGTACTCTACTCCATCTGTGAAGCATCACTGTGAACACATATAATAATAATAATAATAATAATGATAATAATAATAATAACAAAACAAACACTATGAACAACCGGCTGAGGGACAAATAAATTTGATCCTCATCAGAAACCGCGTTCTGCGGCGTCTGATGTGTGCCTACAGTGTTTGCGCTGTCCTAGTACGAGTACTATAGATAAAAAGGTACACAGGTTTCCCTTCTGTAAACATGCAAACGCATGCCTATTGTCATGATATTACAATATCTTGCAACGCATTTTGCGATTAAGTGGAATTATGTATTGAAATTCGAGTTGGGCTTTTTTCGACGTAGTCTTATAAGAGCATCGTTCTGAGCTAGTCAGCAGCTGTGTGAAATCCTTAATATACCATATAAACAAAAGAAACCTGCAAAACGACCTTTTCTGCTATTACCGTAAAAGGATAGGCCATCTTATTTATTGTAAATTATGCTTTGAAATATGTGTTCAAGATGACGGTAAAACTGCGAGGTTAGAACAAACATACATGTATACAGGAAAATAAAAAAATGAAAAACATGATACTTACGAGTATATTTCTTTTCAAACGTTAAAGACTCTTTTTAACTTCCATACGCACATTATTGATTTTTGTTTATTTTTTGCGTTAGGAAATTGTAGTTGCTTAGAAATATATGATTATATTTCGGGAACCGCCGAAACGGCCCCTTTAGCTATGTCGGGAGAGCGTTCGCCTCCCACACGGAAGGTTGTGGGTTCGCAACCGAGGATTTTATTTCATAAATCTGTCCCGTTCTTTTTTTCCATTGTTATAAGTATGTAAATATACTTTCGTTCCTACGTCGTGTAACTTTTTTTACAGATACTACTTCGTTTTTAATGAATTCGATGTCAGGAAAAAATATTATTACATTATTGTGTTTACTTTGTCAACAAAATAATACAAACTTGTATGTGCGAGCCCGGTTTATTTACATAAAGTAAATTCAAGCAAAATTAAAGTATATCGCCTTACAACAACCTGCAAAATTGGATATTTTGTTCCATATTCGATCGAGCACAAATGGGCCTCGCCATGCGAAAACGTGTCTTCAAGCATATGCGGACAGCGAAAACCCTGATCAGCCTGTGCATCCGGGCAGTCTGATCCGGGAATCAGTCTGCTCATCTGCGCAGTCTGATCTGAGTCTTAGCTATCCGCTAACAGAATCATTGGATACTACAGAATGTATGAATGGAGATCAAAGGCCCGGATGATACTTTGCGCATGCGCAGGATGATCTGAATTAGCGCATGTTGCGCGTGTTTGAAGACACATCTTCGCTTGACGCGGCTCAAATAGTAATGAATATATCGGTATTTCTCTACAGATTCTTCAGTGCTGAATAATTGACGGAATACTTGTTAACACTTGTCCTGCTAAATAAATTAAGGTGCCACACCCACTTCTAAATTTCAGCCAATCAAATTGCTTGGTCAGGATTGTTGCTATTAATTCACAAACAATGGCAAACAGTGCAGATCCAGATCAGTTGGCTTCTAAAGAATCTACACTGTTTGCTAAGGCAGGGTACATCCGGGTTCAGCAGGACAAGGGTTAAAGTTTTCACTGACTCGCACGGAAAGGAAAGATACTCTCACATTCCAGACCCTCGGAAAGGACAAAGTATCTATACATTTATAAAGGGGAACAGATAGGACTATCTGTCATTTTTTTGTATTATTTCTGAAAAGGGATCTAATCTAAAAGGAAATAATTTGTAACTTCGGTTGGCTTTCAAAATAAAGCATTTTCACATGTATATCGTCAACGCTTTGTGTACACATGTGTTTATAAACACAAATCATTTTGAAAACACTTCATCAAACAAGCCACTTAGGAACCTGAATATTATGGTGATCTAGTTCATAAATCTTAAAAACCTCCAACTACAGTCGAACCCCAATACATGTAGCTCGAACACTGATGGCTCGTTTACCGTGGCTAATTCGAACTCGTTTGAGAGTCCCTACGAAATTCATCCGATAGCTCAAGAAAACAATTATTTAGTGAAATTGTATTTTTTATGAAATTGTATGTTGTGTGTACTCATTAGAATCGCCTCATTGAGGCAATTCTAATGAGTACACTCAACATACAATTATTGTGTAGAAAATGGAACAAAAATTCCTAAATTATCGCTGTTTTCCTTCCAGACCTTGCACCATGATTACCCATCATTGGCTCGAACTATCTATCTCTCGAACAATTTTTCTGTGGTCCCAAAGATGTTCGAGCCATTGAAGTTCGACTGTAGGTAGGTTTTACTACTGGTCGTTTTAAGGCGGTGGTCCTTGTGCTGGCCATTCTTTTTGGGGTTCACCATGGCGTCTTTGGTAGGCTATGTTCTATCGTCTTTACTATTTTGGTTGTTTTTAAGTGTCGGTTTAGTGTAATATTCACAGATGTTTTCATTTTTTATGACCATAACCGCACATTCCTGATTTGTTTTCCTTTTTCTTGAACGGAAATGTCAATGATTAGAAGAGCATATTTCGCAAAGGCGAGTTAATGTAATGGTGTTATGCATCGGTTTTAAATATTCATACACTTTCATCATCATTTTAACCCCGGATTCATAACGATTTTCGTTTTGTTTATTTGAAGCTCTGTGCTTGGTGTCATATGTGTCCTGGTTTTGCTTTCTCAGCTTTAACAACGTTTTGACGTCACTTGAAAACTTTTGCGTTTGTAATTCAAACTAAAATTCAATTGAGTGAGTGTCAACATTAAAAATGTATATTATGACATTTCCAACAGCGAATATTCAGATGAGTCCGAACATCAGCGCAGTCCAGTTAATGTCTTTACTTGGAAAATCTGTGGACAGCCCACGATACAAGTCTTCTACAGGCGGACACGGAAGTTTCTGACCGGTTTGCGCTTATACGCAGCTGATCAGTTCTTTTCTGGGCACATGCTATGAGGTACATGTTGTCAAGTTTAAGCTTATAGATCTTCCAGTACTGATTTGATATTAAATGCGTCCAACGGGAACTGCGAAGCAGTTCCCCGAACCGTGGAGCGGTTCGGCGTGCAGACGCACTACTATAGACTACCTATGTGACCAGTGATGTGTGTGACCAAAAATGTGATGGTCCAACAAACGCTTGGGTGGTTCGATGCTTACCCTGAAAAACAATAAGCGTTCCGTAATTTGGCAGAGACTACTGACACGGCGTCAACCTACAAAAATTGCAATCGCAGCCAATTTGAATTTTGTCTCCACTTCGAATTTTATTTCTGTCCATTCTCCGTCTGTTTACAAGCTAAGCATGATTCGTTTTGTGCATAAGGTACACTTTGATGTAGATTTTTAGATAACACATAGACTTTACGCTCTTTTCACGTGATAATCTTAAAAAAAACTTCGACACAGCTAAGCGAACGATGGTATATTGTCGTTGTACCTGTCATCGGCATACACTAGTTTTCGGTATTCGATAAACATGGCTCCCGCCTATCGGGGCCAGGGAAATAGATGGGCTGCCTAAAGCCTCCATGGCGGAGCTACTAGTAACTAGGCAGGACCCGAATTCATGTGATCGGGTCGGGTGAAAGTCCTACAGATTTGGAGGCAATGTCTCTGAACTACTGAAATATTGTTGATTTGGACGTTATATTGCAATTCATGCAGTGGATTAGAAGTCAAGCGTGGTCTGAAATCAAATTTAGTTAGATCTGGCAAACCCACCTATGAAGCATTTGATGATAATTTGGACGCACGGATATAGGTAGCACCTATTAAATTCATACTATTAGGTTTTGAGCTTGCTGTGGAAAGTGGGAAAGTGGTGGTGGGACGCATACTGATAGAGAACATTATTCTCCTTTCAGTTTAATTGTCAATTTACTATACCTTATGCCATCAGATTTGTAAATACGTCATAGTTTTGTTCTAACTATCATGTCCTTTACATGAGGCAACAGTCTATGATATTCTTTACATGAGGCAAAATGATATAAAAAGTACACTTTTGTACAACCCGGAGAGACTGGAGACAGAGCATACAAACTTCTATATATTCAGAACACATTATAATTTTGCTTTGTTTTGTTCGAGTTGATTGAAATACTTAATAATGAGACGTATTTACATTCCGTTTAAAGGAAGTTCATATTTCATAAATTTTAATCAAGTCAACTGCCAGTAGAGAGAACTAATTGGTTTATCGTGTTATGGAATTTTGTTTCAGATTCAACAAATTAAGTATCTGTTTACATTTTAGCTAATAATGTCATAGCGTAGTGTAATTAGAACTTCGGTATTAAGGGAACTGGAAACACTTGTAGAATTTCCGTCATTTTGTACAAGGGAGACAACTTTTTGACTTCCGGTTTGTATTTCTATACACTTAACTAAAAGTCAAACAGGATTGCCTTTGGAAACAAACAACACACAAAATCACGAAAATCGGAGACTCGGTTTGATTGTGTAAATAAGTGAACTTAGGAACTGATACAATCAGATCCACATCGCCCGCAACACAAACCTAAAAGACAGGCAAAAACAATTAAGCAGCCACAATATGAACAGATGGCAAGCAGAGTTGGGTAACTCTTTCCCCCAGAAAAAAGGGCACCTAAGGCCATTCTGAAGAGAGATTTTCTCTAAAAGAAAACATCACGAAAACACGCCTATTCAAATATATTGAAAATTTTACCACCAAAAATATGAAAATTTTCAGATAAAAATTCTATTTTTCATATTTCTGCTCAAAACATAGATTGTGGGTACAAGTTAGAACCGCCTCGCCGAGGCGGTTCTAGCGAGTACCCACAATCTATGTTTTTGAGCAGAAATAAGAAAGATAATGTAACCCCTGTAAACCCCAGTTATACTATATAAAAGTGGGGTTTAAGGAGGTCAAAATTATATAGGCGTGTTTTCGTGATGAGAATTTGCTCCCATGAGGGGGGAGCAAATCCTTTACTTTTAGAGCAGATCATTTTTCAGGGGTTAGGCAAATTAATTTTGACATTTATCTCACTTATAAGTGTATCCATCCCCCCTGAAGTCAATAAGAAGCCGAAGTAATGCTTGTTTATGTACAAACGCACTCATCACGAAAACATGCCTATATAATTTTGACCCTCTTAAACCCCACTTTTATATAGTAAAACTGGGGTTTACAGGGGTATTCATAATTTTTTTCTTATTTTTGCTCGAAAACATGGATTGTGGGTACTCGTTAGAACCGCCTCGTCGAGGCGGTTCTAACGAGTGCCTACAATCTATGTTTTGAGCAGAAATATGAAAAATATCAGATTTTTTTATCTGAAAATTTTCATTTTTTGGTGGTAAGATTTTCCGTATATTTGAATAGGCATGTTTTCGTAATGTGCTTATTCGCTGCTCTTTTAGAAAACCCAACAGCCACTGTCCTTTATATATTTATTTACCCTACATGTTAAAGCTTAAAGCTTTTTCAAGCCTTGTCCAACCACTGGAACAATTTACTACCAGCTGATGCTTTTGTGTCCATACTGTTTTCTCAGGCCTGTCCGTCTGTCTGAATACTTAGGGCAAATATGATATATATTCTGTTGAGGGGCTGTGTTTAAGTGGAACCGACGCACTTTTTATGGTGGTATATAGTACAATCGGTTTGCCTACCTTCTGAAACAGGACATATTTAACAAGGAAAGAATCATTCTTTTTTCAAGTAGACCTCTTTTCAGACAGGGCTTTTTGCGCAGTAAAGCAATCAGGAAGTTATAAAAGTTGCCTCCTTTGTAAAAGTGGTGGAGCTTTTACCAAGTGTATCCCGTCTTCTAAAAAGTCCCTAAGAAAGTTACTGATTGCATAATCTCTGTCTGGACTCAACCAGGCAGATTTCAGTGGCTTAGGTAGGTCGGATTCAGTCTTAAAAGAACATCATTAAAAGCTGAAGTGAAAAGTTTTGCACTCTCTTAAGCCTTAAGTTGGTGGCTTGTGGAAGACAGAGCTAATCTTTGTGCTTTTCCTACGTTAGTTCGATTTGCCCTTGTTTGATTTTGTCTGTTTCCTCTTCCTCTTAGTATCTGGGAAGGGCTGCGGTTTGTGATTGTGGCACTCTCTTGACTTTTCTCTTACCTTTTTCTTTGTGACTTTTTAGGAGCGCCTATAACGCAGTAAAATTTATGTTCGACGTATCTAATCATCTGGTAGTTTCTAATTGCTTGGAGCTTAAATGTACCTTATCAATAGGCCAAAATAGCTAAACAATTGTTGCTGAGACGTTAGAGTTCTAACACATGTATATTTAAAGATAAAAAATCTTGGTCTATGCGGACACAGTTTGAGTAACTATGTAGTTTCATAATTTATTAATTGTTTACCGATGATACCACTCTCAAATGGTAGAGTTTCTGGTAGTCTGATCCGAAAAGCCGAGTAACTCGAACTTTTCATATATGCGTACACTCTTCTATGGCACTATAAAGTTGACTCATATTGATAATGCCGCAGGCACGTGTTGTCTGATATGGAATTTTGAAAGCTAATCTTCTAATCAGCAAGAAATTAGACGCAGATTCAGTTATTATGTACTGATTATAACGAATCGACTGAAAGCGCAAGATGTCAAGCTCCAACAAGCTCAACAGAGCAATGTGTACAACTCAGTTTACGAGCTCAGCAGAGCAAAGATCCAGCCAAACAAGCTCAGCAGACCAATGTGTCCACCTGAAATCTGGGTATAGACTTCTGAGAGTTATTGCCAGGTGTAAATTTACAGTAAAGAAGAACTGTAAACAAACTATGATGGCGAGAAGCACGCGTTACAAACCAGCGAAAGACAAAGTGACCGGCTCCCTCTTCTCCAAGAGTTGATCACACTGCCAAACAGGACGCATCAAACACAATAATATAGGGATCAAAAATGGTTTTTCATGTTTTAACATTCGCCAGGTCCCGTGGGAGGTGTTGAAAACCGAAGCCGGAGGCCGTGGTTTTCAACACCTCCTTAGGGACCCGGCGAATGTTAATGCTTTGAAAAACCATGTTCAATCGCTATTATTGCATAAAAACTAAAAACATTTGCTACATTTCGCGTTATTTCTTTCACTATTTTGTTTCGCCTTTTCACCGATGTCTCGCAAATGCAATTTCCACGGACTATGCTCGTTCTAAGGCCGGGCAGTACACATCTCGTAACGGCAGCAAATCTGTGGCCCCGGTACGATCATATTGAAAGTTACGTAGCCGTGCATTAACAGCGCGTGAATTGCCTTGTTAATACACGGCATTTCGCTGGTTAATGCACGGCTGCTAATAACGTTCGACGCAGCTTTTTATGCAATAATAAACATAAAAGAAGATCCCCAACGAGCAACCACAATGTCCCACAAAAAGTAGAAACACTGGTTTAGAACTGCAAGAGTAAAAAATATCTAATTTACTGGGCAAAACATTTACACCACTTAACTACTGACATGTTTCTACTGAGACAAACTTTTTGAAGTTATAAATTGTGTCTTAGCGACGATGTTTATCGCTTGTCATTTTATTTTGATTTTTGTGTTCTGATGGACCATATCATATCAGAAATCATGTCTTTTTGGATCAATTGTTTACAATCGGTCCGTAGTATATATACATCAAAATTTCTTGAAGGTTGTTGTGCACATGTTTATTATTGACCAATGAAAACAAAACGCACGTTAGTCAGACTAACCAATCGTTTATAATATGAAATGCACAACTTATTGTCTTCGAACCGAGCTCCATTCCCATATTGAACGTTTTTGGATCGATTGTATATCAATCGACACAAAGCTGCCAAAGAATCTGAGTTATATTGCTGTTTTCCACGTGCCTATCGCTGACCCATTAAGTTAATCCACGCAAATAGCGTTTGTACGAAATCCAAATGCGGCGTCTGATGAGGGTATGTATTGTTTGCTTAAATTTCACGAACTTCAAGTTAAGAGACCATTTTCCCAGCCTACACACAGAGACAACCGACCCACCAGTACTGTCAGTGCTTTGATTTGTTTCTATATTTTTCTTCTCCAATGTTTTCCTTGAAATTAAGTTTACAACCAGAAGTTGGTACGACCTATGCAATTTCTAAAGTAAACTGAAAACTTTCGATTCTTTAAAACCAATGAATAGAATAAATATTTCTGTGCAGTGGTAGTTACGATAAAAAGTTTATTATTATTTTTTTTTGGTGAAAACATTACAAAAGTTTTCAAATTTGCTTCTTCTGTGTAAAGCGACAAGCAAAAACATCTTGCTGAATGATTTTGAAAGCAGAGAAAATGACAAGCGCTATACATCTTGATCATATTGAATCCAGTTAGTTTCATATTTACCTGTAACTTGGAATACAACAGACTGATTACAGCAGCAAGACGAATCTTGTTTGACAGAGTTTGGAATTCTGACGGTATCAAGAAATCTGGGATGGAAGCCACTTTTCCTATACCCCCTCTGATATGTGCGCCCAGCGAAGACTCAAATCAGCCTGCGCATCCACGCAGTCTGCTCAGAGGCCTCGTTGTCCGCTTGAAGAAACTTTGCATGCTTGGCTATCCTGAATAAAAGTGCATTTTCTGACGTTGCGTATCTAATACCTCACCTATCTTTTGATACAGATCTAAATTACTAGACTGATAAATGTTCTATCCGCGCAGCGGGACCTCTTTGTAATTACTCATCAGCTATTCATAACATTAAGGGAACTAGATAGACTTGGTAGGTTTTCCACCATTTTTTACAAAGAAGACAAATTTAGTTTCTGACTTCTTATTTGCTGTCTTGCACACATAACCCTTCTAAAAACACACATCAACAACAACAACAACAACAACAACAACAACAACAACAAAACAACAACAACAACAACAACAACAACAACAGTAACAAACAACAACTACAACAAACAAACAACACAAAAACAACAAGAACAAAAACAAACAACAACAAAAAACAAAAAACAACAACTTGGTCCGAGTTAGCTCTCCTGAAAGTGTATCTAATCCCCTTAAACTACATAAAAGTTAGGAGCACTATAAAAAGGATTACGAACCAATATCAATCTTAAAACAGAGCACATTCTAACAGGAAACAAGAAGTAAGACATACATAAAAATCTATCAAGTGTTTCCAGTCCTTTAAAGTCTTAGGGAAACTGATACTGTTTAGAAGACAGAAGACAGAAACGCTTTATCTCTGAACAGATTATATTTTTGCATAGTAAAGAAAAGTTTACGCATACAACAGGAAACACTGACTTGATTTAACTGACACTAAACAAGAAGTTGTGGTTAACCTAGTAAATGAACAACACAAGAAAGAATAAATGAACACACTTCTGTCTTTCTGGTTTATACATGTATCAACATCTTTCATTGCAGAGATTTTTATATCAACATCTTTCATTGCACAGATTTACTTACAAAATAGTGCAAGAAATAACGCGAAATGTAGCAAATGTTTTCAGATTTTATGCAATAATATCGATCGAACATGCTTTTTCAATACATTAACATTCGCCAGGTCCCTAGGGAGATGTTGAAAACCGCGGCCTCCGGCCTCGGTTTTCAACACCTCCCTCGGGACCTGGCGAATGTTAATGCATGAAAATCCATGTGTGATCCTCATTATAGCCACCCACCCTTTTCTCGTTTGTTCTGCTATTGACGAATAGATATTGGCCATGAAAAAGGGGTATGTACTTCTGTGGCTTTAACTAATGTCCTTAAGATGGTGAAAGTCCATTCTTGTTTGTTTATTTTGAAGCAAAGAATCCTAAAACATTCGAGTCTGTTTTCTTCTGTATTCAAATTCCTCAAATTCAATCTTCCATATGGAAATGTAATGAAATCAGCACTAGCCTTACGATAAGAATTGCAATGTCAGGAAACGTACGTTGGGGTATGAGCGAACAGCTACCATTCAGATCAGCGAACGCATTGACGCAATCTGATCAGAATTTTCACTGGGCGCTTTTTAGATAGCCAAGGATACAAAGTTTCTTCATGCGGACAACGAAGAGTTTTATCAGAATGCGCGGATGAGCAGGCTGATTTGAGTCTTCGTTGGGCGCCCATGTCTGAAGGACGTTTTCCCATGGTGGTACTCATGTCGACTAATGATACTCGAGCCTCAACATGAGAAAGTATACATACGACTTAAAGCGGCCAGCGAAACTGAGACCAGTCTACACATCGGTATTGTCTTATCAGTGTCTTCGTTGACAGCAGAAAGATTGATATCTGGCCTACCCAAAGGGCGCCCAACGAGGACTGATCGGACTGCGCTGATCTGCGTCATCGCTAGGCGCACAAGGTACAGTATCCCACCAGCCACGCATTTGCTATTCGTCCATTATGAAATTAAGATATTGATAGCTGCGTCTGCCTTTATAAAGCCGTAGGAAAATTTATTGGCTGGTCGAGAAGGAAAATGGCACATAATCATGCCTAATGGCGGCTGAAGCCTTTCAACTCCGTTGTGATAGTTCACTTATCTTTTAACCTTTACCATTCTCTGGGCTAGTTCAGCAAAGAACAAAAAATTGGTGTTTTTTTTCTTATTTTTCCCAGAAAACATGATTTGACATTTCATGCAAATTGTCTCCAGTAAAGACAGTTTGAATGACATGTCAAAACCAGTTTTCTGGGAAAAATAAGAAAAAACAATTTCAGTATGTCGTCTGCTGAAAACTTCACTCAGCATTCTAAACATTAACCTATTTTCCGGAACGTGGCATGGTTATGATTTTTTTTTTATAATTCAAAAAAGCAAAACAAAACAAAAAAACAAAAAAACAAAACAAAAACAAACAAAAAAAACAAAACAAAAAAAAACAACAACAACAACAAAAAAAAAAAAAAACAACAACAACAACATATTTTGAGTTTCTATCGATGCAATACGATTATGAGGAAAGTATTTAACACAGGTGTATGTTTCCATGAACGTCTATTTTAATGGGCTATGGATTTTCTTTTTGTTATATGGCTTTATGTTATTCAATCTTCATCCGATACCATGTCGCATAATGGATGGCCAATTTCCGAGATAGTGGCCTTACCTGACATTACGAAAACACGCCTGTTCAAATTTACTGAAAATTTTACCATAAATAAATGTAAGTTTACTGATAAAAAATTCTCATATTTTTCATATTTCTGCTCAAAACATAGATTGTGGGTACTCGTTAGCACCGCCTTGACGAGGCGGTTCTAACGAGTACCCACAATCTATGCTTTTGAGCAGAAAAAAGAAAAATAATGTATACCTGTAAACCCGTTACACTGTATAAAAGTGGGGTTTAAGGGGGGTCAAAATTATATAGGCATGTTTTCGTGATGAATATCTCCATGCTTACTTCAAGAACACTATAATATGCCTTTATTTAATTGTTAGCGGCGAAATCAATGTACATCTAGTGAAAATAAAAGTGTATCAATTACTAGTGAAATATTATCGGATCTTTTCACAAGTGACTGATGACGATCTATATTTTCATTTCTCGCTTTTGATGACTTCGGTTTTCTTCATTGTTTCGAAAGCAGATTATACCATTTTTGAAAACTGATTCATGTGAATAAAAGTGAAAGAAACACATACCGCAACCTCCCACTCCCACTCCCCAACAAAAAAAAAAAAAAAAAAAAAAAAAAAAAATTAAAAAAAAAATAAAAGAAAAACAAAAAAAACAAAAGCATCAACAATACATTGTCTTCTTAACATTGTTTACAAACGTCTGGTGTTGGTGGTAAAGTGGTAAAATAGGAACTTTGCATTTGCACAAAAATTTGTCATGGCATTCACAAGAACGAAATATAAAAAAGCCACATGTTTTTACAATGATATCGTACACAAAGTTAAATCAATGATTCGTTGTTCGATAATTTATGTTTTATCTTAAAATATTTCAATACCATCAACTGGTTAAAATGCTTTGAATAATAAACAAATGAATATGTATTTTTTCTAATTTCTTATATTCTTTTCACTTATTTCTTCGAAGACTGCAGACTACTAATGCGGCTTTGAAGTTTTCGACGAAAAAACATGAATTCAAAATGAGTTTGGAATTAGCTACGGTATACGGATCGACGAAATCATGGTGTCATTCAAAGAACGTTTACATTTTTGGCACTGGTATTAGTTTTGCATCACGAAAAATACCTATATAATTCTGACCCCCTTAAACCCCTCTTTTATACAGTAAAACTGGGGTTTATAGGGGTATACTTTAATTTTCTTATTTCTACTCAAAAACATAGATTGTGGATACTCAGCGAGGCGGTTCTAACGAGTACCCACAATCTATGTTTTGACCAGAAATATGAGAAATATCAGAATGTTTTATCTGTTAATTTTTATTGTTTTTATTATAAAATTTTCAATATATTTGAATGGGCATGTTTTCGTAATGTATAACTCTGTTACGACAATCTGATAGTCAGCAGTTTCCCTTTGTCAACAAATCTAGATACTATGGACAAGTCCTTCCAATTTAGCTGACATCGAACCTATAACTGGGCCAGTACGAAATTACTTGACCAATGATATTTTTATTCATTAACGCTTAGCCAAACGTTGCCGAATTAAATAAGTTTTTGGAATCAAACTAATGAAAGCATGACAAGGTCATGCGACGGTACTTTTGGCCAATCATACTTAAGAATTTCTGTATTGACAGCAGGTCATTAATACTGCTCGGGGTTAACCCGTATATATATATATATATATATATATATATATATATATATATATATATATATATATATATATATATATATATATATATATATATATATATATATATATATATATAGCTAGGGACCCAGCAGGGAGTGGGGCGTGGGGAGGGGGTGGGAGTGGTCGTGGATCTGAATTTTGCCTGTTACTCGTACATAGGCTAGGACTATTTTTTGTGTTTGGAATTTTGAAATTTAACATTGTGTGTTTGGTTTGGGGAAAATTGGCTATTTTTTAGGTATTAGCCATTTGCAGACATTTTTTGGATCACTTTAAAAACTGATTTTTGTTGGACTAAGTTCTCTGTATTTTTGGGGTATTGTAAGAATCGGGGTTAGAACCTTCTGTTTAACTGATAGTTGTTTTTACTTAGTTTTTACAACTCTATTTCTGTTGTGCATCAGTTCAGTGCCATTAAAGTAAAAACGGAGCTATTGTTTGAAACCGTTTAAAGCTCTTCTATTCTACTAATACAATCATTACACAGGAAGAATAAAAGAGAACCATACTTTTATGAAAAGAAAGCAAGGGGAATATTTTTTTGGGTATTCAAATACCTGCAGATATTTTTGGTATGGCTGATGTACCAGATTTTTTTGGAGTATGGCTGATACACTGTATATCGTTTTGGGGGTAAACACTAGATGGTGGGGCCTAGCCTATGTAACAGACAAAATTCAGAGTACCCCTACCGCCCTGGGGTTAGGAACCCTGTGCTATTTCAATAATTATGCCAAACGATCGTTTAGATGTTGATGTTGGGTAGGCAGTTTAACTTCTCTTGCTGAACACAACATTCCCTGTATTAGCAAACAGTGTAGATCCAGTATTAGCAAACAGTGTAGATCTAGAGTGAAGAAGCTAACTGATCTGGATCTGCACTGTTTGCCATTTAGTGTATGAATTTATGTCACCATCTGGATCAAGTTACCTGATTGGCTGAAAATTAGAAGTGGGCGTGGCATCTGATTCAGTGCCAGCTACACATAATTATTGGTCCGTGCAGGGATTCACTAACTCATCAATGGATGAACACAGTACCACACAGCATAAAATATAACTTCTTAACCCTTGTCCTGCAGAATAAATTAAGATACCACGCCCACTTCTAATCTTCAGCCAATCAGATTACTTGATTCAGGTTGTTGATACAAATTTGAATACTTAATGACAACCAGTGCAGATCCAGATCAGTTGGCTTCTTAGAAGCCAACGGATCTTGATTTACACGGTTTGCAAAGGCAGTGTATATCCGAATTCAGCAGGACAAGGGTTAAGGCCATGATGAAGCAACAAAGACTACACAAATTAAATCAGATCATAAAAAAAAAACTAATAGAAACATGTGAGAACGGATATTTGCTAAATCCTAAGGAACTATCACTTATATTTTTTTCAAAGCCACACCTGTTGTTTTGCTGGTATGAAGATAGTATAATTAGCGACTTTATTATTCATCGCTGTCGTCGCACGCCTTTTTGTGATCGCAAAAAATTACGAAAAGGGATGGAGTGGCAGACAGGATTTTACTAAATAAAAGACAAATTGTCAGTAGGTTCGAGATAGCTTGTTTGAATTGAGTTACCGTCATCAAGTGAGAGACTTTCATCACTGAAAACAGTAATCAATTATTCTTCATCAAAGCCTACCAGCTAGAACATGGCAAATTACTGCATAAATCTTGCATTACATCTATGAGTTTTTGTTTTCTCTTGTCAATCAAATTTACAAATTCTTTCCATGCATACTAACACTCCTATTGTGAAAAGCAATCATTTGTAGTTCAGTTTAGGAAATTTGTGACGTTTAGGTGCAAGCTGCGTTCGAAACTGCAGTAGTCAGAGCGTGTCTTTTTTTTTTTTTTTTTTTTTTTTTTGTAAAAACGTGCGAATAAAATAAAAACGAAAAAAAAAAAAAAAAAAAAAAAATAGGAATCTCTACTTTATTGAGACTCTTTATAAGGCAGCACGGATACACCTGGGTGCTACAATGATAAACAAAACCGATGTTGAATGACCAAGACAAATACTAGCTCGATATTAGAATGAATGACACCAAGCGTAAAAAGTCAAGATTATTTTCAAATACTGGTTGCAACTTCGCCATTAGTTCTGATGTAGCTTAAAAGAATAATATATATGTGTTTGGTCCGCGTGGGGTCCTTTACTTTATCAATGAAACAGTACAGTAAACGTAAATAATAATAAGTACACCACAACCTCTTTACAACACTTTTCTTGGGGTCCAAAGCATAAACCGTGTTAGTTATACAACTGTGTTATATTCAAACAAAAATTTCTAGATTATATAAAAAATGACCAGATGCACGACGTAGAAACGAACGAATACGTAGAAACGAACGAATATTTACATATTTCTAACAAAGGAAAAAAAGAAGAAAAGAACGGGACAGATTCATCAATATAAAAGAAAAGTCCTGCGTTACGAGCCGCAACATTCCGCATGGGAGACGAGTGCTCTCCCGACTGAGTTACAGGGCTGTTTCAGTGCCGTCCAATAAAGTTATACATTG
Source organism: Anodontia alba (assembly GCA_964016985.1). NCBI lineage: Eukaryota > Metazoa > Mollusca > Bivalvia > Lucinida > Lucinidae > Anodontia > Anodontia alba. The sequence continues at coordinate 22,020,736 of OZ024836.1, read as the reverse complement.
CTAAGCAGCTGCATTTTTCTAACGCTAACAAATCACTTATGTGCGTATGGAATATCTAAAGAGTTTTCATCGTTCGAAAAGAATAACTAGTATCCTGTTTTTTATATTTATACTTAGTTTAAACATATTTTATTGCATCTAAACAAGCAATAGGGTCGGGCCACAAGTTCTGCCAACATTAGTTACGGCCCTCCCCTAACAGAACTTCATTACAGCAATATTCAGACACATGATAATGGCAAAGTAAACATGTAAGCACTACAAAAATACAAAAAGGTGATGGAGTGAAAGGTATAATAATGTAAATAATATACAAATCAAATAAATAATAAGATAATGGAATGGAATGTCATAAGATGAATTGTCATACTGGCCTTAGTGAACAGCAGCCTAATCGGTGAACCTTCTGGTGTCCTTGATAAAAGTTTGGACGGCTTTGAAAATAGTAACATTTTCTTCTGGTGTGAGATTTTCATTTCCAAACAAAAGTTTATTAACATTTAGTGGGTTGAAATTCCTCGTTGATCGAAACAGTGCAATTCGTTCATTGATAAAGTGTGAGCATCTAAAGAAATAATGCTCTGCATCTTCAACTTCTTCAGAACAGCTGCATGTAGGACTTGGTGACAGATGATTAATATATAGATCATAAGATAAATTACTACAGTTGTTTCTAATTCTTGCATGTAGGACTGAGATGTATCTACTACCAACTTTGTAGTATGTTGGAACTATTGAATTATTTTGTGTTTTTTTCAACTGATACTTAAAGCTAGACAAAGACGGTGAATTACGTAATTCTATGTCAAGCGAATTCCATGCCGAAATAGACGAAGGAATACATGATTTTCGGGAAATTTCTGTCCTGCAAAAGGGAACAGTAATATTGTTATTATTTCGTAAATTATAGGCATTTGTTTCTCCAACAAGCGGAGGAATTAAATCAGACACATATGAAGGAACAAGACCATTAACTGATTTATACATGAAGATAAGTTTCTGCTGCTTCCGTCTTTCGATAAGTGACACCCACCCACTCTCTTTGTAAAGGTTATCTAAGGAAAATGATCTTGTTAAGCCTGTAACAATGCGGGCAGCTTCATTCTGAAGTTTTTGGAGAGACTCAATGTCTCTTTCTGTGCAGCCGTCCAATTCAACACAAGAATACTCGATGATGGGCTGTAAGTATGAAAGGTATATTTGGTTTAGAGCAACACGACTAAATGTATATTTGAGTTTCCTCATTATACCAATAACTTTAGAAGCACTTTTAAGGATATTTTCAATATGATTATGCCATTGTCCATTATTGCTAAATGTTAAACCTAAATGTTTATGTTCTGTTACAAATTTGATATGTGTACCGTCAAAAATTAAATTTGGTAGTGATTCAATAACTCTTAGGGTAAAAAGCATTGCTTCAGTTTTAAGGGGGTTAAAATTGATTAACCACTGAGCAGCCCAGCTAACTAACATACGTAAGTCGTGATTGATAATACCTTCAATGTCTTTAATGTTTGCTGCAGAGTAAAATAGAGAGCTATCATCAGCAAATAGACGTGTAAGACTAAGTAAAGATTCAGATATATCATTGATATAAACCAAAAATAATAAAGGGCCAAGAACAGAACCTTGAGGAACCCCAGCATTAACTCTCCTCAAGCTTGATGAGCTGTTTCTTATAACAACTTTTTGCTTTCTCCCACTTAAATAGTCACTTATCCATTCGAGTAATTCCCCTTCTATGCCAAATTGTTTTAATTTGAAGATAAGTCCTTTGTGCCACACTCTATCAAAAGCCTTTGAAACGTCTAAGAAAACCATGCAAGAATATTGATTATTATCAAAAGTTTGACAGATGTGATGGTATATGTCAATAAGTTGGAAAGTTGTAGAATGATTAGGCAGAAACCCAGATTGATATTTATAAAGTAAATCATTTTCATGTAAAAAGTTAAAAATATGTTTAAAAGCTATTCTTTCCTGCAGCTTACCAACGTTACTTAAGAGTGAAACTGGTCGAAATGTTGAAGGATCAGAGTTATCTCCCTTTTTGGGTAATGGTATTACATTAGAATATTTAATGATTTCTCCAAACTTACCTTCCCTGAAAGATCTATTAAAAAGAATACTAAGGGGTACAGCAATTTCTTTAGAAACAGCTTTTAACATTTTATTACTAATTCCATCTGGCCCTGTTGCCTTGTTGGGATTTAAAAGTTCAATGAGGGAAGCAACTTCATCTGATGTACATGTTATACTAGATATTCTATTTTGACATTTATATTCAAAAGCAGGCAATGTTGCATTTTCATCATTTACAGTGGAGATAGATGTAAAATATTTATTTAACAATTCAGCCTTTTCTTCGATTGAAAAACAGAAGTCATTTTGACCAGTGACCGGATAGGAATTGAGAGGTGGAATTGAAGGAGAGCTGCTATTTCCTTTAACAAAGTGACGTACAACCTTCCAAAATTGTTTTCTATCATTTGAGTGAAAGTCAGATATGGAAAATTCCAAGTTATTGTAAAATTGCTCTTTTGCATGCCGTTTTAAATTATTAACTTTATTGCGAAAAAACTTGTACCTTGCCAAAATGTTATGATTTCCTGATTTGTTGAATTTACGTTTTAACCTGTCTCTTTTTCTAGACACTCTTCTTATTTCACAATCATACCAAGGTTTATCGTCAGGTCTGATAAGTACATTTTTTGATGGAACACACAAGTTAACAAAGTTAAGAAAAGTATTATTAAACTTAGAACAGGCTTCATCCAGAGTTCCTTCCTTTATACTTTTTCTGTTTAAGTTTGCTCTAACCTCGCAGTTTTACCGTCATCTTGAAAACACTTTTTAAAGTTTAAATTTACAATGAATAAGATGACCTGCTCTTTTACGGTAATAGCGGAAAAAGTTGCTTTGCAGATTTCTTTCGTTTGTATGGCATATTTGCGATTTCATACAGCTAATGACAGCGCTAGCTCAGAATAGATCTTATAGATCTTATATGACCATGTCGAAAACCACCACAAAGGAAAAGAAATGAATAAATAAACAGAGGGCTCAATGAAAATCTGATACCAGAACAAAAGAAAACCACATCTTGGACCACTTTAATCCGACCACAGACAGCAAAATTCAGACGGCAAGATTCTGGAGTAAGTAAGGAGCCAACATTCAGTCTGCGAACTGCTTCACCGTTGTGCAATTAACTCACTGTATCCTGGAAAGGATAATTTGCAAAGAGTGCAGACCCAGATCAGGCGCAGAACGCGACGTATGATCAGGGTCTCCACTGTTTGCAAATGGTTTCGCCACTTGGCTCTAGGCATATCTAAATCTCAGACGGACGTACCTAAAATTGAAATTGTACTAGTTTAAACATATTTTATTGCATTTAAACAAGCAATAGGGTCGGGCCACAAGTTCTGCCAACATTAGTTACGGCCCTCCCCTAACAGAACTTCATTACAGCAATATTCAGACACATGATAATGGCAAAGTAAACATGTAAGCACTACAAAAATACGAAAATTGTACTATCGATATATAGTGTGGGGAATCTATTCTGTCTACAATGGGTTAAACAAGGAAACAAAGTTGTCAACTATAATTAGGTTAAAATCTTGCATCCAGTTTTTTGCATAAGATTCATGTTATGATCTATGCTCTTGTAATGATTTACAATCTATTTAAATCGTTCTGAAAATCAGTATTACCAACAATTCTTCTTAATATATAAACTAAATTGCCATAGCATTCCGGTTCTAATCTTTATCATTTAAGGGGAATGGATATAATTTTGCCTCCCTACTGAAAAGGTGTCTGGTGTCTGATATAAAAGACAAGAAATTGCTTCTTTTTGACCAAATTCTTTCCTCTTAGAGTAGATTCATTTTTAGAAGAGGATTCATATGCAGGGAAGCAAAATCTGAGGGTCAAACGTTTTCTCCCTTGTAGAAATAGTTGATAATTTACCAAGTGTGTCTTGTCCCCTTAACTACAAACTGGATGCAAATAGAGACTGACCTATTTATTAAGAAAGACGTCTTTTTTCTATAATGAAAGAAATGAGTTAAAAATGAGAAAACTGGATTGACTGTAGTAGAATTTGTAACAGATGTATAGTTAACCAATTTGTTTCTGTGCTTAGGGAATTCTTCTATCTTTGAAGTAAGACTTATCCATGTTTCGGCAAATGACGTTTAATGCGACATTATACAAACACCATCATCACGAAAACATGCCTATATAATTTTGACCCCCTTAAACCCCACTTTTATATAGTAAAACTGGGGTTTACAGGGGTATACATAATTTTTCTTGTACTCGTTAGAACAGCCTCGATGAGGCGGTTCTAACGAGTACCCACAATCTATGTTTTGAGCAGAAACATGAAAAATATCAGATTTTTTTTATCTGAAAATTTTCAGTTTTTGGGTGGTAAAATTTTCAGTGTATTTGAATAGGCATGTTTTCGTAATGGTGCCCGCTGGATGTACTGTTTTGCTGCTGGTTAAACTGTTTACCAAACGACAAACTTGTGGGACATTGGGCTCATGCATGTGAATACACTTGGCTGTTTTTCATCAGTTTTTATAAGGGAGAACATTTTGTGACTTCTTGTTTGCTTTTCTACTCTGGCTTATAAACAGGTAAATAGGGCTGTCTAAAACATATTTCAAATTCTTTAATGTAATGAAAAGCAAACTTACATTACTCATTGTTTTACCTGATTCCCTGAAATTAATGTAAAATACACAGTTTCTTCATTTTACAGCTCTCTAGTCAAAGATTTGGAAGTGCTCTTTAAAAAGTGCCTGCATTTGATGTGCGTCATGACGCCACCTAATGTATGCCATTCTTGACTAGTGAAACGTTCATTCTTTAGTATCCAATGCGCATGCTGATCTAGACCTTCACTGTCCGCATATGCCCGATGGCACGTTTTTGCATAGCGCGGCCCTAATATATAGTTACAACATTCGGTTATCAGGTACCGTCTTAGATAGCGGAGAAATTACCAAGACGTTTGTTGTAAGCACATGCTCTTGGACATGATTTGTTAGGACGTGTAATTTGTGAGCTATTGCAGTGTCGATATAAGCATTGTATTCATGGAAAGAGCTTTACAGCAATGAAAATCGGGTTTGTAAACAAAGCTTGTAGTGACCTGTAATTTATACACTCAATAGCATTAGAGCTTTACCGGTGAGCATTTGTCCCAATATGTTTAAGAGATTCTTCACTATCACAATCCGATTAACGGTCATGTGACTGATTGTTGGCATAGGTGTATCTGTTTACTTGTTGGGCGTAAATATTTAAGTATAGAATTCAGCAGTCGCGTGTACTACATGTTGAAAGTTGTGACGGATTAAAGAGCGTACACAAGCTATCCCACCCACAGCAAAGAGCAACTAGGCGTGAGTACAGATACATTTTACATGGTTGGACGTTGATAGGCAACAGGGACATAATCAATCTAGCATTTATATAATAAAATTAGACTATGTGTCTTTATCTTTGAGGCAACTTACTCTCATCCAGCTTGACGTTAGAGATTATCAATAGCGACCAGTTTTGCTGTGGCTACTACAATACCCGCGGATTCATTTACTATTTTCTCAAACCCGTTTGCTTTAAACTGTGTACTTTTATCCTAACCTGCGTGTTTGTAAAGTGCTTGTAAAGGAAATATATATATACTTTGAATGAATATTTAAAAAAAAAAGTAAGAGAAAAGTCCAGGGTGTGTTACAATTACAAACCGCAGCCCTTCCCTGGCACTTAAATTAATATTCCTGGCACTTGACTTAATATGTTCGATGTGCTCTTGTCATGATACGGTCGAACTTTACTTTTGATGACATGTTATGAGAGTATATGTCACAGATGTTTGTGGGAAATCGCTTAGGTCAGTTATTGCTGATTCATGTAGAAAGGAAGCTGGTGGGCTTTATTATGTTTTCTTAAGAAACAGGCATTCAGATTTCAAGGCGCTAAAAGTTACAAGCCATTATATAGCCCGTAAAAACACTTTAGAAAGGTTAGAACTTGGCGGAGTTGATCATTTGACTGGAGTTGTCTACTATAACATAAAGGTTATAGAAGTAGAGTAACCGCATTGAAATGGTCAATAGAAAAGCACATTCTAATGTGGTGATTTTACTGTTGATTGGACTTTGTGTGTGTGTGTGTATGTTTATTTTTTGTCCGCTCGCCGCGGGGCTTTAATCATGTTTTATCCTGTTTATTGTCTTATTATCTGGCACTGTAATCATCTCGTTTGGGACGAAGTTGCTGGTTGCATTTCCTCATAGTTTGCTTGCTCTTTGGTGTCATTAGGAGACTATGTTCTGTGACTTGTGGCCCTTCCAGGCATCTTTCATACAATCTTAATTAGCATGCGAATTTTATGTCAAATTTTTGTGTACACAAAACTTATGGCGTAACCGGTACTGTCATCCCTTTACGTAACACAGTATTTTTGAATTGATACGAACTATTTACTAAAATTATCTGTTTTAATATTCGGATGTGGGTAATACGACAAATGTGTAGTCAGTGCAATGCTATGACTTAAATTGCGGCATGACATGTATCCGTTTTTAGTTTTGGAAGGTTCATGATATCCAGTATTTAATTTAATGACTTTGATTTAAACATATTTTATTTCACAAAGTATACATGGGTACAAACATAATGTTGTGAAAACACATAATAGAGGATCAGAAGGAAAGCAATGGTACTTATTTAGGTCTTATCTTTAATAATAACAACAGTGAAAAGAAGGCGAATATCATGTACAAGTGATACTCTGACTTACTGGAATTGTATCGCAACAACTGTTCATACGCATTCAAACAAACAATATAAACTAAGATTTCATCCAATTTCAATTACCCTTTTTTCAAAAAACTTAGGTAATTGGATCAGCAGAAAGGGTATAAAAAAGCAACTCTTATGGGAAAAACAGAAAATTTTGATATATACATCAGTATTGTGTACTTAATTGTTTATTTCAAAAATTGAAGTAGAGTATTAGCTTTGGTGGAGATTATACATTAGGTGTGATCGAAGTATAAATGGCTTGTGGACTTTGAGTACAGAAGAATTTAGTTATTTTTAGAGAGAGAGAGAGAGAGAGAGAGAGAGAGAGAGAGAGAGAGAGAGAGAGAGGGGGGACGGGGTGTGCGAGGGGCGGTGTGCGCGACAGTAATGCTTAAAAATTCCCTTGTATCCAAACATAGCAAATTTCATACATTCTTAAGATTACAGCATAGCAGTGAATCTCTTGGTAGTGATTATATATTTTGGACTTTCTCGAATATTTCTCATTTGTATCGAAAGAAAGAGGAATATCACCAAAAAGAAGTAGAGAGATTTCCCCATACTATGAAACTGCTTAAAGGAGCTCAGTCCGTGAGTTCCGATAGTGGGGACATTGAAAGAAGAAATGATAGGCATTCTCGGCATGCCACAGTGTTATAACGGGGAATCTGTGATATTCTTTAGGAAACGATCATAATTTATTGCACTGTAATTCGTTCTTAAGTGGATGTGAAGAACTTGTGCATGTCTTCTACCGATAAAGAAGCGCTTGGGTACAACTAAATTTTCTCTGTTGATATGGTGTTTGAAAGAAGCAACTGATTCTGACCGACTAGTATCAGATGGTTGATTATCCTAATCCCTTAATGTTGATTGAAGAAATGAAAAGTATGAATTGTTAGATCTGCCGTTAACAGTTTAGAGATTGTGAGAATTTTTAAGATTATATAGCGAAACGCTACTTACAGTTTGAGAGACTAAGTCAGAAAGATACGACGGAGTCAAGTTGGTTTCACATTTTATAGAATAGCGTGAGTTTGTGGTTTCTTCGGCGTTTTCCTTAGGATTCCCATTTAGTTTTGTTGTGAAGACAATCTAAGGATATGAGTTTGGTGGTTCTACTAGCAATTTTGACTATTTCATTCTAAATCTCATCAAGCTCTTGTTTTTTTTTTTTCTATTGAATTAGAGTTTTCTCATCATATTGATTAGTCCCCTAGCTTTCTTTTTGTTATAATCTATATGTTTGTGCCATGTACACTCAGCTGAGAAATAAATGCCTAAGTGTTTGTGTGTTTCGACTTCAACTAATTGTTGATCATTCATATATAGAGGCATTTGGACAGGCTTGTTCAGTTTAAGAGAAAAGGTAAGAGATTCTGTTTTAGTTGTGTTGAAGCAGCTAATTGTAATATTACATTAAGGTCAGAATTCAACGACTTTGCCAGACCCAAAAATAAAAAAGCATCCAAGAAAGGCCTCAATCACAATACAAAACCCTTCCCAAAAGAAAGAAAAAGAGATGAGGACAAACAATGACAATAGTTTAATCGGCAGTGATCACAAAGGACCAGAGAATAGACTTCACTTTAATGAAGTACAGGGAGATGTTTAACGGCTACCATACGGCACACACACGCCATATGTAGGAAAAGATAGCTTCCAAAAGAAATAACAATTGAGAGCATTGAGCATACAGTAAACCCTCGTTACAACGACATCATTTGTTCCAAAACACGTTTCCATTGAGATCACCTTGCTGTTGTACAGAATACTTGACGATATGTAAGAAAGGTCTTGTTTTGTTCTTATTTCCTCATAGAATCTATGTTTTGGATTTTTGTTAGAATCGCCTTACCGAAGCGATTCTAACAAATATCCTAAATATATGTTTCTCTACAGAATTAAATACAATATTCTTGCATAATTTGTGACAAATTTTTTACCTCTTACTCAAAGGTTTCGCGACAGTCAAATTGCCATTATAACGAATTTTGTCGTCGTATCGTGTGTCGCTAAAAGAAAGGGTTATCTGTACTTAAGTGACAATTGCGAAAGTGTCCATGTTTTGGCCAGACTAGCCGTTTTCGGTTAATTCTAGTATTGGCTCAATAAACAGAAAGGACCAGAAAATATAAACTATACTGTAATGAAGTCCGGGGAGATTGTTTAAAGTCGTCACACATTATTAACAGCAGGTATAGTGAAGATACATTGCTTGCAAAAGGAATGACACTTAAGAGCAATGAACAAACATAGATAACATTGCTGAAGTGTCCATACTGTCTTGGTCTCACCGGCAAGTTTCGGCCAATAATGCCTCATCAGTGACCCTCAATTTTCCAACATTTCGGGAATCTGTTCAATGGGCAGCGTTCGGAGTGATCCGACCGGGCTCTGATGCACATTTTAGTGTTTCGCTATTCGCCTACGGCATAAAAGCATTTTAATATGCCATTTTTAGCGACATGTGAAGACGACTGAATACACTTGGTGGATTTTCTGTTTTGCTCCCAAGGGCATTCCTTTTAGAAGCTATCCATGTGCTTTCCTGCACATCAATCCTGTTCTGAAAAATGGGTCTACTCTGAAAGAAAAAAAAAATCACTCCCAACTGGGAGCAAATTCTTTCCTGTTAAAGTAGACCCCTTTTCAGACAGGGCATAAAATCATTTGATTGTGCATCCTAAAAAGTACATCTATTTCCCTGAAATTGTGAGAATATTAGAATAGCATTTCTAGTAAAAAAGACTTGTAAACAGTCTCCTAAGGGAGTCATAAAATGTAAATTCGTTTCCTGAATAGTCAGTTTTACGCTGCTTATAGGCCATTGGTAACAGTTCTCAATGACTAGCTGAAGCTAACAAATATGGTCAATATACACATTTGTACATGATCTATGCTGCTTCAAGACAAGAAAATAATTCTTGCTGGCTAAGAATAACACGTCTGTATCGAAGTCACAATAACACTTATGTGCAGTTGGCAGCTCATTACATTTATAATCTGTTATCTATTGCCATCACAAAATAGAAAGTTAACAGTATGAAACTGAAAGTGGTCTCATGTGACATCAATTACAGGACATCATACACCGCAAATACTTCTACTGGTTGTCATTTCAGAACCGAGTGCAATACTATACATTTATAAGGATGTCAATAATCTTAATGGTTCAATCCCAGAACGTTTAACTGCTCTTTTTTCACAAAATGTTACTTTTTAACGGCAAAGAGTTAAGCTCTATAAACAGCTGCGAGTCAATTATTCAAGAACTTGTTATTTTGAAAATTCATTTACGATTGCAGGAGCAGAAATGTGGAATGTGTCAGAATACAATAATAAAAAGGCCCATAGACACTTAAAGGGGTACTCAACGCTTTAATTCACAAATCTTTAATTTGCGACTAATTCACATTGAGCAGCTATAGGGCAGAGGATGTTATTGCAGAAAAAAATCAATCAAACCTGCTTTGATGTGAGAAAGCTATAATTTGTGATTATGACCTTCCTTGAGTAAATTCACTTCTGACTTTTTAAGACATCTTTTTAGCTGCGAGTCGAAATATGTCGTAGAATGCTCCATAGGCTGAAAAACCATACTTCATTACTAGGTTTCTTGTATTTGATGAAATTTTATGAATTTAGAAAACATCATATTTAGGCTTGTTTGTCCTATACGAGTGTTTGAATGTTTTATAGAAAGCATTAAACTGGATGATTTGTGAAATACTTTGTCAGCCCGATCACGAGACCAGACTGGAGACAGACGTTCTTATCTCCAATCCAGCCGTAATAATATCTCTGATATTAGTAGCTTTTAATACAATCTCATGTTCAAAGCTGTTATTTACACGGGTAGCAACATGTTTCGTAACAGTGCCAGAGAGTGCTTTATAAAGCGTCATTGTGACACTTAACTAATAAGCAATGTGCTTCTCCAACAAGTGGAAATGTGATAAAATAGTTTTTATCTTATCCCTGAAATCTTACACTTTGGTCTGATCTTGGCTATACTGGTTTATATTGTCAAAATGCTTTTTTAGTAAGTCGCAGTTTTTCAGTGCAATATATATGCCTATGTAATACTTATTCTTTCAATAGTACATGCTCTTATCTACTGTATTCAATTTTGCTTTTAAATTACAAAGATGTTTTGCATATTTTTTTCTTTTTCTTCCAACCCCCTTTTGTATTTCGTTCCTGTTTCAGCTTGCCAGCAGGAGATGGCTTATACTTATACTTGATTTAGGGACTTATTTTGCTCTTGTGTCTTTTCCGGACTAAAAGAAAAGGTACTAGTGCTTATATAGGATCCTCTGTCTGTATTTATATGTGCTGTAACTGTGATATATTCTCTTGCATGCTGTGATGTTTATTGGTTTTATTATATGTATAGTTTTAGGCCTTTCTTATGTCGGTATAATAGCCGTCAGGCTAATGTTAAATAATGTTGTAAAATGTGAAAACCGACAAGATATAAATTTTCTTGTACCTTGTATCTTTATCGATTTTAATTTAACATATTTGTCTGTTCGGTGGTTCCTGTTGCTATGTGATCAATTCGCTGGGGAAGATGGAGCAAATTGTTTTGCTTTGTGTTGGTTTCTAACACGTATACTGTTAGTCGTAGTTTGTTTAATCTACCTCTTAATGTTATTGGTATGCTGTAAACATCGTCTTTACTATTGCATGACAACCAAAATGATGTATTTTACTTTACTTCGAGAAAAACCGAGTCTCCGATTTCCGTGATTTTGTGTGTTCTTGTTTTCCAAAGGCAATCCATTTTGACTTTCATTTTACTCTACTGTAGCTGGTGTTGTGCCGTGTTGCGGTCGTAAAAGATCTTCCCGAACATCATCATAGCGCACAGGTTATATTTTATTTCCTTTGGGATCACTGAGCCTATCCTGGTTATTTTGAAAATCGAATACCGCATAAGCCGGCGCTAGGGGGCGTATGTAGCCTCGCGAACTAGTGTTGCATTTGAAGAGACTCAATCAAACCGAGTCACTGATTTTCGTGCTTTTGTGTGTTTTTTTTTTCCAAAGGTAATCCTTTTTGGCTTTTGTTAGTTATCTTTTTTACTTTTTTATTCAGCTCCAATACGTTTTCTATTGACCGTTCTATAACTGTTCTTCCTCTAATAAAATAGTTTTGTCTTAAATTGCTTAACAACCAAAATATATCTCATTACCTGCATTATATGGGGAATGACATGACTTTCGCAGCTCCAGGAAAGAGGGGTATAATAAATATTTCTCGTATCGCTACACAAAAACGTGCTGTGAGTACCCGTTGGAAGCCGCTTGCAGAGAGGTTTTTAATAAGTAGTCACAACATATGGTTTTGTGGAGAAATAAGAATAAAGTATTAATATTCTTTGTTCAAAATGGTCTACCTAGAGCTATAGCTAAGACGTATAAATCTTTCATAGATTTGTTTACGTAATAAAATGTCATGGCACTGTGTTATCGAACAACGAAGGTCATGGGAGGCTGTTTTTGTCTTATTTCTTTTCTGCAGATCTGTTTCCTTAAATGATTCAATTGCAAACCCAGCCAGAAATAAAAGGGTTTTACGGATATTCAACACAGATACGGAGGCACATAGTTACTTGTACATCGGCGCAATCTGATCAAGGCACCAGTGGTTGCATAGCAATAAATCCTGGCATTGTACAGATACATTCAAAAAGCAAAGGTCCAGATGAATCTGCGAAAGTCCGTTCTTCCGAACATGCCATAAACTCCAGTAGTGACGGTGCTATTTCTGTTTATGACGCATGCACAAAATTTAACTAATGATGGGTCCTCATTTGCCTAATGGTGCTTAATTAAAAGAAATAAATGAGTGGTTGTGTAATCTTGTCTGTGCATTGCGCATTTTGTGAGATTAATCAGTGTAATTTGCATGTAACAAAATGCTTCAATGCGCCTTTAAACAGATGGAAGTCAAGATTGCACATAACCATACTGCAGTATGTGCACTCTGCTAGCGGTTTGGTGACACACATCCGCACACACGCACAGACACACGTTATATGTCGCAATCGATTTGTGTTAGGGACATATACCGGGTGTTAGCGTTTTATAATACCTTTAACAATACCATACTTGTCTCCTAATGCGAAATTTTAGCAAAAAAGGTAAGAGAAAAGTCCAGGGAGTGCCACAATCACAAACCGCAGCCCTTCCCAGACCCCAAGGGGAAGAGGACACCGACAAGTTCAGTTGACTACCTGTTGACGCGTACATCTAAACCAAAATTGCTTTCCTTTCCGAAGAGAATTTTACTTATCTCTATCATCTAAGGGTTGGGGTTGTATTATAATAAACATAAATGAGAGGCATTTGCGAACAAGGAAGGTTTAGATAACCTACCTATCTGCATAGCTGATTAGGAGCTTCGCTATTCGCTTACCCAGAAGACAAATTTTACATTTGTATGGGTTATATAATTCATTTTTTTATTCATTGACATTCTACAGTTATTTGAATATATTGGCCACGTCAAGCGAAAGAGTACCTTCGAACATGCACAGAACATGCTTATTCACAAAATTCTGCGCACGTGAAAAGTCTTATACGGGCATTTGTCCTCCATTGAATATTGTTTAGTATCCAATGATTCTGTTTGCAGACAACGACGGCCCTTATCAGACTGCGCGGATAAACAGGGTGAACTTGGCCTTTACTGTCCGTATATACCCGAAGACACGTTTACGCATGTCACGGCCATATATACAAATGTAGTTGTTTGATCGCCTTGCAATACCAGGGTTTTCGAAAACTTTTGCAAACGCAATGTTTACTCGACAGCCACGG